>JACGWL010000008.1:9995747-10436089 GCA_034509725.1 Sesamum angolense
AAATTTAGTAAATTTTTTACTAATAGAGTGACTTATTTATTAGATGAAAGCAAACCTCGAAGGTATTAAATGTAATTTTTTGAATTATCAAAAATTTACATATAATTACACCAAATCTTACGAAATTGGAGTGTAATTATCCCAATATTATATTTGACATATACAAACAACACCATGTGCAGTGTGATGACTTTCAAATCTTTATTTGGTATAATTCCAAAACCAGAAAAGAAATTTACGTCAGGTTAAGATGAAATCACATGGTTACAGTAATAAAAACTTTAAGCATTAAATTACGTAATATGAATAAATTAAATTATAATATTTGTATAAGAAAGGAATGAGGACTTAGATTACAAGTTAATTATGATGATCCGGGCAAGATATTGCGATTTATGGCTGGTTTTGACAGTTTCTTAAGGGCAACGTATTAGTGACAACTAAAACACGTTTTCTTTCTTTGTTTTTCATAGCTAAACACGTCTTCAATTCAACTTGAAAGTGATGAGAATTCTACAAGCTACCTCAAAATGCATTACTTTTAAATACAATTGTCCTTATGCAATTGTCCACTTATGAAAATTTAATGCACAAAAAAACCCTTTTTTAAGAAGAAAACAAAAAAAAACACACCTACCCCTCGACTATATTCTTATTTGTGATTAAACAGTCAATTTTTAGATATAAATATAGGGACGATTTTATCGTAACAAAAAATTTATCAGAGTACAAATAAATAGAGACAGTGAACTTTTTATTTAAAGGTAAATTACATTAACACTCCTGAGACTGGTCAGATTACACAAATATCCCATATTTTTTTGCAAAATTAGTACAGTTATATTCCCTGAGGGGTGTTGGTGTAATATTTTTTAGGAAGTGTTTGTGTAAGTTTTGCCTTTGAATAAGCAGTGTAGCTGTAATTTTACAACAAAAAAAAAAAAAAAAGTCAGAGAATTAGTGTTCGTTTAATTTGATCTCACTTCGAGGATATCAATATAATTTACTTTTTATTTAATAGTTGAAAATATAGAATTGTCATTTTCTTTTATTCATGGAGTTTTTTTATCCATTTATCATTTCACATGGGATAAAATGCTATTAACCCTTTATTTGTTTGTCAAGCCTTTGAGAAATTCTCAATAACCATTGCTCCCCCAAAAGCAATCCCATTAGAGAAATATGGAAGCACTCAACATTTTCTTACTCATATTAGAAAATTTTCAAAAAAATAATATTTTTATTCCTACTTTTGTTAATTTATTTGCCTAATTCCTAGATGAATATTAATTTCTTTGATACAAGCAATGTGTCGGGTTATTTGCATCCACCTCTCTCGATGTTTTCGTAGTTCAAAACGACTTCTTTTAAAGTATTTTCCGATCAAAATTAAATTTTATTAATACTAAAATACTCTATTTGTGTATCTTTTTTATTCTTTTGAAAAAAGAAAAGTAAGAAACTCAAAAGACAAAATTGGTAGTATTTTTTTTTATTATTATATTTCATAGCTTTTTAAGATAAAAATTACTTTAAGGGTTTACTTTAGTACATTTTCTAATTTTTTAGGGAATTGATTGGTAGTTTAAACAACTTTAGTAGATAATTATGGGAAAGAGAATTATAACTAATCCTAAGATATATAGTATGATACAACAATATGTATGACGTACAATCAAGAATTGTAACTTTTTTTTTTAATTATGTAACCTTATTGCAAAAGTTAGGTGTCCTAATATCTTGTTAGCAATTAATTAGGGCAACAAAATTGTCTTTTATATATATGTATATATATATATATATATATAATATTACGTGCATTTTTCATCATTTAACTTTAGATTGATCAGTATATTTTTAATCCTATTATTTATGAGATTCTAAAAGATAGTCCCGTAATTTGCAGAACGTCTCAGTTTTAGTCCTCTTTCAATATTTTAATATGGAAACAGAATCATGTGCAAGCCACGTGACTGGTGGCCCACATAATTAGGAAGGTAACTAGAAGGACTAAAAATAAAATTTTAAAAAATTATGGAGGTACTGAGAACCTAAATTATGAAATGAAAAATGCAATTTTCCTTAATATTACGTTGGTCAAACTAATAGAATTTCTTTCCAATGGCAATAGTTTTCCATCCATATATATCTTGATTTCACTTTTCCATCAATCCAACTTTATTCAGTTAAGTAATTGTGCAAATTCACTAAACCTTTTCATAAACATTCTCCATATTGTAAAAATACATCCCAAGTTGAGTAACCTTATAATAGGCTTAATTGTATTTATTGTCCCGTATTATAATATATGGACACGAATACAATGATATTGACATACAACACGAACACAGCGGCACGAAAAATATAAAAAAATTTGAATTCGACAAGGCTATAAAATATATATTTTTATTATATATATTCTTAATTTCTCATAAAGTTAAAATATGCAATATGAACAATATTAAGATAAAATATAAAATAGGCATATTTATATGTTTAACCAAATGTGGCTTAAAAAATATATAATCAATTTATTTTAAAAAATACGCAATAAAAAATATTTAGTATTCAAATTAATTAAACCATCATAACCATTTCTCAAGTTTTTAGTAATTTCTTCTCAAAACTTTTAGTTGAGATGAGTGAGTTATTTTTTTTATTTTTTTATTAGTCAAAATTCTTTTTTTTTTAAAAAAATAGCCCAAAATATTTTGAAATTATAAAAAAATCCAAAACATGTCGGACACACCACCAGGTGTGTCAGGCGCTGTGTCCTTTTTTTTTAAAAATTTCTGAACACGCACCGGTGTCCGATATTGCATCGGGTAATTTTTCAGAGTGTCCGTGAACTATAGGTCCCGTATATTAGGAGTTGGCAAAACAAGGACTTTAAATACAGGGGTGGCAAGACAAGAACCCTAAATATAAGAGTGGAAAAAAGTATCCCGAAATTATTTTTTTTTTCAATCGTAGGACTCCGACCATCGAAATTTTAAAAGTGGTCAGAATTTGTTTATGTGGACAAAATTTAGGATTCTTTTAAGCTTTTGCTGACTAAGATTTTTTTATATATGCCACGTAAGCACTTACATGTAACAAAAGTGAAATTATATAATATTAATTTAAAATTATGTATTGTGCATAATAATAAAAATAAAAATAAAAATAAAATCATCATTTTATATAACATAAATTAAATAAAAAATTAAACCCCCTCCCCCGACCAACCTCCACCCAATCCATCCCCCCGTCCGTCCGCCTCGTCAGAGAAGGGGGTGACGGCATCACTAGCCCCAAGGGAGGCGACGCGGCGTCGCTTGGTGTACAATTCTAGATCTGCACGACAACGAGATGTGCTATGGGCAACGTCAGGGGCACATCGCCCCCTCCAAGGCCGCGGTGTGAGGCAAGGGAGAGGACGTGGTGGGTGGGGGGGGGGGGGAGGGAGGGTAGGGGTAAATTTGTATATATATAAAATAATTAAATTATAAGTCTTTAATATTACATTATATACAAACTTCTCACTCTTTTGAGAGAGAGTTTCCATAAATCTTTAGAGCTTATATTTTACTATCTTGATGTTGAATTTATAGGCTATATAAATAACCTATCTCTTTGAGTTTAATTATTAAAGATGAATAAATTTTTAAAAGATGACAATAAGTGTTATACCGTCAAGTAATAATATAATAACTGCGAGATAACAAGTCTGTGCCACTGCAATCTAGACCTAGTGTGTTTTGTTTTTTGTGTGAATAAACTTTATAACTGTTCAGAAATTATTATTTATATGCAATCCTCCTTGATTATTTTTTTAATTCGCTATATCGCTTATAATTGTAGTAAGGAAGAATTTAAAATATATGTGTTTTACAGGTTAATATACATGTAAACTCTAATAAATGTATAATTGTTTATATTTCTCAACATCTCAATAGAATTTTAAATAAGTCTTGAATGAGTGAATGTTTTTGTGTGATTTTCCCAAACCCCACTTTAAAACTATTTATGGTTAGACTACTAATCACATAAAGCACCCCATAAATAATAGTCTAACTATAAATTTTTAATAGTGTTATCAAAGTAAAATAAATATGCTTAGAGAAGACACGTATGAAATAAAATATAATAGAGTTTAACAAAGAGGTTCATAAGCACAATGTGTGTAATAAGAAATAATATATTTACAGAAAATGTACCAATTACTCATGTCACCACCTTATATTTTAGCTAAAAGTTTACTTTCAAACTTGTTTTGAAAATACTTCATAAATAATACGAAATACCAATGTAATATAATAAACTTAAGTCTATAATGTAGTATAACTTAATATTAGTATCCTAATTACACGATCACAAAAAGTCTAATAAACTTCTACCACTTACATAATAAAAATGATAAAAAAAAGAATATGTTTTCTATTGCTATATTTTATATATATAACTATCTTACTAAATACATGATAATATAATATAATTAATAGTTATATACTCCAATATATTCATACAGTACTATTGACACCTAAATAAAATTAATAAGTTTAAATTTAACTTATAGTCTATGTATGTTAAATTATCTAGAATTTTAGATTTAAAATTTTTTAATTTAAAAATGTGAAAATATAAATATTTTTCTCTTATTAATATTTAAAATTTTTAAAAGAAGCAAAATACCCATTTCTAAAAAAAAAATTCAGATTTAATTTTATATGTATATAAAATTTCATATTTATTTCATATGTATATATGTAAAAATTAATATAAAACAAAAACTTAAAAAAATAAATAAATAAGAGTTGTCTTCTTCGACTCTCGCTTTTCGTCGCTCCGCTTCTGGCCACCGCCTCCGTTTCCCCACCACCTACACTTTCTGCCTTTTATAGATCTGATGACGGTGGTCTCAGGGAAGGCGACTTCCATCGCCCGGATCGAGGGCGACGACGAGGATCCCGTTTCTTGTGGGGCGATGGTTTGCTTGTGCAGGCGACGGCGAGGTCACCCAGACCGTAGCTTTGTGTTTTGGCGGCCATTATATATATATATATATATATATATATATATATTTAATATACAATATATTTTAAAATAATTTTAAATTTGGATTGTTCATTTTAAATAATTGAAGATCAATGGCTATCATAATAAGTGTATAACGGTCAATTCTTTATAAAATTTAACGCCATCAATTTTAACTAACGGCATGGGAGAATGTGCATATTTTTGAAAAATACAGAGGGTTTTGTAGCCTATAAAATTAACATCGGGGGTTCTTAGCTAAAAAATAAAAATACAGGGGTTTTTATGTAATTTATCCTTAATTTTTCTAACATTCAAAAAATAAAAAATATTTTATTATTTAATAATAAATTATCATAATTAAATAAAAGAAAATTGATATTGATATCATATTTATTGAAATATAAATTCAAGACATTATAAATTATACAACTAAAAATAATCATTGCATTATTAAAAAAATATCAATTATGTATCTATATTAATATTTGACTAGCATGAATATATATATTATTTTTATTTAGAAGTATTAGATAATAATTTTTTTTTTTTTTTACTATTGTAAAAGGCTATCTATTTAAAATTTTATTTACAATTAAATTAATGTGTACTATTTATAAAAGTATTTTAATTTTTGTTAAAATAAAATAGGTTAAAAAATAACAACCTATTTGATTATAATGGTATCATGTCCATTTTAGTCATTTTATCAAGGCTAAATTGCATAAAATTCCTGTGTTTTAAAAGACTAAGCAAAAAACCCACTCTAGTCTGAAAAAAGACAAAACACCCCCTATGTTGTATAAATTTAGCTCAATCGCCCTCTCCATTAAATATGACTAATGATGTTAACTTTTTGATAAAATAACTGTTATGCCCTTACATATTTATATATTTTTTGTTAGTGACCGTTGGATTCTTATTGATTAGATGAGAACTGTCAGATCTAATCAATTAATCCTAACTGATAGATCTTAAATTTATAAAAAAAATTAAGATGTTAAAGTTATTAAATTTAAATATATAGCAATTTATCTTCCTGTGTTTTTGAAAATACAACAAATTTTCCCTTGTGTGTGCTTTTTTTTAAATAGAGCAATTTACCTCCTTAGATAGGAAGGTAAATTGCTTCATTGTAAAAAGTACAAAAGGGTAAATTGTTATTTCTTTTAATAGGGGGATAATTTGGTTATTTGTAATATCACATGAGAGTAAATTGCATTAAAAATCATATTTCAAATGATTCCATTTGAAAAAAATATGAAATTATTTAAATTTAGAATTATCCAAACAAATTCAAAATATTTATTAAGGATTTAAAATTCATAATTTCAAACCATTCAGTCCAAATATAAAATTTGACTATATTTGGATCAACATATTTTGATTTATTAAGTTCAAATTCCTACTAATAATTGATTTGAATTTGTTTTGAAAATTTTAAGTTTAAAAGATTTCAAATATTTCCATTCTTTATATTGTTACTTAAGGGGGTGTTTGGTTAAGTTTTTTTGAAACATCTTACAAGCTCCTACATCTTATAAGATGTTTTAAAAATTTAAAAGATTTTTATTCCTATTTTAAAAATACCCTCTTATAATATTTGGATTAACCGGAGTTTAGATGTTATACTATTTGGTATAATAAGCTTTTCATACATTAAATAATGATCGAAAAAGGCATCATACTATTAGAATTTAAAATTATATAAATCAATAATTTTACTATGGGGACATCAATTATATAAAAGATAGAAATAAAATATTAAAAAAATTATGAGTATTTTTTGTTTATCGGTTATTAAGATTAAATAGTTTATAAGATACTTTTTTAAAAAATTAGGTGAAGTTAACTTTTTCTAAAGAATTTATAAGATACAAAGTATTTTATTTTACGATCTTATTAGCTCTTATAAGAAAAAAATAACAAACAATTTTTAAAAGCTTATAAGCTTAGGCAAAACACCCACCCTCGTTGTATAGTTGCTGAGTTTTTTTTTGGTCTGAATTCTATATTATGAAAATATAGTTAATCGATAGTCATTTTTTAGCAATTATAGGAATGAGGGCAATGTAAATGGCAAGAGCCCAAAATAATTAGTAGGGAAATTGCATAGTAGCCCATGTGTTGTAGGAAAATAAAATTTACCTATGTTAATTAAATAGTAAAAAAAGATCCCTTATGATTATAAACTTTGCTAGAAAAACATTGCATTAAAAAATAGAGAGTTGCCTACACGTGCTAAAAAGTACGAGTAGAATAACATTTGAACTATTGTCAGCTTTTTGACTTCTTTTAATGACAAAATACTCCTATCTTAAGCAATTATCCTTTCTTTATTTTTTGGTTATTATGTAACTTTTTCATATTTTGTGGAAAAAAGGATAAATACTATTGCATACTAGATTTTTTGCCACACCACAAGGTCGAAAGTTCTTCAAGGAAAATTCTAAGATCAACGGGGACTAATACTACAAAATAGCACTATGATACTTAAGTTAGTAACAATTTATAAAAGAAATAGAAAGGGAACTTGAAACAAAGTGAGAATAATGATAAGAAATGATGATAAAGTGTATATATTCATGCGGAGTGCAAAATATAAGCTTAAAGTAGCTTAAAAATTGAGAGAATAAGTGAGAGTTTGAAAGTGAGGATTAATGTTACCAAATAACTTGCGATCAATAAGTCGAACCCTAAAACCGCATCATACCTCTTTACTATAATCTAAAAGGAGAATGAGAGCCTTAGAGAATATGTGCAACGCTTCTCTGAGTCCGTCCTCGAGGTTCCTCACGTGAACCCAGAACTGCTAGCGTGCATCATGCAACGAAATTTAAGAAGAGGACGATTCAAAGAGTCAATTGCCGGAAAGCCCCCGACAACCCAAGATGAGTTGCTGATAAGAGTAGAAAAGTATATAAGAATTGAGGAATCCATGGGATCAAGGTCAATAACTCCATGGATGAGAAGGATAAGCGAAGAAGAAGGAATAATACTCACCACGGTAGACGGGAATAAGAGGGAGCACCGACACATGCCTCCCAACAATTTAGTTTGATACACCCCATTGAATGCACCGCTAGCACAAGTTCTCTCAATAGTAAAACAACAAGGTTTGATTCGCTGGCCCTTCTCTATGAAGGACAACCCTAAAAGAATGACATGGGACAAATATTGTCACTTCCATAGAGACGAGGTCATAACACAGAGGAATGTCACCATAAATGAGATCGAAAAACTCATTCAACGAGGGTATTTAAAAGAATTCGTAGATCGGGGAAAAACAAAATCCCAAACACCCGCAATAGAAGCAGGACTTATCGCCCCACGCATTGAGGCAGGGGAAAGAATAGCAAAAGAACAGGTGAAGAAAAAGAACCTCCCTACAGCTGGAATAATTGGAGGACCAGCTGACGGATATTCAACGCGAGCGAGAAAAGCTACGATAAGAGAAGCTAGCAACTGCTGACCATGTCGCCTTTAGCGAATTCATGGCACCAGAACATGAAAGTTGTGAAGGAGAAATAACTTTCAATAAACAAGATCTGGAAGGGCACTTTCCCGCTACCAACGACACAATAATATCAAACTTTTGGGTAAAGAAAATCTTGACTGATTATGGAAACTTGCAGACATCCTCTTCTATAGTGCATTCTCCCAAATGGGGATCGACAACGCGAGATTGACTCCAGAGAACACACCGTTGACCAGTTTCAGTGGACATATAGTAAAGCCGTTGGGAGAAATCGTGTTGCCCGTATCATTGGGATCATACCCAAGGCGAACAACAAAGTTTGTAAAGTTTTTGGTAGTGGATTCACCCTCAGCTTATAACGTAATCCTTGGAAGGCCTAGCCTAAACCTATTCCAAGCTGTAGCATCTATCACCTGAAGATATAGTTCCTAACACACAATGGGATAGGGGAAGAGATAGGAGATAGAAGACAAGCAAGAGAATGCTATGCCAACACATCAAAAAATCCAGTGGGTGCTCCCAGTCTGAAGTTAGGAGACCAAAAAAGATTGTATAAAAAATCAGGCGCTGGGAAGACGCTGGGAAGGAACCCCGAGAAGAAAATAAAAAAGAAACTTGAAGAAAAGTGTATGGAAGCCATGGAAGAAGTGAAGATGGTTGAAATCTTTAGGGATCCACCAAAGGCAATGAAGATTGGATCTTTGCTAGGCCCACAATTTGAATGCATCCTAATCGATTTCCTGCAGAATCACTCCAACGTGTTTGCTTGGGAAGCATCAGACATGCAAGGAATAAACCCCAAAGTGATGCTCCATAAGCTTAATGTCAATCCTGAACAAAGCCTATAAAGTAGACAAAGCCTATAAACGAAATAAGATAATAAATGAAGAGGTGGAAAAACTGATTCAAGTTTATTACATACGACATGTTTATTATCCAGAGTGGTTGGCGAACGTGGTGCTAGTACCAAAGAGTAATGGAAAATGGAGGATGTGTATCGACTTCACCGATCTAAATCGAGCATGTCCAAAAGACTTATTTTCTTTGCCAATAATTGATGCACTAATTGATTCAACTTTGGGGTGTGAATTGATGAGTTTCCTCGATGCGTTTCAAGGGTATAACCAGATCAGGTTAGACCCAAGAAGATCATGAAAAAACTAGTTTTGTAATAGAGCAAGGAACATACTGCTACCTGGTGATACCGTTCGGATTAAAGAATACAGGGGCAACCTACCAGAGGTTGGTCAACAACATGTTCCAAGAACAAATTAGCAGGAACATGAAAGTGTATATAGATGACATGCTAGTTAAAAGCCAGAAAAGAGAACACCACGTGGAAGACCTTGCAGATGCTTCAATACCTTGAAAGAAACTGGCATGAAGTTGAACCCCCTAAAATGCACTTTCGGAGTCCACGGAGGTAAGTTCTCAGGTTTCATGGTCTCTCAAAGGGGGATAGAGGCCAACCAGGAGAAAATTAAAGCCTTAATAAAAATGCAAACTCCGAGAACGGTCAAAGAAGTCTAGAAACTAGCAAGGAGGATTGCGACCCCCAAACGTTTCATCTCCAGATCATCAGACAGAGGTCTACCTTTCTTCAAAGTCTTGAAGAAAATTGAATGATTCTCCTAGACGGAGCAGTGTCAAGCCGCATTCGAAGACTTGAAAAAATACCTTGCTTCACCACCACTCTTAACAAAGCCAAAACTAGGAGAAAAACTATTCTTATACTTCGCCATATCAGAAGGGGCAGTGAGCACAATTCTTGTAAGAGAAGAAGGTCGAGAACACCAGCCTATCTATTATGTCAGCAAAACCCTCCAAGGGATAGAAGAAAGATATTCCAAAATAGAGAAACTGGCGTTAGCCTTGGTGACAACGGCAAGGAAGTTAAGACCATATTTTCAATCACATCATGTGGTTATCTTAACAAACCATCCACTTGGAAAGGTACTAGCTGACCCAAACATATAAGGGTGAATGGTGTAGTGGTCTATAGAGTTGAGCAAACACGACATTAAAGCTCAACCTCTAGCAGATTTTATTTCAGAGATGAGGGTGGATGAAAACTCTAAAAAAAATTAGTGGTGGAAAGTGTTTGTGGATGGATCATCAACATCCCAAGGTAACGACGCTGGAATCATCATCAAAACCCCACAGGGAGACAGATTGTAATACGCTGTCAGATTCGACTTGGAAGCATCTAATAATGAGGCTGAATATGAGGCACTCCTAGTAGGAGGAATATTAGCATTGACCGCCGGAGCAAAGCGTCTGAAAGCACACAGTGACTCCCAACTTGTCGTCAACCAAATAAGAGGAGACTATGAAGCGAAAGAGGACAGAATGATCAAATACTTGTCAAATATTCAAACCTTGAAAATAAAGTTTGATGAATTCATTATAGAACAAATACCACGATCGAGGAATTAGGAAGTAGATCAACTCGCCAGATTAGCAACCTCATTACCCCCCCTGAAAAGTCGATGCATAACTTTGTCAAGCTAGGGGCGCCCTGAAGTGGAAACCATAAAAGAAGAAGTTGATAGGAACCATTTCTTCAAGTTGGAAGGATGAGCTGGAGGCATACTTAAAAGATGAACTCTGCCATAGGATCCTAAAGAAGCCAGAGCAATCAGAGTACATGCAAGTAGGTTCGCCTTGATTGGAGGAGAACTATACAAAATAGGATTCTCGCAACCATACCTCAAATACATCAACAAGGATAAGGTGGAATACCTATTACGAGAAATCCATGAGGGGAGTTGTGGAAACCATTCTGGAGGAAGAACACTAGCAAACAAGGCTTTAAGGCAAGGATTCTTTTGGCCTACAATGCGAAAAGATGCCATGGATCTGGTTAAAAGATGCAAAAAATGCCAAGAACATGCAAACGTCACACATATCTCTGCCACAATCATGCAACGCATACAAAGTCCTTATTCTTTCGATCAATAGGGAATGGACATAGTCGGCAACGAGAATATTTGATCGTTGCAATGGACTACTTCTCAAAATGGATTGAGGCGGAGACGTTAAGAAAAATTTCAGAAAAAGAAGTTATGAAGTTCGTCTGGAAGAACATAATATCTTGATTCGGCATTTTAAGGGCATTTGTAAAGGATAATGACACACAGTTCCAAGGAGCGAAATTCCAGCAATGGTGTAAGGAGCTGAAGATAAAACAATATCACACATCTGTGGCCACCCCCCAATCCAACGGTCAAGTAGAATTAACTAACAGAACCATCCTCCAAAATTTGAAGACTAGATTGGAAGATGCAAAAGTAAATTGGGTGGAAGAACTACCAGGGGTCTTATGGATGTATAGGACAACACTGCGGAGAAGCACAGGGGAATCGACTTTCAATTTGGTCAACAGAGCAGAGTCAATTGTCCTAGTAGAAATAGGGGAGGAAAAACTCTGAGTGCAACAATATGAACCAACCAACAATAATCAGGAAAGACATGTAGATTTGGACCTAGTGCAAGAACACAGAGATAATGCTAATGCAAGAATAGAGGCATATAAAGCAACGATGGCAAAAACATATAACTCCAAGGTCCGACGTCGCGAATTCCAGGTTGGAGATTTGGTGTTAAGAAGAGTAGATGCAACAAAGAACCTGAGGAAACTAGACGCGAAATGGGAGGAATCGTACCAAGTAATTGAAGCTATAGGAAGTGGATCTTACCGATTGCAAAGAATGGATGTCAAAGAAGTCCCACGTACCTAGAACATTGTTAACCTCAAGAAATACTGTCTAAAAATTTGTAAATATTGTTGCCAAAGAGAGTAATAAAATAGAGGTTAAGTTTATATTCTTTTATTTATCATCCTCTATTCTCAACCAGTTGCGTCTAGCTAATTTGGGCAAAAACAAGCCTAAGTGATTAAAATTGTCAAAAAAAAAAAAGAAGGGCTTCCTTGAGACGAATAATAGAATACCCTGAAGCTTAAAGAATTGTCGAACTCCCAATAGGCAAATAATAAGATGCCCCGGAGTTAAAAACAACCAAACTCCCAAGAGGCAAATAATAAGATGCCTCGAAGTTAAAAACAACCAATCTTCTTTGAGGCGCATAATAGAACGCCCCAAAGTCTGATAAGAACATAATGTGCAAGGCATTGTTGAATAATAAATAATCACACAAATAGAGACAGAGTTTAAACATAAAAAAATGGAGCAAACAGTAACAGAAACAACGTTGCACAAATGGAAACCAAGTCAACCAAAGCAACAATAAAAATAACAATAAAGTGTTCAACATAGTAAAGAAACGACATATAATCCTAAGCTTTGTCAACTCCAAAAGTCGGGACCTCGGAACCACCAACTTTAATATCTCCGTGAGTCGGAGCATCAACTACTTTGACTTTCCCCTCCTCATCCCATCATCATCTGGGACTGACGGGTCAAGAAACATGAAATCTTCACCATCAAAGCGACCACTGCCTTTAAGAACAGTGCGACACTGCTTGATCGTTTGATCATAAATTTCACTCGCATTACTTATAACTGTTTGGTCGAACTCATCAAAAGCTTCATACTTCTCCTTAAAATCACTCCAGACGCAATCTAAGTAAATCTTCCCAGCTTCTGACTTCAAGAACGTCTGCCCTTAAGCAATTTCTCTGTGAAAACTATCCTTCCATTTGACTTGTTCAATGGATGCAACTTTGAGGTCGTCGCGACAGCGACTCAAATCATTTCTAGCTTCCACAAGAGCGGCACTCAACCGCCTTCGCTCCTTCTCATAATTGGAAAAGTTTTGGTCAACAACTTCAGCAAAATTAATTACCTAGCAATAAGAAACATGAAAATATTGGAAGGAAACAATAAAAGGATTAAAAAAATAGATACGAAAAATAAACATAAGTGCATACTCGAGCAACCTCTCCATGAAGAAGCCTATTAAGGGTATTCTCAGAAAGAGCTCCAAGACGAGTCACGTCATAAGCACTTACAACAGTCATCGATTTCACAAAAGCAAGGAAATCCCATCTTGACAATTAGTCCCATAAGTAAAGAGTCATTTGCCAACACCATAATGGGGGGAGGGGGACTCAAAAGTGTCGTTGCGAGGACGCTTGAAACTACTACCTCCAACAGGGGAGGCGGCGCAACCTTCCCCCTTACCCAAGTTGCCATGACCTTCATTCGAACGAGGAGGAGGAGAACGATGCTTATCACATTCCCCCTTCCTTTGTGGGAGAGGAGGGTTTCGAGAAGACCTAGGAACATTCTCCCTCTCACGAGCACTTTCTCGCTCGCGATCCGCTTTGTACCGCTGGACATCTTGAAGCATCACCTTCTTTCTTGCAAAAAGAACGGAAGAAAAAACATGAAACGATAAGAAAGATAAAATAAAAAGAGAAGATAAGGTAAAGTGACAACATAATACCAGCAGAAAAAAAAGATTTGACATCAACGACTTGATCAAACAATCCTGCCCCAATAAACGACATACGGAGGTGATGAACGGGGTCAGACACAAAAGATGACTCCCTCCCAAAAAGTCGCCAAACCCCAACCAGAATCTTTTATGTAAAAAACCAAAGACCGTTTGAAGAAGCACTTCTCTCCAAAAACTTACAACCTCCTTAGGGAAAGAAGAAGAAATATGAATCATTGACAACCTTTCTAATAGAGAACAGAGTAAAGAAAGCATCAAGGGAAGGAACCAGGTCAAGATCAAAGAAACCCCTCGAAATATGTGAAAGAATTAGGAGTGAATTGACGAACACAAAGACGAGCACATTTAATAATTTCTAAGAAAAGAGGATGTGGAGGGCGCATGAAATCCGAGGTAAAAAAATGACGAATAAACTGTAAAAAAATCCCGGAGTAGATACAATTAATATATCGTCAATGTAGACAAAAACTCAAAATAGTTTTTAAAAGGATTATCCATATTTCTTTGAAATATCTGGGATGCGTTAGCTAATTCTATAAGAAGCACATTTCAGATATATTGTCCCTGTGGTATGGAGAATGCAGTAAATTTCTTTGATTCACTCTCCATTTTAATATGATAGAAACAAGATTTACAGTCGAATTTAGAAAACACTTTTGAAACTTTAATGTAATCAATTAAGTTCTCTCTATTGGGAATCTAATAACCATCAAATTCTAATATTTTATTAATTCTTTGATAGTTAATTACCAACCTGGATTCCCTCTTTTTATCTTACTATGGTTTCTTACCAAAATTATGGCTACTGTAAGTACAGACTCCTGACTCGATAAGTCCAAGATTGATATGCTCTTTGATTATCATCTGCATATCCTTGTTATCCTTCATGTTCATACGTATATGTTTGCATCAAACATACTCATATTTGCATTTGTCTTTAACTTGCATAGTTGCTTCAATCTTATTCCTATCCCTCCAGGCCAGAGGGTTTTCATCAAACTTCCTTTGCATAAGTCTCTTGACATTCTCGAGAGAAAGTCTGCTTTCCTCGCTTAGTGATTTTATCTCTTGCAAAGTAATTGGTGTACAGTTTAGAGAAAGTGACCAATCACAGAGCAAGTGTGATATATTTACTCTGTGATTGGATTGATTTGATTGAACCAGGTCCCGAATTTTCCTTATTTTATGGTATCCAAGGTACTATTTAATTTGTGGATGACAGTCAGTAGAGAAAATATGACTTTCCATTACAGTTAATTATTATAGTTAACAAAAGAATTGTAGCAAATACAAATCAATAATCATTAGCCGTTGTTATTTTTGCAGATGTGACCAAAATATTAGCTAATGTTTTGGGTATGATTAAAAAGCATGTCGAATATTAATTAATCGTGCTAAAAATTTAAACATTTACTTTGACTTTATTTAATTAATCATAGTTAATAGTATTAATTTACCACAATTTTTAAATCATGATAATTTATAATGCGGTGAGTTTTCAATCTTAATTTTCTCTTCAAATTCCTCGTAGAAGCTACCGCTATCGATGAGTCCCTATTGTCTGAAAGACAAAAGAGCTTTACCAAATTTCCTCTTATCCTGTATTTTTGGATGGGTTAATTTAGCATAGAAATCACCACGCTTGCTGCGAAAATTTATGGCATTATTATGTTAAATGCCTTTTCTCTTCACAAAATATGTATCTCACTACCATAGTTAATAGTAAAAATCAACAAATTCCTTTTATTATCTTAAATATATGTTGCGGATGTTTGAATTAAAATTGTTACCAAGAAAAATATCAACACCTGTATCATGAAAGTAAATTGGAGGTGTTTCTACCCTGAACCAGGGTGTTCCGAATGCTCCTCCAATCATGATTTTGGTTTCTCGTATTCCCTTAACTGTATCATGAAAGTATTAGGATTTTCTGCAAAAAGTCCCTTCTTGCAATAACAGGTAAAATTTTCCTTGCTTCTTTAGGAAAAACTCCAGGATTTGCTATGAAAATCCTTTATCCTGAGTTAATATAAGCTGCAAAATATTATGTCTTGTATTGATCATTCGACATAACGATAAATATGTATATAGAAAAGGGACTAGTTATTCAATTCTTATGGTAATACCATCAGGACTGAATTCCATACCATAACCTTTTCTTCCCCATAGTTTATGATATTCGAGAAAACTTAACCCCAAAGCTGAACTCCCATTTTCTCATCCTACAACACCTGCAACTAGACTTTCATGGTCTGCTATTTCTGACATGCATTCAAATCTTAGTGATGCCAATTATAACTTGTATTTTTTTCATCCTTCATGGCATCCAAATTTTACGTTATCTACCCTAATTTCTTGAGGAGTTAAAGCTTTTAGCAACTCTTTCTCCTTTCCTTTGTAGCTTATAATCCTATCTTCCAAAAAGAACATTCTGCTACTAAACTCAGTTCTAGAGCTAAGCATTTAGTTTAAAACTAGGTGATCTTTTATAACGATATCGAATCGACCTATTCTAGGTATTATAATTGCATCTGGTGCTATTATCTTAGCAAATTCTTTGTTCTAAAAATCTCAATTTGCTCTTTCCTAAGGAACAAATCAGAATGATGTGTGTTGGAAAGGGCATAAGCTATTGTATAGGTTATAGAATATGGTCTATTACATTCTTTCATTAGATATCTTTCTTTTAAAATCCTTATGAAGGGTTAAGACTATGCTGAAATCTTGGTCTACTAGGTTGTATGCAATCCTAAGATGAATGTCAAACATTAATTTTCCTGTATACAGATTACCTATCATGTCCCAAGACAACCATCTCTTAAGTTATTGATTCTTCTATCTATTATAGATAAATATATTTTTGAATCAATTCCTTTTTTAAAAGTTGTTTTTATTACTACTTCAATAGTTCTTATGTGGATCCATTTCATAATAACAACTACTTCTTCCCTTAGTGTAATTAATTCTTCAAGAATTTCTTCTTTAGGAAAAAATAGCATTTTTCCATCACAATACCCATAAGTTCCATGGGAATAGCGAACTCGCCTAAACTTACTTTGTAGATTATGTGATGTTTTCTCTGATTTAGTCCTATCTAGTTGAGGACTCTCCCGATTTCTCCAATCCTAAAACCACCATATGGGCTAAGGTTGGAATCTTGATGCATGATTCTTTCTATGGTTCTGTTCAACACCGTCATCCGGGAAAATAATCGTGACAGGCTTTTAGGGCTAAAGCCTATCTCCCTCGTTATAGTTATTTTCACTCAATTCAAGATCCATCCAAATTAGTCTCTATTTATTCCTCATAGATGTTTTCATCTGAAGGAAGGTCTTCAAGTTAGTAAATGGGTATCAAATCGCAATAGTAGATGACGTCTAGAATATTATCCAGGACTTTAAATTTTCTTTATTCAACACATTTTTGCGAGTAGTCTGGAGATATATGACCTATTGCTCTGCATGTCTAGTAATTGCAGTCTTTGGAACACTCATTGGCCCGAGTATAGGCTCGTCTCAAAACTCCCCTTGTAGGGGTTCTTCTTGTGGATCTTACATCTGTTCATCTAGATCCTTGGGATGAAACCTTGTTGGTCCGGTCCCCTGTCCAAATTTGTATGATCTGGGCTTTGATTTGGACCACCATGATCTTCGCCTGAAATAGGTTCTTCTAGACCTCTTAGGGTAAGAGTCACTATTATGCTTTCTCCTCTTCATCTGCTCACTTTATTTTCCAACAATTGTAGAAAAATTGTTTTTATCACAATTGAGAGGAGTTCATTTTATCTTACCTATCAGCCTCTTCATGTTTTTCTACATGGACGCTTGATAACACAAATCCTTTAGTTTTCTTAATTCCTTCTTGCAACTGAATCCAACTGTTCTTCGGATACTTTGTATGAATTGATCAACATTTCTATCCATGGACTGCAGATTTTTACAAAGAACATTAGGGTTGCTACTTCTATTGTTACTCCACTTCGGAAGAAATATTTGCAAAACCAATAGATATATTCATCTAATTGCGCAAATACTCCTAATTTAAGCGCAAAGAGAGCTTGTGCATATTCTCTAGCCTATTTTGCTCTACTTCCTTTGAAGTATCCATCTCTGATGAAGTGTATCTTGATAAGCCTTCCTAGCTAATTTGTTATTGCGCTTTCTGAATCTCTGGCAAGGATACTTGCGTTGGTATCTTTTGGGTATTATCCTATCCGATCTTCATAGAACCCTCCAAGTTTAACTCCATTAATTTTATAAAGTTTTCTTTGTCGAGTTCTAGGGTAGTTGCTGCTATCTTTATGGCTGCAGCCCACTCATCTATTAATTTCTCCATATTTATGAAGTCAATAACATTTAGGTTGAGTATGGCGTAGAAAATGATATTAGAACCTAGGTTTATTAGGTATTGTTTTCCACGAACAATGGAGGTTCTTTAAGAAAAATAGAACTGAATGAAAATACGAATTGCAATGTCAAAAGGGAATATTTCCAAATTTTGAAAATAAAAAGAAGGGAATCTCTCATGAAAATCCTTGAAAAATGTTACCATGGTCCCAACAGGATTGATCTGAAACTTCTCACACCAGAAGAAGAAGAAGAATGGTTGAGGAATTTCGAAATCTGCCAGCTAGTACTAGGAAAAGAGGTGAGGCGCTTACACTCCACCGAAATTCATGGTAGAATCCCAGCCAGGAGAAGCATAACTAGTGAATTTCTGCACAGTTATAGCTCTAAAATTTATGATTAAAGGAATTGACTGGAAAGAACTCAAGCCGGATACCTCAAAGATCTCATAAAATCTAGAGAAATTCATAAGACCGTAAACTATGGATACAGGTTAATCCATATACCTACGAAAATAGAAACTTTGAGCCAAAAAGTGGACGAGATCCTTAAGATCCTTCCATATCTACACAAGCAAGTTACAGATTTGAAGAAGATCTAAAGAAAAACCAAAGCAAAAGCCTTGAAACATGAAGATCCAGACGAGAGTAGATCAAGGACGCCTTTGGACTGGTATCTTTCCTACATTAGAAGGGAAATACAATTAGGAAAGACAATGGCGACTCCAAAGCCGAAGACAAGAGATGATCTAATCATTGAAATCATCGAATCCATAAAACAATGGAGTTGACGATGGCATATCTATCATATCTACAGGAATTGGCTTAATCATTTTTTCAACTAGGGATTATGGAATTAGTCAATATTCAGACCAATACAGTCACTCCAATGCTACCACCGCCGGAGGGAAGTACATATTCCAATGATCCTCCATAGGATCATCCCATGAGATAAAGTATAGATTTTCACACTGACGTGACACCAACTTTCAATGGAACTAGACTTAAAGAGAATCCAGCGAAAGATCCAACTAGAGCACTAGATAATACACCTTAGGCAATGACCATGCTCTAGCCCTTTGCAATAACCTGCCAAAGCTTGCAATATTGCAAGACGATGATGAATTGTGGTCTACATAGATGCCAATTATTATAATATTAGAATAAATGACCAGAAAGCCAATTAGATATACAGATGGGCAGGAGTGCTCATGAAAAAGACTACTACAGGGGAAGAACATTATAAATATATAGGAGGGTTGTTCTCAGGACAACAAACCCAAGTCTAACACATCAACAAAAATGAGTTCTTTGTAGTTTGGTTTTGTGCGAGCATGGTGTGGTTATGCAACTAGAGTAGCATATGAACAAAAAATAACCTTTTAAATTCTCAAAAGGGGTAAAATTGTCCTAAATTTTGCTAAAATCCAACCAAGATACCACTACTGATTAATTTTTGGAAGTTAGGGTACTAAAAGCAAACTTTTTAAAGTTGGGGTATCAATGCTGAAAAAGTCTTATAGTTTAGGTATCAAAAATGATGTTTTCCCAAATTAGAAAATATGGTTTTGGATCCAAAAGCGAATTGAAATTTTAGATGTAACAAAACGAGCCTTGTGCCATTACTAATTGAAAACAATTCAAAGACCTCCCTGTGATATTGCAAATGTTCAAAAAATCTTCTGTGTAATATAATTCAAAAAACCCCTATTGGAAATGTCTTCACCCCTATGATAAATTATATATATATATATATATATATATATATATTATATATAAATTCCCGAGGCCAAAGGTTGTGATACACGCAAGTTGACTACAAGTAGGGTTATGAAAATTGTATTTTTTTTTGACAATTTTGCCCTCTTTTCTCCCATTTTAATGTTGCACCCATATATAATACATATAATTTAAAATTTTAAAATAATATATATATATTTTATTAGTAAAAAATATTATTTTATATATAAATATAATTATATTAATATTTTAATGTAATATTTTTTTAAAAATACAATTAAATTAATTAAAATTATTTTCTAAAAAATAGATAACGGGTGCTGTAGAGGAGGGCAACGACAGTCGCCCAACAGCGAGGGCTAAGGGTGCTGACGGTGCGGTTTCGGTTTTTTTTATAGCCATTTTCAAATTGCATTACTTTTGGTGCTTTTATAAAATATTTTTTTTAAATTACCACATTTAAAATCAAAACTAAAGGTGTGGTTTCGGGCGGTTTCTAGGGGTTCGACAATTTGAATACTTATAACAAAAATAAAATATTGAAACTAACAAACATTAAGAAATAAAATAAGTATTTTAGGTAGCAAGCAAAATTTAGATTATGGACATATTAAATATATTGTCAAGAAAGCAAATGAAAAATTAATACATCCTTGGTCAATAATAATTAGTACTAGAAAATTAACATTCTAAACCATGCAATTGAAAATTTGTAGGTACTAGGCTTGAGATGGACATTTTTTATTGTATGGATGTCATCCTGCATAAGCACAATTTAAACATTAGAATATAGCACAAAAAACCTTTCACAATTGTGAAAATTATTAGTATTTAATGTTAGCAAAAAATAAAAAATAAAATATCTTAAACAAATACATTTGATCATTCACACAAATTCACACCTAATGAGGATTCCTTTAAAATTAGTCGTATATGTCCTTTGAGGACGCACAAGAGTTTGATCCTTCAAATTCTGAGAATGACAAATCATTATCAATAGAGTCAATGTATATTTAAAATCATAAAATAAAAATGAAATATATAAGTAAATCATTTACCTTTTTCAAATTCTTCAAACTTTTCAATATCTTCCATTATTGCACAAAGATCAATCAGTGGAATAGCGCGTAACCATTCTTGGGTGTATATAAAGGCCACCACCATTTTTGGAAAAAGAGAACTCCTAAATGCATCAATAACACGACCACTTGTGCTCAAAACAGACTCCGAAGCAATCGTAGAAATTGGAATAGCTAATACATCTTTTGCAACTTTGGCAAGAGTGAGATATTTTGAACTGTTTGATTTCCACCACTTTGTCATTAAATAATTATTTTTAAAAATTATTAAAACTTATTAAATTATTGATTAAGCATGTTGATCACATATATATAAAATAATAACAATAAATATAATTAAAATTATTCAACCATCATTATTATTATTGTTATTATGATCTTTAGATTACTTTATAAGAATCATCAAATTTTGACATAAATTCATAAGTAATAAAATAAATTGCATATTGCATACTATGTATCTTGATATAAAAATCATAAGAGATTACAAATCTTAATAAATAGATGTAAAAATCATAACCTAATTGTTAGGACTTGTCAATTTAAAAAAATATAAGAGATTATAAATATATATTAAATATAACATAAAATTTATACGTGTCACATTAAATAATTATTTTAAAAAATATATTAGAATTTATTAAGTTGTTGATTATGCTTGTCTTTGTATAAAGATTAAATGGATAAATAAAAGTAACATAGTTTATTATTATCTAAATAAAATATATGATATTGATTAATAATTATAATATATGGTTAATTTTGATTAAAAAGGATGAAAGATTAAAAAAATCAACAAAATGGGCTTAAAATGGAATGGGCTTAAAAAATAAACAATTTTGTTGTATAAAGTCCAAATTTGAATTTTACAAAAATGGCTTTGTAATATGGATCTTTGGCAATATATAAATTTTGGGGTTATATAATTTGAGTATGAAATTCTTCTAAAAAATTATTATTTTATCAAATTATTATATATATATATATATATTATTTAAAAAATTAATTATATACTTAGCGGTGCGGTGTGAGTTTTGACGGGTTTTTCAAGTTATAAATTAAAATCAAACAAATAATGCGGTTTGATTTTATTCTAAATTTTAAAATTTTGGTTTGAAAAGTAAATCATAAAAATGGTTCGATTCGGTTCAATTAGGACGGTTTGAATATTTTTTTATCACCCCTAGCAAGGGTGATTGTCGTCGCCCATTACTACAAGGGCGACGACATTGTGCCAGCGCCACCCTCGGCCTCCACCTCGACCTTTGGGCGACCACATGCCCGAACCTACAATTGGTCTAGGCGACGACATCGACGGTGCCCCCTTTGAGGGGGGTAGGCGGGGGGCGGGCAAGGGAAGCAGCAGGGGAAGGTGGGGTGGGGAGGTTTGATTATTATTTTTTAAAATTATAATTATTTATAAATTATAAGTGTAATAATTAAATAATAATAATTTCACTTTTATTATTATAATGATTAAATAATAATTAAAATAATTTTATTTTTATTATAATTTGATTTTATAAATTGTAATAATTCATATAATATAGTTACATCCAACTATCATTCAACTCATGTTCTAAAGTGACGTAGGACTAACCCCACCCACCCCACCCCCAAACCAAAAAAATATCCAATTGGCATCCCACATTATTTTGTCGGTTAAAAATCAAAATTTCAGCGATTGAAGGACTATATTTCATCAATTTTGAAACTTAATAGACTTACCAAAAATATACATAATTACCGGACTCAAATCAATATTAAGAATATTTAACGAATTAAAAAAATATTTTTTTCTATATGAAATTTTAATTTGATATATTATGAGTATATTTTAATAGGTCTAGGTTGACCAGTAAGGGCATTTTAGTCATTATTCCTAAAAAGATAGGCCCAGGTTGATCAGGGGGCGGTGAGAGTCATTTTTCATAACATAAGAATAATTTTTTATATTATAATTTTCATATGGATTTTTTTTTTTTATTTTTTTATATCCTAGGAGGTCAAAATGAATTTAACCCATTACTAACCGTATGAATATAGAGTAGGCAACTGAAACAAAGACAATTTGCATACTGGATTTAAAGTATTTTAAATTGTTTAATTTTATTTTTGAATTATAATTTATTTGAGTATTGATGAATTTAACTTATTTTTATACGAAGTCATTGAAAGTATTTACAATGTTCGAATAAGTTATTTAATAAAATTTATTTTTTCCAAATTTTCATGATTTATAAATAGATAATGTCTTACTTCAATTTTTTTGGGCAATTGTATGCTCTGGTGTCCATTTAGATGACCAAAACTCATCCTACTTGGACGAGTTTGCTCGATTCGGGGTCCAATCACCACCCCTAATTATCTCATAGCTGTTGGAGTTACGTTATCTTTGGGAGAAGGATAAGAAAATCTACTTTGAGTAAGGTTTCTGAATTTTTCGTGAAGTGGTTGAAGGGATACCTTCTGATGGGACTTACGCAGATGTTACCTAAGGAATAAGGACGCTTTCAACTCTTCTCATGCGGCCGCCACATGTCCTTGCTTGGACGATTAGTGCTTATCCGATTCTATGAGGCCTACCAATGTGGCTTGAGGGGGTCCCACGTGGATACCACATGTGTCATCCATCGATGTCAAGAAGCACAGTGGACTAGGCTAGGCTGGCCCGACCCAAAATTAGATGGCCTAATGAAAAATGGTCCATCCTAGGCCCGGTCCCAAATACCAATACTTAGGACTGACCCAATCTAGTGGCCCAATACCATCTGATCCTGGATAGGGTTAGTGGGTTGGTCCAACTGCGCCAATTTTTTTTAAATAATGTATGTCATCTAATTTTTAGTTTATTTCCCTGAAGTGTATATACTAGTAGGTGTTTTAAATTTTTTTAAATTCTAAAACTTTTATCGTTATTATTTTACTTGTAAACTTTTAGTATATTAAGTCTATGTGTATCAGAAATTTGTGACACCACAAGAGTCTCAAGAAAATTTTAGGATTATCGAAGGACTAGCCCTACAGAACAGAAGTTAGCACTCTGATTCTTAAGTCAGTAACGGATTAAAGGAACAAAAAGGGAAAACTTGAAAATATAGTGAGAATAATGATAAGATATGGTTAAGAGTGTTAAGTATTTGTGTGAATTGAAAAAATATAAGCTTGAAATAGCTCAAAAATCGAGAAAAAATATGAGAGAAAATGAGAATTTGAGTGAAGAATGATATTCAAGAATTGTGTCCTAGAAGCCTGCACAAGACTTTTATTTATAGGTTTGTACATAGTTGGATACGAGGTCAATTGATGAGTGTCATACGCCATTGGAAAGATCTTTGAGTCTGCTATCATCCGCAATAAATCGTTGGTGATTTGGATAAGGACTGGTTGAGATACGTGAGTTGGACTAATCCCTACTAAATCTACCTACAATTTTGGAAATTAGTTATTTAGAGATTTTCCAGCTCATTATCTACCGATTTACCTAGAACCACCTGGAGATATTTTAGGGTGATGTATACAATATCTTGGCAAGCTATATGATGTGTCTTCCCAAATGTATTATGATGTGTCCGGCTTAAATGGGGTTATTCTTGGACCTGCCATTTCAGTAAAGTAGCAGGTAAGCTGGTGGGTTTTATCCATCCTACTGGTAGGCTTTATCGGTCTTGTTGATGGGCTTTTATCCATCTAGTTGGTGAACTAATTGGGCTCTTAGCGGCTAGGCTCATATTTCTAATTTGTGGGCTTGGCCCAATAATTTTAGGGAGCGTCAAATTCATTAATACTCTTTATTTATTTTTTCAAAGTTTATTCAAGTCTATTTTAGTTTGTTCTTATCTAGGTTTATTATTGTAAACTTGTTAGTCAAATAATTATTTATGTAGTTTTAACTACTCTTTTTTCTAGTCATTAATTTTTTTTAAATTTATTATTTATTTATTTAATAAAATAATCATAATTATAAGTAATTATTCGTGAGATACTTCAATTTCAACAAAAAAGATAAACGGACCGAATTGGATATAATTCAGGCTTGGGTTGGGCCTAGACATGGCATTAATCGGGCTGGTCTATGGGTCGGGTCTGGATTAAAAAATAGACCGAGTTAGGGTCTATATTAAAAGCATTGGACCATCCTAAGACCGACAATAAACAATAGTGGTCTAATATTAGCTTTGAGTTTTTTCAAACTAGTCCCGACTTGTTGTGCACCTTGATGTGGGAGCTCCATGTTATGGGCCTGATTGTGCTTGGGCCCCTAGTTTGACTGGGGGATCTTGGGCCCTTGGAATTCTCTATGAACAAGTATGATATTCTTCTCGGCTTTAGATCACTTATGATTATTTGGGCCAATTTATTTTTTAAGGGACACCTCCTACCTAACTCCCTAAGGATACACTGGGCCCTCAATCAAATTGGACTTCTTCTTCCAAGTTTTGTGGGCCTTATATTCATTTGGACTCTTGCAATTTCCTACTTAGCTTAGGTCTCTTTGAGCAATTGGTTTATGGCCATCACTTGTAAATTCATATATCTCAAACGATATTTTTGAAATTTATAAAATAATAAATTCTAATTTAAAGATAAACTATCTATATGCCCAAAAATAAAATAATAAAACCTATAAGATGTTAATAATGACAATTTTATAATTAATATAATTAAAAATTGAATGATTTTGTTAATTTTATAAGGAGATTAAGAAATTCTTACGTTTTCTATTTGAGTTTATTAGCTAATACCATTTTATTTGTTAATCGTACAAACTCAATTTTTTTTAAAACAAAATTATCAAATGCTCCATAATATTTTACAAGCGCTCACACATTTTATAAATTAGTTCAAGAGCTTATAAACTTGTAAACTTCAACAACCAATAAAATTTGGGAAAAATTGCAAAAAATCCCCCTATGTTTTAAAAACTCAGCAAAAAACCCCTCTCTCTTTTAAAATTAGGAAAAATACCCCTCGTATTTTTTTTATTCAGCACACGCTCCCCTTTTTAGACTGGAGGTTAACGATGTTAAACTTTAGCCTGGAATGACAGTTATACCCTCACGTTTTGACTCCGTCTTGTTATTGTTAGTGAAAGTAAAAATCGAAGAGAGAGCAAAAATTACAGAGGGATTGAACGTGGAAAAAAAAGGGGCGAAACAAGAGGGAAAAAATGAGGGTTTATATTAACATATTTATGTTTAGTTAGTTTAAAAAAAATTGAAGATCACAGATTTAGGGATTTTACGGTCTATTCCATTCGTTGTGGAAGAAGATCTGCATAGGACCGTGAAGAATATTTGCAATCATTAAGTTTTCTATCTCAATTTTTCTTTCATTTTCATAAGTTTTGTTCCTGATTCTGTGTATGGGCTTCTTGATTTTGTATCGGGTGACCTTTTTGAGCATAAATCTATGACTTTGTACTTTATAGGTTTTATCTTTTCGGGTTTTGTTTACATTTATGGTGAGAATGGTCCATCCTGTGTTTCAACTTTATTGCTCATTGTTTCTGTTGAAACCTTGTTTATTTATTTAAAAATCTATCTCTTTGTTTTTTTATGGTCCCCCAATTTCTGAAAGTTATTAAAAATTAATGGCCCCACCCCCAATGCTATTATTGTTGTTGGAACTCATTGATTATTATTGTTTGACTGCTTTATTTGGTAATATTCTGTTGGATGTCTACGTAATTAATTATTGTGTTTGATTTTGTTAATCTGTAAATTATGAAGTGTAAAGTGTTTGATGTCTAATTTTGATTATTTATTATTATTTGCTTTTGTAGACAATGGTTTTAGGTGACTATGCAGATTTTTTTGTTTGGGTAGAAGGGATTATAGAATGGGTACCAATAATTATGTATGTTGGGGGGCATAAAGTAAAGTTTTCAAGGATTGATAAAGAAAAATTGTTCTACGATAATTTAATACAAATGTATGCAGAGGCTGGGGGTAAGGGTAGTAATAGTAAATATATTATGCACTTCCAAACCAAACATTAGATATGTTTTTAAAGGTTTTAGAAGGGAATAATGGTATTTGGGAGTTATTAAGAGACTACAAGGACAACAATGTTATTTCAATTTATTTTGAAGACAAGGTAGGTCCTTTGTTGTTTGTTGATGTAGATGGTAATATCCTCCATGTTAATGACAGTGTGCCACAGTTAGAATATATTCCTCATGGGGAAGCTAACTCAACAGATGAAACAGGGGCTGCATGGGACTTTATGGGAGAGGTTCAGGATATGACTAATGGAGTATATATGGGTGAGGGTGAAGGGGATGATGGGGATGATGTGACTAAGGGGGATGTTGGGACTGAGGAAGTGTTTATGGGTGAGGGTGAAGGGGATAATGGGAATGAGAGAGTGGATAGGAATGAAGGTGAAGGGGTTGATGGGACTGAAGAAGTGTTTATGGGTGAGGGTGAAGGGGATGCTGGGACTGAGGAAGTGGATGTGGGTGAGGGTGAAGGGGTTGATGGGACTGAGGAAGTGAATGCGGGTGAGGTTGATGGGAATGATAGGAATGAGGGAGTGGATAAAGAGAATGAAGGTGAAGGGAATCATGACGATGAATTAGAATCAAATTTTGATTCTGACACATCATCAGTCTCTGAGTGTCCTTCTTGGATGTTGGAAGACTTGGAGGGCCCTTGGGATGATGATATCTTCATCAATAAGCTTGAAAACTATACAAGAACAATGCTTAAGACACTTAGGTCTTTCACAAAAGAAAAGAGAAAGAAAAAACAAGAAGATAAACAAAATCAGAGGGGTGAAAGAAGTGGCAGGGGGGCTGAACAGTGGTTCAGTGATTGTGAGGAGATTATGAAAGAAATTGAAAGAATCTATTCAAATAGAGGTGCACAACAAACACCTTATGAGTGGCTGACTGAGATTCATTCTACTCATTGGGCAAGGTGTTTCTTCCCAACAAGAACAAAATCTGATGCCTTGGTTAATAATATGAATGAACCATTCAATCATATTATTCTTGAAGCAAGAGAATTGGCCATAATAGACATGTTTGAATGATAAGAAAGAAATTCATGTCTAGAATTCAAGTAAAGAAGTCTAGGATGGAAAAATATGAAGGGTAATTTGCCCTAACATCATCAAGAAAACTAAAATACAGATAAAAGAGTCTAGAAACTGTTTCCCTTCATGGGCTGGAGAGGATAAATATGAGGTCATACATTTCATGCAGAACCACATATGGGAATGGGAAAAGTTGATCCCCCAGATGTAATCATCAAATTTGGTAGGCCAGGGAAATCAAGAAGGAGGGATGCCAATGATGTGATAGACACTGCCACAACATCAAGAAAAGGTTTAACCCATACTTGTGCTATTTGCTTCAACAAAGGCCACAATGAAAGGAGTTGCAACAACCCCCCTCACCCTAATTCAAAGTTCACACATGTATTTTGAATTATAAGTTTGTATCTAATAATTTTCGTTATTGTACTATGTGTTATTTTATACTTTTTATTTCATGACAGAATCCAAACCAAGGCAGACAGAGATGTAGCACCTCACATGCTGCATCAAGTTCAAGAGGGGGCAAACAAAGATAAAGGTCCATAACTGCAAAACAACCTCCTTTTGATGGGACTCAGACATATCATTCAGAGGTACAATAATACTTTAACACTTTATTTCAGCCTTTTTAAAGTCTTTTTTTAATTGTGACCTTTCACTGTAGATGCCTCCAGCCTTTTCCCAACCTTCCCAAGAAGAATATATTCCAGAATAACCCCAGGAACAAGCAGAACAACCTCCTTATAATGAGACTCAAACTTATCATTCAGAGGTACATATAATACTTTAATAATTACTTTATATTTCAGTCTTTTTAAAGTTTAAGTATTGTGACCTTTGACTGAAGATGCCCTAGGTCCAAGCAGAACAACCCATTTTCAAGAACAACCCCAAGTCTAAGCACAACAACCCCAAGTCCAAGCACAACATCCTGCTCCAAAGACTACAAGGAAGCCTTTTAAGGTTATGTCAATTAAATGTTTTAAAACAACCCCGAATTATGAAATATTAACCTAATTTGTTTAATTAACTTTTGTAAATGCCTCAACAGACTAGTCCAACACCTGTTCCTGTTGCATCTGCTGCCAGTAATTTGAATCCAACATTAGAGCAGGTTAGTATCAATGCTGCATTTAATGTTTCACCAACATTGGCACACCTAACATATTCATTTATTGTTTCAGTTTATTCTTACAAGCATTCCTACACAACAACATTTTCCAAAAGAATGTCCAAGTCAGGTAATATATGACTTCTGTAACTATTTCATTTATGTTCAATGTAAACTCAGTAACATACATTTTAAAACTGCAGCCACCCTTGCCTAAAGCTGCTAGAAAGCAACAAAGGCCAATTTCAACCTCCAGTAAGTTGGCTAAGAGGAAACAAGTAGAACCTCCAAGTCAGCCAACCACCTTCAAGAGGAAGTATTGTTCAAGCACTTCTATATGTTCGTTAATTAAGGGTGTGGTCAACTCATATAGGCCAAAACAAACTACCAAACAAGGAGATGAGGGATTAGGGAGTTCAAATCCAAAACAATCTGTATGAAGTGAAAATTAAGTACATATTGTTCTGGTTGAAAAACATTTTGTCTGGTAATTTTCTGAGTTCAATACTCTTATGAAAACTGAAAGTTTTTTAGGTGTTTAGGACCTTATTGAATGTTACTAGCAAAAATAGGTGGATATTTTCATGTGTATATTCAATGCAAATATGTCTTCTATCTATTTATTGTTAATGAAAGATCATGATGTTTATTTTGGGTTGGTAATTTTTTTATGTTCAGTGCTCTTATGAAGACTGGTGGTTTTTGATGTAGCTATTTAGTGTACTTAAATATAACCATTACATTCATAAATTCATTTAACATCACATTATCAAATTCACTTAAATAATACAACCACCAAGCAAAATAAAATAGCTACAATTAATGCCTTTATCATTCTCTGATTGCCATCCAACTGCTTCACTGTGGCAGTGAGGTCTTCGCAGATAGAGATCAGTTCAGAAAACCTTTGTTCCATACCTCTGAAGTTTGATTCCACCTCTTCATCCATTTCTGGCATTTGAAAATTTTGTGAATCTCTTCGGCATACACTGATTGGCTCCAACTAGAGGTGGCAATATGGGTGGAAACCCATGGTTCCAACCCAACCCACCTAGTTTTGGGTTGGGTTGAGTTTAATTTTTTTAATATGTGTTCAATATGGTTTTGTTTAAATAAATTTAAATAGATTATGGGTTCTATATGGGTTCTAAATGGATTCTTCATGTTTAATTTTCTATTAGTTTATCAAAATTAATTTTAGTAATAGAATAGTATTGATGAAAGATATTAGTATAAGGTATAATAATGAGTTCATTACGGGTTGATGGGTTGTAAGTGGCTTGATGATGGGTTCTATATGGGTTGGTGATGGATTTTAAGTGGATTAGTGATGTATATGGGTTAGTGATGGGTCTTAAGTTCATTAGAGTTGATTTAATTATACTATATATTACTAACTACTTTTACATTTCTAACTTTTCACATTTTTATGAGAAACAAAATTTCAAATTTTATTTAGTAAATATTATTTTTAAAAATCAATGAGAAACAAATTAAAGAGAAGTGAAGAATTTTATAAAATAGTCAAAACTTGTAATTCATATGTGACCATTTAAAATTCTTTTTTTTAATAAGCTATTAGTATACAATTATATTATAAATTTATAATGAACTAAAATATACTATTATTATTGTGATTGAAAATTCACAATTCAAGTTTAGAAAGAAACATGGAGAAATTGATTTCACAACTATTCATCTCATAATTTATTTCAAAAAATGTGGTATTGTTTTATACTTTACAAGCTTTTCATTTTATATTTAGCAAATGAATCTTTAACGTAACTTGATTACTTTTCATAAACAATGAATAATACAAATTCAATCGTATTATATCATATTACAAGTTATATTAAAAATATTGCCATCTTACTATTATTATCTAAAATTTTAAATTTTATAAATATTAAATATAAAAAATGGGCATCATCGACCCAACCCAATCCATTGCAACCCAACCCATTTTTAACCCATTAATCCAAACCCATTTTAAACCCAATCCATATTGGACCCAATCCATTTGGACCCAATCCAAACCCGACCCAACCCGCCCATTTGCCACCCCTAGCTCCAACCAACTAAAAGAATTATATTGTCTAGTTTTGCAATTGCAGAACAATTTTTCTTCACTTTCTTTTGTTGGACCAACAACTCTAATGGCTGCATTTCGTTGACAAAAGCAATTTGGATTTTTGTATCTCAAGTCCATAATTTCTTCTCATTTTGAAGTGGATTTCCTATAATAGCTCATACTACAAACTAATATTAAAAAAAATAATAATTTTAGGTAATTAAATTAAAAAAATAATATGGAAAAATGAAAAAAAAAAAACTTTCTGCTTTCGGAGAAAAAAAAAAAAAAAAAAAAAAATGCACAAAAATAAGCCAAGAAGCTTTAGTCCCTTATATACACATATAAGGGGTATTTTAGTCCAAATTGGACTAAAATATTGACCAAAACGGCTTAAACAGGCCACCAGTCTCGCAACCCATGCGTCCAAGCCACCCTCCGTTAATTTGTAATAGAATAGAGCTTTTCTGCAGGGGTTTTGAAAATAGGAGGAGTTTTTTTGCCTATTTTCAAAATACAAGGGGTTTTTTTGCTAATTTAACAAAACACACGGGGTAAAATGGAATTTAGCCTAAAATTTGGGTACAATTTATTTTATTTCTCGACATTTGTGTTTATTTTTAAAATCCTTCCTATCTTTTTTATTGACTTCAAATTGATCCCTCAGATGGGTGATGTTTTCATTTTACTCTTATAATTTTTATTTTTTTTAACAGAAAATTGTTTTAGTTCCTTACTTTTCATTTTCAGTTACATTTTAAATATCATAACTATTTTAGAAGAATTTATTAAATATTTTTTATTTAAACTTTTTTTCAATAATTTCATTAAATTCACGATAATTATATTTTATATGTAATTGATCAAGTTCATTATATTCACAATAACAATATTTTTATGTAAGTGATCAGTTAATATCTAAATAATTGCCCAATGACAAATTATTTCAATTAAACGGTTATATATTTTTTTAAACCCCTTGTGCATAGGACCAATTTATCTGGTATAGAAAGAAAAGTCTTTCTACATTCATAAATGACAGTGTCACACTATTTTTTTTTGAAGTAAAAAACGTACGACAAGAGCTAGTAAATTGAAAATCAAACGTGAGGGACTCAAATGATTTTTTTTATAAAAAGAAAAAAGAATTAATTGGGTAATATTGAAAAATGAGTAAAATATACTTTACCCCCCTCAACTATACTTGATGTAACATTTACCTCCCCAAACTAACAAATGTAACACTTACCCCTTATAATTAAATTTTTGGACAATCTTGCCCTTATATTATATAAATAGTTCAAAGAATTTTATATTCTAATAATTTTGTTTTTAAGTTTAATGTGCCCGCCAATTGTTTTTGATAATTTGATAATACAATTAAGTTAGTATTATTTATTCTTTTAGATAAAAATGAGTAATTAAATGATTTTTCAAATATATTTTCTTTAAGGAACATGATAAAACATTTATATTTATTTATTTTTCTAAAAATATTTAATTTTTGGTTAAGTATATATATTTGTTGTGTATCTATTATATATCTGGATAAAAAAAAGTGTATATATATTAAAAATAATATATATATATATATATATATTAAAATTAATATAATTATTCAAAGTATGATGGGCATTTTTATCTAACCAAGGGGGTAAATGTTACATTTGCTAATTTAGGAGGATAAGTGTTACATCAGGGATAGTTCAGGAGGGCAAACTGTATTTTACCCTTGAAAAATCACCCACCGAAAAAAAATTAATTTGAAGCAAGTTAAAAAAACAACTATATTATAATTGAAATTCAATATCATGGACTAAAATGAATCTTATCCAATGATGTTTATAAATTTCAAAATAAATAAATAAATAAGATATTAAATGTGACGTGTTCAAAAAATACACGGGTCCAATAGATATAGACTATGAGTCAATGTTCGGGTCGAAGCGAATGCAAATCCTAAAGGGGGGACCTAAAAGAAAGGGATCAGCACTCCGACGCCCAAGTTAGAATTAGATTTGAGCTTGAGTAAAGCTAAGCAGTAAATAAATACGATTGAGAATCGAGATATGGTGAATGATATGGGTGTAAAAGTGTATGAACATGTGATAAAGTGATTGTTGAGTGCTTAGAGAGTGTTTAGAGAGTGAGAGAGGTGAGAGACGTAAGGAATGTTTAGAGAGTGAGAAAGTGTCAAGAATGTGTCAGGGAGGTCTCTTGAAGGTCCCTCCGTAGGGTAGAATGAACCTGTATTTATAGGGTAGCGGGATGCTCCCTCCCTACTGGAGTCTGCACGTTCCCTCTATTCTCTGGAAGAGTGAATATGAGTTGTTAGGATAAGTCATTATCCAATCTTATCTTCTGTTAAATGTGTTGTTGAAGCTTATCTCCGAGTTAGGGGATGTCTTCATCAATGAGGACTTCGTAACCAATAAGGAGTCCTTCTGCTGCAATAGTCTAGGCTTTGAGGGGAGACTGTTAGAGTCTGTTAGTGTTTGGAGTATTTCTCCAGTCTTGGAGGACTCCTCGTCTCTAGTGAGTTCCAGCCGCTACGGGAAATCCTCCTAGGGCTGATGTGGTTCGAGGTGGTTGCTGACATATGGGCTGACGAGATGCCACATAGGAGAGTGTGTTGTGGGTTTTTGGGGCTGAATGTTTTGTTTGGATTTGATCATGGTCTGAGTAGGGGGATGCCCTGTCCTCTTGGCCTCTTAGGATGTTACGGGCCTCTCATTTCTTTCTTCTTTTTAGATCGCTTAGGCCTCTTTAGGCCAACCTATTTTTATGCACATCAATAGCACCTCCTCCCCCCCCCCCCCCCCCGCCACTCTAATAAGTGGATATTTTGACACTTATTAGAGTTGACGTCTTTAGAGCCGAGGTTTGGAACTTTTTTTTTTTTTTTGAATTCCTGCGAAGAATGTTAGTAGCATAAGCATGCTTTAGAAAACTAAGAATTACTTTGTGCCTATACAGAACATGGCTTTTTAAGAAGGTTGCCCATACGGAGAGGGCTTAATGGGTGCCTTTTGTGCCAACTCGGGTATAGGTTTTATTTTTATGCAAGAGAATGAAATAATATATATATATATATATATATATATATATATATATATCATGAATAGATCTTGCATGGAGCAAAAATTATTGTGCCTCCTCGGAGGAGGGCTTATTTGACGAGGGCATTCTTAGAACAAGACTTAGGAATCCCGCCGGAGGAAGAATAAGGAGTCCACTGGAAATAGGGCTTAGATGTCTCTACGGAGGAGGGCTTTGGTGCCTATACGGGACAGATCTTATAAGTCACCTAGAGAATGACCTGAGTGTCTACCTGAATGAGGGGGTGCTCCTACAGAGGAAGACTTAGATGCCTGTGTGGAAGACAAAGCTTTTATATGAAAGAGATGCATTCTTCGTGAAAATACAAGAAGACATATATTAACACATCAAAGGGGGTGAAATACACCTCTAAAATTATTAAATTTAAAATATTAAAAATACTTCCTCATGGAAGCTTGTATGTGAAAACTTATTCGGTGATGGGGATGCCCCTTGGGGGCAAAGCTTATTTTCTGAGGAGGGATGTCTGCTTCAGAGGCAGGGCTTATTCTGAAGCGGATGCCTGCCTAAAGGCAGGGTTTATTCAGAGAAGGCGTCCTCATCCTCTTGTTCCTTGCATTTTTCACCAAAGATGGTTTTTTTGCACTCCCTAACCTCCTCCAAGTTTCTTTATTTTTCAACTAGCGCCAACAGATTGTAAAAATTGGCAGGGGGCTTCTTAGTTAAAGACTTGAAGAAATCCCCATTTTGTAACCCCTGCGTAAATGCACAAATTAATGTATTAGATGTAGCAGTAGGGACCTCTAGGGCCATTAAATTGAAGCGTTGAAGATACTTCCTCAGTGATTCCCTTCTCTTTGTTGTAAAGAGAAAAGACTCATGATTGTTTTTTGACATCATTTACTATTGGCAAAGTGATGGAGAAAAAGAAAGCGAAATTCTATGAATGATAGGATGGATCCTGAGGGTAATTGATTGAACCATTGTTGGGCAGACCGTGCGAAGGTATTAGCAAAATACGGCACTTGACCCCAGCGGTGTAACGGTGGAAAAGGGCAACATTCTCAAAGCAAAAAAGGTGCTCCTGCGGATCCGTGGTTCCATCGTACTCTGGCAGGTTGGGCTCCTTTAAGTTGAGGGAGAGTTCGTCTGCCAAGATTTATTCACTGAAGGGGGTGCCCTCTTGCTTCTCTAGGGGGACCCCAAAGACACACCTTTGTAGGTTCAAAAGGTCATGCTCAAGCTTTTCAATATGCGCCTTCTAGTCCTTGGGAGCACCTTCTTGTAGGGGAGGGTGCTCCCGCCTTCTCACTAAGGGATGCCCTATCGCAAGGGTCTCTGCACATTAAATAGTGAATTAGTAGGAATATTAGAATTAAGTAATGATAATTGTGGGGTCACTGAAGTAGGGCCTTGAATGGAGGTAGTAAGCATCAGGGGGAGGTCCTCCAGCGGGAGGGGGACCATCCTTCTGGAAGAGGTGTTATCTCCGTTGTTGGTAGCTTCCATGGATCTCACGTCTTTGATCAATGTTCCCACAGACGGCGCCAATAATGTTTATATATTTCAAAATAAAATAAATAAATAAAATATGAAATGTGATGTGTTAAAAAAACACACATGTCCAATAGATATAGACTATGGGTCAATACTTGGGCCGAAAGAATGCAAATCCTAAAGGGGGGACCTACAAAAAAGGGTTAGCACTCCGACGCTCAAGTTAGTATTGGATTTGAGCTTGAATAAAGTTAAAAAGTAAATAAATGCGATTGAGAATCGAGATATGGTTAATGATATAGGTGTAGAAGTGTATGAACACGTAATAATATGATAGTTGAGTGCTTAGAGAGTGGGGAGGTGAGAGACGTGAGAAAGACGTTTAGAGAGTGATAAAAGTGTCAAGAATGTGTTAGAAAGGTCTCTTAAAGGTCCCCCCGCAGGTAGAATGAACCTGTATTTAAAGGGGTAGGGGGTGCCCTCTCTCGGCTGGAATCTGCATGTTCTCTCTATTTTCTGAAAGAGTGGATATGAGTTATTAGGATAAGTCATAATCCAATCTTATCTTCTGTTAGATGTGTTGTTGAAACTTATTTTCGAGTTAGGTGATGTCTTCATCAGTTAGGACTCCTTAGTCAACAAGGAGCCCTTCTACTACAAGAGTCTAGGGCTTTGAGGGGAAGCTGTTAGAGTTTGTTAGGGTTCGAAATCTTTCTTCAGTATTGGGGGGGCTCCTTTCTAGCCCACTTTCCAGCCGCTAGGGGGAGTCCTCTTAAGACTGATGTGGTTTAAAGTGGTTGTTGACACTTGGGCTGACAAAATTCCTCGTAGGAGAGTGGGCTGCCATAACGGCTTTGTTCATGGTTCGAGTAGGGAGATGCCCTCTCCTCTTGGACCTCTCAGGATGTTACAAGCCTTTCGTTTCTTTTTTTCTTTTTGAATCGTGTAGACCTATTTGAGCCCACCTATTTTTATGCGCATCTAAATGGAAAAATAGAAAGTCTAAGACATAAGAGGCATGGCATCTATGCTTTTTTTCTCTACTACAAGGTTCTTTATGATTGAGAGATTTCATCAATGTATACGTTACACTTATACAAAAAAGAACATTGTGATTCTCAAGATTCTTTACAGCTCTCAACGCCCAAAAAAGGTTGTCTCCCCTCCTGCCTACGTACAAATCAGAAAGAAAAGTGAACAAGAAGAAACGCATCATTCCCCTGCCGGCACCTTTTCCCCCACCAAGTCAACCACCGCCGGCGGCTGTGGTGGTTGCGCTACTGGCAAGCCAAGGGAACTCGAAGTTCCCCGGAAAGTTATCCGACACGCATTCCCCGCCGGTAAAGTCCTCCAAACCCGCGAAGAAATCATCGTCCACTGCCATGTTCCCCGCGCTGAAACCATCGTCTTCGTCGTCTTCCTGATCGGCTTCACACAGCTCCTCCCGGCTGCTCTCTACCTTCTCAGGCACCGGAGAGGATGTCGCCGCCGGTGGTGAGCCAGAGGGCTTCTTGGATTCGTCTGATGAGTTGGGCGTCTCGGCCGGCTTCTGTCGGGTGCTGCCGGCGAGTGAGTTCCGGTGAGTGGGCATGGGGTGGTTGTGCTCTGCTGTGTAGGTGACGATGAACATTCCCGGGTCGGATCTGTTCCGCTCTACTTGTTTTCTTGCCATACAGCCTTTTGAGGTGCTGCATCTGTAATAACCCCTGCTCGTCCAGACAAGAAACATAATTAGCAAATCTCAAGAATCATTATCCTGAATTCTAGCAAAAGCCCTTTTCAAATCTCTATGTATGTGTGTGTGTAAGAGAGAGAGAGAGAGAGTGAGAGACAGAAGTAAATTAACCTTGGATAAGGGGAGCCCTTGATCGGTTTCTGCCCATATTTTCTCCAAGACCACATATCAGAGGATAAACTCTCAGCAGGAACATGACAAACTCTCTTTGAATGGTTTTTCCTAACGAAAATTTACCCAAAAATCATCAACAAACAAGAAAATATTAAACCCACAAGAACACATACTAAACACACACAAGAACACACTAAACACACCTTTTCTTGGACCTCGGAGTGGGAATAGTATGTGAAGCACTAGCTGCTTTCGAGCCATTAACGACGGAAAAGGGCTGGTGTTTTAGCTGAAACTGCGTTCGCTGAGGTAATTTTTGAACTATTTGCGGCTGCTGGTGTTGCTCAGATGATAGATCTTCCAAGCCTCCAAGAACAGAGAGTGGGGAAAGGGGTAAACTTTGAGGAGAAATTGCTAATAATGCTTGTGAAAACTGTTGTTCTGGCTTGTGGAAGAAGGGTTTGCAGAGATCATGCAACTCTTCTACGAAATTCTCTCTTCTGGGCTCATACAGATCTTGAAACCAACCAGCAGGGAAGTTGCAATCTTTCTGAAAACTACTGAAAATTTGAGCGGAAGCACTGCTGTCTGTGGCGGTGCAGGTGGTGGTGGCGACGGCGGAAGTGTTGGAGGCGGTGGTTGTTGTGGAGGCGCAGCCTCTGACCACCGCGTGCAGATCCCAATCATCCTCCATTTTTCTCTCTGATTTTCTTGCTCCTACAAAGAGACAAAAGAAGGCGCTGACTTTGGGGGGGTAGTGGGGATGGAGGGAGGGGTTTGTAAAATGAGAGTGGAATACAAAACTATTTTATTTATAGAGTGAGAAAGTGAGGTTGTTTTGTTTTCTCTTCTTTTCTCTCACTAAAAATCTAGAGAGAGAGAGAGAGAGGGGAATTTTGGACGGTGGTGATGGCCTTATCTGGGAGCTTTGGCTTATCCTTTCAGCACTTTCTCTTTCTTAGTTTGTGTTAAGGAAAAAATGGGTAATAATACAGCTTTTCGTTTAGTGGTTTTGTGGGTTGACTTTGTAAAATGTCAAAGGGGTGGGGTTATTAGAAAAAGTCTACGCCGGGATTGCCGACAAGAGGGAGAGAAGGATGCCACGTGGGTTTGGTGAAGCTCTCATAATGTGCGTTTGGTGGACCTTGAACTCGATCCTCCAAGGTTATGCTTCCATTCTCTTGTTTTTCTCTATTCACACTACATATTTTTCTTCTTATGATAATCAATTACCTTAGCATGAAATATTAACTGTTCGTGAGTAAAGAGTGATTTTCCTTTTTATATTATGTAATATATATATATATATATATTCATATAATTAAATAGATACGATAGAGATTTTAAAAATAAAAATTTATATGACTGAATGCAGAGTAAATATTGAATATGAGTCAAAGTGTATGATAAGCGTGATAGTTTTATTAGTGAGTAATAAAATACGATGTGAACTATTTGCAATAATTATATTGGTACTTAATGATATAATTGATAGTCTCAAATTTAATGCATCGGTGTAACAAATCGTCACTTGTAAGTGAGAAGTAGCTTTTCTTTTTGTATTAGTATATGTATATATTATAGATAATGATTGCATATATATCAATTATATTTAATGCTTCCACGCACTACATATCAATTGATTTAAACGGTTCTATAGTAACATGTCATTTTTAAGTCACATTCATAAAGTTTATACAAAGTTAAAGCAAATGATACGTTGTACATTAATGAGGCATTGATCGCTTCACACGAGTGCATAGATATTACTGATTATATTGAAATACTACATAATAATTGGAAAAAAAAATATTCTTCTAAAAATAAATAAACTAGGGGAATTTGAATTTTAAAATTCTAAATTAATAAAATTGCGATTTGATGTGACTTGTGATTTGATTTATGCACGTAGCATGAGGTATCATCAGTTCTGACTTCGTATGAGTCTCACGATTTTTTCTTGAAGGAGATGAGGCCTAGGGACTTATAAGCCGCGAAAACTCCTCATCTGCAACAAATGTGGGATATTTATTTTTATTATCAACCCCCTAAATGAAAGGTTTGGGACGGGACATGGCTTCGTTCGCACAAACGACGTCAATTGATGTAGATTATGATTCAATCGATTACTCGTTGCATGAAGTATTGTCTGCTTTGACTCGTGTGAGTGTACTGTTTTGTTCTAAAAAACACTTAGTTGGGGAGATGATGCCTTTAAATTTATAAATCGCTCAAACTCCTTATTTACAATCTATGCAAGATGATTGCCCGTATCACAACTGTTTAAACAGTGTCTACATTCTTTTTAGTTGTTTTCAGGCAATGAAAAAAGATGAGGAGAAATGGGGGGGGGGGGGGGTGGCTTTATTATGGTAACTAAGCAAAATTGTAAAAAATTGATCCGGTATGTATAGGGGTGGTAAAATTAGTCTCATAAGTATGGGACTAGCAATTTTGGTCTTGTAAGTTTTAATTTTAGTGGCAATTTTGGACCTTCCACTAAAAATTACCAAAAAATTTAATCGAACAAATTGGGGCTTACTATTCCGGCTGCCAACTAATCTCAACTTAAATACGCGATATCTTACGTGGTTGGTGACGTAGTGTGCAGCGTGGATGTGGTAGGGAGGTTGCGCAGAGCTGAGTCCATTACGGAAGTTGATGGCTAGAAGGAGTTGCAAGGGGGAGGAGTTGGTGACAAACAAAAGATGCCCAAATACTTGAAAGTTGAAGAAAACTAAAATTAATTGATGAAAAATGATCGACGGGCGATGGGCTTTCCAATGGGGATGATCTGGAGGTGAGAGGATGTCGGACGGTGGAGAGTTTACGGGGCAATTTTGAAAAATTGCCACGGTGATGTGAAAATGGTGTTGGTGAGATGAGGTAAAAAAATTGATTAAAAAAAATGGGAGATGGTGCATTAGGATCATTTGAGGTGCTGAAACTTTTGCTGGAGGTCCGGTACCGTACAGTGGCCAGTGAATCCACGGGGAAGACGTTTAAGCAGACAAATTGATAAACACCTATATATATTTTTTTTGCACCCGCACTCCAAGTTATCATTCACGTAGGATGTTGACTGTGTAAATGAATTTCAATTGGCAGTCGGAATCATAAAACCCAATTTGTTCGGCTAAAATTTGATAATTTTTTGTTTTAAGAACAAAAATTGACACTAAATTAAAATACAAAATTAAAATTGTCAATACAATACTTATAAAATTAATTTTGCCACTCGTATACGTACATGATTAATTTTGCAATTTTCCTTCTGGAAAAGTATGGAGGGTTGGGCGTTTGGACGTCACGATGATGTTATAGCGAGTGGGGAATTATTTGTCAATGAAGATGACTTTTTCAAAACGATCTACGGGTGCGAAGCAACACAGCATTTCACACTTCCACGGCTCTCGATCGAAGAGGTGCATGATACAAGCGTGAGGTGGAATGACGACTCGCAGTAGGCGGGGCCCATTCACGGACACTAGTGAATCCGACGGCTGAGAATTAGTATGCTTTAGGTCAAACATCGTGCGGCCAGTACATGTTCCCCTTTTCGCTTCTTTTCTTTTTGGTGACTATTTCCCTTTAGCTTTTTTTCATGACTAAATAATTTAAGGTAAAATATAGTCAACCCCTAAAATTTAATATAAGTATATATATTTTTATTATATTAAAAAATTATAGATATCCAACTAATTTTAACATCCATTTAACACTGAGCCAATCCGTTAGTTTTTCATTTAATTTTTATGATGAATTAATCAAAATATATTTTTTAGTTATGAACTATAATTTTTATATTTTTTAAAATAATTTTATTGACTAAAGTACCTTATGGATTATTGATTTTACCCACTCTTAAATTTTAGTATAATTTTTTTATTTTTTTTAAAAATATTCAGTTAGAGTAAAGTAGTAATTTACATCTCAACATCGAGGGGGCTTCATAATTTTTATCCCTAATTTGAGAGATATATTTGTAATTCAATTTATCACTAATTTTCGAAGTAGACATGACTCGTACATGTGTTGCAGACTTTAAATAATTTACTGAAAATCACATTATTATATATATATATATATATATATATATATATATATATTTTAAAAAAAATATATGGATATGGTATTCTATAGAGGCACGAGTGTCACGATATGGGATTTATATATTTCATTAATAATAATAATAATAATAATAATAATAGTAATAATTAAAAAAAGAAAGGAGCCCCCACCCACCATTTCCACACCTTTCGCCACTACTACTTCCTACGACTTGAACAATTTATAGGTCACCCACCACTTCTCTCTCTCTCTCTCTCAAACACACACACATATACATTAGTATTTGAGATAATTACGCCTTTTTTTTATATTTATTGTAATTGCATGTATATTTTTTGTGATTCAAAAAATTATATTTAATAATTTTTAAATTTGCTTCTATCTAACAAATAATTACCCGTTAGTAAAAATTCATCGAATTTTCTGATATTAACAAAAAATATTAAAAGAAATCTATATTTACCCCCTGATTGGCTTATTACTGACTTATTGCAAATCAAACAAATTTTTTATGATCAAATTACCCTCATATGTCTTCATGAGTTCATGCACGTGATGAGATATTCACCGTTATAAGGGTAGTTTAATTCAAAAAAATTATTTGACATGCAATAAGTCAGTAATGAGTTAACCGAGAGTAAATATCAATTTTTATTTTTATTTTTATTTTTGTTTATATCAGCAAAATTATTGAATTTTGACTAACCAAGTGACTTATTTGTTAGACGGAAGCAAACCTAAAAAATGCTAAATGTAATTTTCTAAACCATAAGAATTTACGTGTAATTACACCAAACCTTAAAGAAGAAAAGTGTAACTATCCCTTAGTATTATATCAAAAAGATTATTTATTCAATACAATTTGAATTAATCATCTTCTTACAATCAAGGGTGTTTATAATAATTTCTGCTTTTGTAATGAACATAAATTGTAAAAAAAAAAAAAAGTTAAAAGTTAAACAACAGTAGGAATTACAATAATTTCAGCTTAAATCAACTGAATCTAATCGGACTTTTGGAAGATGGATGTGGAGTAGCAAAGAGGTCATCATCTAACATTAGAAATGGTAATGGTAGAGATCATGATCCTCAGCAGCTTGCTGATTCTGAAAAACTTCCAAGTAATATATCTATCTATACTTTTGTTTTTTTTTTTTTTTAGGATTGATTACATTTAAATATTTAAAAATACAAAATTATACTTTCCCTCAAAAGAGTTTCAGAATCATACTTACACTCCCTTAAAAAATTCACTATTTATACTTGATCGCTTTTTGTTAGCGATTGGATGAAAAATAAACTTACAATAACTCATATAAAGTGATATAATATCCATACATTTAATGAGACTTGAGCTCATAGTTTCGAACTTGTTCATGAGACGCTCAATTACTGGGCTAACATAACACCATGTTATGATAGTTTTCTTTTCATTTTTATGTTTGTTCTATTTTCAATTTTTAATTTTTTAAATAATAATTAATATGAAAATATGTTTGTTTATATATTTTTATTGAAAATATATTGATTTGGCACCACAATTCAATATAAAATATAATTTTATTAATTAATTCAAAGACATCATCATTTCACACGAAAACCTATTAAAAAATTAAACAATACATATATTTCCACCAAAAACTAAAAATTAAAAACTGAAATGAAAAGACAAACAAAACCATTTGTGACTCGTTTTTTAAATACTCTATATTGAAATATTATTTTCATTTAATTTAAAATTGTAGTCTATACAAAAAAATAAGAAAAAAATTAAGACTTATATATATAGGGTAAATTATAACGACCTTCCCTGAGGTTGACATAATTATGAATACCCCCTCGTTGTTTGAAAAATTACAAATATCCTTTGATTTTAACGGTCATCTAACAATTAGCCCGATCCATCAATATTTTATGGTTTATTGATCAAAATACCCTTGTGAATTAAAAATTATAATTTTATTTTTTTTAAAAAAATATTTTTTTATGGACTAAGTGGATAATTCTTTTTATAATCTTTAAAATTTTTTCATCCATCCCGTTCAATATTTTTATAAGATTTTATTTTTTTTTAAGAAATACAGTAAGGGCAAAGTTGGCATTTTTATACCTCCATCTAAGGAAATTACATAATTTCATCAAATATCAGGGGGGTATTTGTAATTTTCAAACAACGAGGGAATATTTGTAATTACGTCAAACCTCAAGAGAGGTGGTTGTAATTTACCATATATATATATATATAGCAAAACGATAGTTGATTGTAATTGAGTTAATTTTGACCAATATACTAATTTTCGATAATTTTAATTTTTTTAATTATAAAAAAAATCTTATTGGTTAGAAACATTATTTACTTAATATATTAGATACTTATGTGTATTTATCCAATATCTTATCTTCAGGATTATAACTGAAGTTTTTAATTGTTAGGAAATTTTTTTTGAAGTATTATAATTGAATTCTTTAATTGAAAAGAAAAAATCTTATTTTTTTTAAAAAAATATCATATATTTTAATATATTAGATATCTATTTTTTATTTATCTCAAAATTTATCTCCAGCGTTAAAATACTAATTGAATTTGTATTTATCATATATAATTTTATATGTTAACATTAAGTTTTATTTAATATTATTCAATACATATATATCTTATATGATTTTATTTTTATGATTAAGTTATATTTATAAAGTCTAAAAATATTGAAACCAAATCAAAATTTTCGGTTACCTAATGATATTGACTTTCTTCATATTTGTATTTAAATAGAACAAATTCTACTTTGCATCTTTTATTTATTAGATAGGCGCATAATTAAACTTTTATTCTCCGTTAAACGATCTCAAAACTTAACACACTCTATGGTTCTTCATCGTTGCTCTTTATGGCGGAAGTGATGTCTTACACTTTTTTATGATATTATTTTATTTTATTTTGTTCATAATTTTTGAAGTTATAATATAATTAATAAATTCCATCTCTTACTCATATATAAATGTCTATTATATTTTAATATTTATTTATCTTTTCACACATATATCTTATAGCTAAATTGATGTTTTGTCTTTAATATTATATGAATTTAGTTTTCATAACTTATTTTTCATGATGCATGAAAGTTATTGAATTAGAAATTTCTATCCTTTTCTTATGTTTTTTTTATTAAATTTTAATGCTTAATTTTTTTTGGTGTTGATTTTCTAAATTTCTATGTCAATTGCTCGATTTTGTTCAACAAGAAAAAATAAATTTATTTAATGTTAATAACTATATTTTTATTTTAAAACTTATTTGTACAATTCTACTTAATCTGTTGTTTAATTTTATTTTACATGTATTTCATGTTAATAAGTACACATTTCACTTTAAAATTTTATTTATATAATTCTACTTATTCAACCATTTATGTTTTCTTTCTATTTAAATATTTTCTTGTATATTTTTTATACACCAATTTATATATATACATATATATATTATTTACATTTATTAAATTTTTATTTTATAGTTTAATTTTGTTATCCTCTTTCAGGTTTTATATTTTTATTTTTCTATAAAAATAAACAAATTTAGTTGTTAATTCACTCAAAATACAATTTATTTTTTATTTTTATTTAATATTTATATATATGAATCACATCCATTAAAATTTTATTTTATATTTCATTTTTTTCTTTTTCAGATTTTTTATCTGTTTTATTTTTGTTTTGCAACAAAGAGAATAGATTCATTTAGTACTAATAGGTATATTCATTTAATATTAATTTATATAGTTCTACTGAAATTATCAATTATTTTATTTTCTATTTAAACATTTATATTTTTGTTTTTTTACTCTAATTTAATATATTATAGCTTCATCTTAAATTTTTATTTTATAGTTTAATTATTTTGTTATTTTTCAAATTTCTTTTCTGTTTTGTTTTTGTTTTTCAATAAAATGGAACAAATTCATTTAGTGCTAATAGGTACCTATTTCATTTAATATTTATTTGTATGATTCTACTTCATTTGATATTTAATTTTTATTATAATTTAAATATTTTCCTTTTTTTAATCTTTTTATAATATATATATATATATATATATATATATTATAATTACATCTATTAAAATATTATTTAAATTTAATTTTATTTATTTTATTTTTTTAATTTTTTTGAAATGATAAATAGATTTATTTAGTGTTGACTGGCATATATTTTATTTAATATTTTTTTTATTTGTATAACTGTACTCAAACTACTATTTTAGTTTATTATTGTTTAAATATTTACCCTTGTATTTTTTATAAATCATTTTTTTTATATTACGGTACAATCCATATATTAAAATTTTATTTTATAGTTTAATTATATTTGTTTTTTTTTTCAGATTCTTTGTCTCTTTTGTTTTTGGTTTTGCAATAAAAAATAAGTAAATTCATATAGTGCTAATAAGTACTTTTTATTGATATTAATTTGTATAATTATATTAGAACTACCATTTAGTTTTTTTCTGTTTAAATATTTACACATTTGTATTTCTTATACTCCATTTTTTTTATGTATTATAGATTCACCGGTTAAATTTTTTATTTTATAGTTTTATAGTTTTTGTTCTTTTTTATTTTTCTTTATATTTTTTTGCAACATAATGGAACAAATTCATTTAATACTCATAAGTACATATTTTATCTAATACTTATCTATATGATTCTACTTAATGTGATATTTAGTTTTTATTTTATTTAAATATTTACCATTTTTTTAGTCTTTTTACACACCTGTTATATATGTATATATATTATAGTTTCATCAAACTTCTTTTTCTACTTTAATTTTTATTCTTTTTTAATTTTTGTTTATTATTATTATTATTATTATTATATTATTATGTATTCACATGATGTTTTACAAGGTGAAAGGCATCACCAGATTTTAATTTATATATAATTTATTTCTAGGACTATTTAAATTTAATTCAACTAAATCTATGATCATATTCTTTCTTTACATTTATAAAATATATGTATTTTCATGTGTGTCATTCAAACTCTTTCTCAAAAAATTCTAATTCAAAAAAATCTTATTTTATACTATGAAAGTCATTTTGCTCTTTTATGGCCACTAATTTTTATACATTTGAATTGTTGAATTATAGAGAAAAATCTCATTGGTTGGAGACTTCATATAATTTAAATTAATCAAGAGTTATATTTGTATTTAAATTAATCAAGAATTTTCATGATTCCAAAATATTGTCTTTAAGATTTTAGATGCTGATTAAGTTATTTTATATTTATTTTAAGTAAATTCATACTTTAGGATTATATACTTTAAATTAATTAATTTTTTTATTTATCTAAATAACTTTACTTAATCCAAAATCTTATCTAAAAGATTAGAATATAAATCTTATTATATATATATATATATATATATATATATATATATATATATGATGCATATCAGAAATTTGGCCACACCACAAGGGTTGAAGGATCTTTAAGAAAATCCTAAGATATCAGAGGACTAGCCCGGCAAAATCAAGGTTAACACTCCGACGCTTAAGTCAGTAATGGTTTAAGAAGAAGTAAAAAAGGAAACTTGAAATATAAAGAATAATGGTAAAGTGTGGTGTGAGAGATAAGAATTCGGGGAGTGCAAAATATAAGCTTGAAATATGCTAAAAACCAAGAAAGAATGGTGCAAGAAAGTGAGAGTTTGAGAGTGATGAAGATGTTCCCAAATGACTGCACAAGACCTATATTTATAGGCGTGTACAGAGTTGGATATAAAGTCAATTGCTGAGTTTTGTACAACAATGAAAATCTCTTCAAAGTGGCTTTCATACACAACAAATCATTAGTGAGTTGGATAAGTATTGAGTAACATACGTGAGCAGGACTAAAATCTATCAAACGTGCATATTTTTTTGCGAATTAGTTATTTGTTGATTTCTAGCTCGTTTGTGCCCGATTTATATGGAACCAATTGGAGATTTTCTAAAGTGATGTGTAAAAATATATTGGCAAGCTATATGACGTGTCTTCCTAGTTGTACGATGATGTGTCCAGCTGAAATGGACTTATTATTTTGGCCTGCCAGTTCAATAAAGTAGCAGGTAAGGTTGTGGATCTTTCTTCCCTATGGTGGGCTTTATCCGTTCAGCTAGTGGGCTTTTATCCATCTTGCTGATGAGTCAAATTGAGCTCTTAGCTGGCTAGGACTAGTATGCCTAGCTTGTGGGTTTGGCCCAATAATTTTAGGGGACATTATCACTCCCCCCATTCCAGGAGTGCAAGTCGTAGAGTTGGATTGCTGGAGTAGGTAATATTAGGGTGCACGTTGAGTCGAGCCGGCTCGCGAGCTGCCTCGCATTCAAGCTCGGCTTGAGCTCTCTAGTTCTTGTTCGTGAGCTCGCGAGCTTTATTTTTTTTTTTATATAAATATTATTTAAGTGCATATTCAATATTATATCAAGTTTATATTTAAAATCCACTATATATTAGAATTATAATCAATATATCTCTTATTTTAGTTTTATATAATTATAAAATATGGCATTTTATTTATATTATTTAAAATAAGCTTAATCAATAATTCAGTAAGTTTTTATACTTTTTGTAAATAAATATTAAAAAAATTCACCATAAATTAGAATTTTAGTTAATATCTCATATTTTAGTTTTAGATGATATTAAAATATGGTACTTTGGTTTGTATTAAAAACAAGCTTAATAGACAATTTAGTACGTTTTGATAATTATTTTGTAAATAAATATATAATACATATAACTTTTTTGTTACAATTTCAATCCATTACAACAAAAATGCCTTTATTCACTATACTGTATATTAGAATTATTAGTCCATATGTCATATTTAGTTTCAAATGATATTAAAATATGATTTTTTAGTTTATATTATCTAAAAAAAACTTAATCAACAATTTAGTACATTTTTGAAATTTTTTATAAATAAATATTTAATATAATGCATATGAATTTCATTGTTAATTTCAATGTTCACTACAACAAATGCATTTATTTAAAAAATTCACTTTAGAATGTTAGTCAAATATCAATTTTAGTTTTAAATGATATTAAAATATGTATTTTGGTTTTATAATATCTAAAATCAAACTTAATTCAACAATTTTATTACGTTTTTGATATTTTTTTTGTAAATAAGTATTTAATATAATGCATATGCATTTATTTTAGATGAATGTTTTCATGGCTATCAATTTTATTTCATCGTATTGCTTCTTTCTTTATCTTCTTGTGAGTATTTTCTTCTTGTTTCATATTTAGATTTTGAATAATGTACTCTAGAGATTACAATAGTTCATATTTTTAAATCTAGGTTGAGCTCGAGCTCGGGCACGTTGTCTAGTACTCAAGCTCGAGCTCGAGCCTAATATTCCCTACCTCGCTGAGCTCGAGCCTGAGTAAGGGAGGTCGAGCTCAGAATTTTGGCCGAGCTCGGCTCGTTTGCACCCTAGGTAAGATGTCCTGTAAAAAAGAGAAAAATTTTCCGCTCGTCAGCAGGGCGAATCCTGCTGAGCTTCTGAGATAAGACTAGCTACCGGGTCCTAATTGGAGAGCATTCCTGTAGGAAATACCAACATTCCCTCATTTTTCCTATGGATTTAAAATTTGAATTTTGAATTTTCTCCTGTAAAGGAAAAGATAATAATTAACGATAATGATTACAAAAATAAAGGAAAAGATCAAATTTCCTCTAGAGACTCATGCGGGAGGCGGAAATGGTTTTAATTAGCTGGACTGCTCACAATAGCTCATATATAAGGAACCTTCCTTCTCTACTGTTCCTTCGCGCATTTAACGTAAAGAAGAACTTCCCTCTTTCTCCGTGTCTAAGACTAGGGTGATTTCTAACCCTTTATCTCGTAGTCTCGCGCTTTCTTTCTGTCCCCATCTCACAGTGTCTTCATCCCTAGGTAACTCCTTATTTCCTGAGAAAAACTTTTTAAATCATGTCTGAGGAGTATGTAGATGAGCAAGTAATTGAGGATTTCCTCATTGACTTGGCAGCTCTTTTTGACAACTCAAAATCCGATCACCAAGAGGAGAGAGGTGAGGAGGAGGTTAGTAGCAAAAAACGTATATCTAGGGAGGAAGAGGAGAGGAGAAAAACTGAGGACATGGTTGTTGCCTTGGGTGCCGCATCCTATAGGGTTTTCTGATCCTGCATAAAAGAAAGAGAATTAGGGAGTGATTAGAGCTAGGTTTGGGATACCTGAAGAGTTCTTGATTCATATCGCTGCTTCCTCTGAGCATCCCTATTCACCTCCAGAGGGTTTTGTAGGTTTCTATGTGGCTCAGCTAGAAGCGGGATTGCGATTTCCTATGCCCCCTTTTTCGCTGAGGTTTCCACTTTATTCAAGATTCCTCTGAATCAACTTGTCCCCAAGGCTTTTAGCATTCTTGTTGGATTTTATATTTTGGTGAAACATTTGGGTTAAGTTCCATCTGCTGCTCAATTTCAATCCTTCTTTATGATTAGGAAAGCGAGCCCTGGTCTTTTCTACTTTACTTCCAGAGGGGATGCTCACTTTTTGTTCTTTGACTCTTTTGTTAAAGAATGGAAGCATCATCATTTCTTTGTTTCTTCTCCTACTCCATGGGCTTTCCCCATGAAGTGGGTTCCAGTTGCTCCTGATCCACCAAGGTATTCAACTCGTACTCGTCCTGCCGCTTTTCAAACTTTGCTAGATCGTTTAAATGCTCTTCATTTTGATCCTCATGAGTTAATCTATTTGGCCATTCTCTTACATTATGGGCTCAGTCCTAAAGAGGCTGTCTTGGATACTACTGCTGGTATAATTCTTTATAGATTTTTAGATTGCTTATGTGTTTTTCCTTAACTCTATTCTGTATTTGCTTTGATATCTTTGTGTTCCTGCAATTACCATGTTCAACAAACTATTGCAAGATAAGGCTATGGGAGAAGGGAAAGTTCCCTGCTATTCCAAGTGTCCTTCTTCCACGTCAGCTAGTTTAGCCTCCACTGGAGATCCCAAGGGTAAATGCCAACCGGAGCCCAATGTTTCCTGCCAAGAAAACTAAAGCCTCCCTGGGTTCCTTTGTTCAGCTTGTTCCCAAACTTGCCACCCGTGCTAGCACTACTTGACCCTCGCCAGTGCAGATAAAGAGAGAAAACTTAGCGCGAGCAAGACTCCTTCCTTGGTGAAGGAAGAGGATGAGAGTAGTAGGGCGGCCCACTTTGCGAAGGGAGTTTCTGGTTCCTTCGGATAAGATTTTTTTGGAGAGTATTCCTTGTGATCAGATTATGAATTTACTGGCATCATGTGCTAGCAAGGTAAGAAATATAAAAATTCAAATTTCAATGTATACTTAAATTTAGAAATTTTATCTACCCTGATCGCAGACTGTCATGTTGATTAGGGACCTGCTAGAGCGTGGAGGGCCTGCTGTAGAGGAGGCCTAAAGAAAAGTGGAAGAGCTGCAGGGATACATGCGTGAAAAGGAGCGCCAATATGAGGCTAGCCTTGCCCATTTAATATATGAGGTTTCTAGTCTTCATGACCGCTTGGAGCACCCAACATTGAAAATCCAAAATTACCCCTCTTTTGAGGAAGGAAAGAAAAGATTTGAGGAGCTGTGGACCAGCAGGCTAGCAGAATTAAAAGAGTTAGAAGAATTTCAACATCTCGTTGCCGATGGTGCATTGAAGTACTATTATCATGGGTATCGGACGTGTGTGGGCGAGTTTGCTGGTGCTGGATATCCTCCATTGACTGCTCCTACTGATTTTTTTAGATATCCATGCTATGGTAAATGCTCTTGAGCCTGATAAGGAGGTGGCCCAAGAGCTGCCAGAGAGCTTGCTCCATGCTTGTACTGATGGCGAGGTCCCCGCAGATCCAGAGGACCCCATGGTAGAAGATGCAACCTTTTTAAAGGTGGTTCTTCCCATTGGGGATGATAGTGTTGCCCCTTCTGCTGATAAATGAGATTTTGCTTTGTTGTCTTTGACAAATAGTAATACTGCCTCCTGCGTGAGGATTCATAGAAGTGCCCGCCTGTCGGCTTTTGGATTTTAAACTTTCCTTTAATTTCCAGATATTTAAGCAATTTCTTTCTATATTTTGTATGCTGAGTAAGATTTATGCCAAGGTTAATATGGCTCTTGAAAGAAAATATTATACTATCCTCTTTAAAGAATCCTTCTCATGAAGGATGAGGAAGGGAATATATCCTAAAACGTTTCTATTATAACTTCGATAGGATAAATTAGTACAAATGTCACCCTTTGAGGGATAAAGTTACTTGAATGGGGGTAAGAAGCATAATAATATTTTGCAGAATGCCCTTCATCCATAATGTAAAGCCAGTTGGAAGAGAATGTCTCTAAAAAACGCAAATTAGTGAGATGAATTTGATAAGAAGTACACCAATTCGGTATCATAGGAGAAAGATTGCCCCCAAGGTGGCTTAGATAGGCATGCGCTGAGTGACCAACTTAAGGATGCCAACAAGGCGGCCTAAGTGCAGTACACACCAGCGGGGTGATTTAAGAAATAACGTGCCCCAACAAGGCAACTTAAGTGAGTGTGCACCAGCAAGGTGACTTAGGAAATAACGTGCCCCAACGAAGCGACTTAAATAAAGCGTGTGCCAACAGGGCGACTTAAGTAAAGCGTGCGCCAGCGAGCCGACTTAAATAAGTCATGCGTCAAAGAGGCGACTTAAATAATAACGTGCACCAGCAGGGAAACTTAAATAAAGCGTGCGCCAGCAGGGCAACTTAAAACAAAGTGTGTGCCAGCAGGGCAACTTAAGTAAAATGTGCGCCAGCAGGCAACTTAAGTAAAGCGTGCGCTGGCAAGGCAACCTATATAAAGCGTGCACCAACAAGGCGACTTGAATAATAACGTGCACTAGTGAGGAGACTTAATAAAATCGTGTGCCACCAGGGCGACTTAAATAAAGCGTGGGCCAGTAGGGCGAATTGAATAAATCGTGTGCCAACGAGGTGGCTTAAATAAAGCGTGCCCGGTGAGGCGGCTTAAGTAAAGCGTGCGCCAGCAAGGCGACTTAAATAAAGCGTGCGCCAGCAGGGCGACGTATATAAAGCTGGGCTTGTGCACTTATGGGATTCTACCCTGCAACGACTATGAAGAGAGAAGTTGCAATTTTATTAAAGGAATGGACATTTTACAAATAATCTATTTTGTGGGCAAAGGAGATATAATGAATAGAATTTTCTGAGGTTACAAGCATTCCATGGCCGAGAAAGCTTTCTACGTTACATCTTCTAGCTTATATGCTCCAAACTTGATGATCCAGGTAATTTTATAGGGTCATTCCAAGTTAGGGGCTAGCTTCTTGGAATTCCCTTCTCTTTACTCTTAGATTGTAAGCACTGATTATTCTCTACTTGTATCTTTCTAAGCGAATGCGAGTGTCTTCTCTTACTGCATCTATCAGGTGTAGATTGGCTCGTAACAGGTTATTATTGTTCTCTTGCTCATAATTTTTTATTCTGAATGTTTCCAACTCCGTTTCTGTGGGGATGACTGCTTCTGATCCATACACCAAATTGGAAAGAGTTTCTACCGTAGTGGAACGGGAGTAGTTCTGTATGACCATAACACCTCTGGTAGTACATCTAACTTCATGTATTTCCTACAATACACCTCAAGGTACTGTTGCTCGGTCCCATGTAATACCTTGCTCACATAGTAGATAGGCTTCTGGAGTATTTCCTCTTCTTTAATGAGCACAAAGCTAACTGTTTGTTGGCTTGCTACCAGGTAAAGGTACAAGGTTTCGCTTGGCGTTGGCTTGGTAAGTAAAGGTAGCTGTGCTAAATATACTTTCAAATCTTGGAATGCCTGCTTACTTTCCTCATCCCAAACGAAGTCCTTGGTATTTCTTAGGGCTTTAAAGAATGGTAAGCTTCTCTCTACCGATTGGGAAATGAACCTGCTCAGAGCTGCTATGCTCGCTGACAATCTCTACACCTCATTGAGGTTGGGGGGCTTCATCTCTATACCCATGTACCCTAAACATTTGCCGCTTTTGATTCCGAAAGCGTATTTAGCTCGGTTGAGCTTCATATGATACATTCTTAGTATGTCGAATGTTTTTGCAAAATCAGCAAGGTGTTGATCCATCTGTCTGTTTTTTACCAGCATATCATCTATATAGACTTCCATGTTACGTCCTAGCTGTTCTCAGAACATGCAATCCACCAGGCGTTGATATGTAGCCCCTGCATTTTTATGTCCAAAAGGCATAAGAACATAGCAATAGGTTCCTCCCGAGGTGAGGAAGCTAACCCGCTTCTGATCATTGGGATTAAGCATTATCCAATGGCAATCCTGCGAAGCATCTATTAGACTAAAAAATTCATGACCGGAGGTGGAATTCACCAATTGGTCTATGCAAGGTAAGGGGTAGAAATTTTTAGGGCATGCTTTATTAATGTCTCAAAAGTTAATACTTATGGGCCATTTATTTCCTGGTTTAGGCACTAACACCACGTTGGGGTCAGTACCTATAAGGTCACTAGCTGTCCAAGCAAAGACGTCAGAATTCTGCTGCAGGAAAATGGTTAGCTGTTCTACTAGTACAAGGCTCAACTGCGAACCAATTTTTGTAATTTGATCCGATTCTCCTGGAACCAATTGGATACTTAACAATTCTTCTGCTGGCTGGACACGAGTAGGGACCGCACCTCCTTGGTCTTCTGACTGTGAGGGGTTTCTACTGCTTTCTTTGTTAGGATTATCTACTTCCATCTTATTGTTACTGCTTTTTATCGCCCCATATAGCACTTCCGTGTTGTGTACTGGTCACTATTGACTTCTCCTACGCTATCTCCTATAGGAAATTTCAACTTCATATGATATGTTGAAACAACAGCCTAGAAGGTATTCAGAGCAGGTCGTCCTAGGTTCAAGTTGTATGCGGATGGTATGTCCACGACCAGGAAGCGGGCCATCTTAGTCTTCTGAGTGGGCTCGAACCCCAAAAGGAGTGGAAGTAAAATTTGCCCTAACAGATGCACCACCTCTGTTGCAAAACCATATGACGAAGTATCCACGGGCTCTAGCGGGATGTCCCCTAATTCCATTTGTTGATATACTTTGTAAAACAGGACATCTACAGAGCTACCTGAATCCACAAAAATATGTTGGGCATCACAATAAGCTACTGTAGCTGAAATAACAAGTGCATGATTATGAGGTAAATGTACACCCTGGGCGTAAGTAGGACCGAAATGGATCATTGGTTCCCTTGTTGGTGCCTTATCATTTATTTTCATTATGGTTCTAGCAGCTCGTGCATGAGTGCGCCTGGCTCGTCCTGAGTTGGAGGGTGCCTTTTATTTTCATACGTCATTGAGTTGGAGGGTGTTTATTATGACCCAATATCAAATGAGTTATTTGCTAACAAAGCTCTTTGGGACTACGCATGCGAGGTAAACTTTGGTTTTGCAGTATTTTAAAGTTCCCATTATTAGTAATTGAATTTTTATTTAACCTCATTATTTGCATTTGTTGTAATAGAGGAAGGCCGGTCTGAAGGCATACATCAATCTACCGGATCCTGCTTGGCAACAGTTAAAGATAATATACCGAGATCCAACTCCCATGGAGGTAACTGATGAGGATGAGGATAATTCAGGCAATGCAAATCCAGAAAATGCTAACCAAGATGTCATAAGTCTTTTGTCACATAGTGGCGATGGGTATTCCATAATATGTATATTTTGTGCTTGTGTTGTATTATTATTATTATTATTATTATTTATTTATTTATTTATTATTATTATTATTATTATTATTATTATTATTATTATTATTATTATTATTATTATTATTATTATTATTATGTTGAGAATAATGTTTGTGCTTTTCGTAGTTTTAATGCTAGTTGGGATGGATTTCATAATGTACTTCTATTGTACTTGGTTTAATTATGTAATGTAATTGATTTAATTATGTGTTGTACTGTAATTATATAATGCTAATTTTCGGTTTATGTAGTTATAAGGATCCATTATCTTTGTATTTGTATCATCTGTTCTTAGTTAGCGGTTTATGTAATTATAATGCAATTGCAGTTTACTGTAATATAACCGGTTGCTATTAATTTTTTTTAGTATTATTTGTAAACTTGGCAGCCTTTCCATATTCCCACATCACTTTTCAGATTTTATTATTCCCTATGCATTGGGAATTAGAAAGGTTTCTTAGATTCTCTATAACTTTTGCCATAAATATTGTTTAAATCTTTATGATGCATTCATGTGCGAGATTTTGTCTTTTCATTACCTGATGAACAATGATGCCCCCCTCCCTCCATAATTTTGTTTATATATACTTCATCCCACCCTCAACCCAAATTGTAGCCTACGGTTCTCTTGATTTTCTATACTTCCCCCTCTTTTCTGTAAACTTGACAAGGGCAAACCCTTCACCCGCCCATAAACAAATCTCCGATGCCACTGCTAATTACTCTCCACAACTAGTACCCACTCTACCGCGTTAATAGAAATTGCTGTATACTCCAACTTGGACAGCCACGCATGATCAGAGTTTTATCGATGCTCTTTCGGATGCCGCTGCTGAAGGAAAAACTAATGAAGGCCGTTGTGTAAATGCGGAAGCATTAGAATATGCAACGCATGTGGTAAATTTGGTTATGAAAGAGGCTTTCACAACCGATTACAATCGGGCAAGACTTGAGAAGCTTAGGGAGCATTATGAGACTTTCAAGCTCCTCATCGCAAGGGCAGAAGTCTTTTGGGACTGGTGGGATAATACGATGCATGCTCCATTTGAATTTTGGGATGAAATCGTCAAGTATAATCCTTAAACCATTCCGTAATATTTAAACATGTTATTAACTGCACAACATAGTTTTCTTATTTACGAAGGTGTATCCTTTGGCAAAGGCATATGAACGATTTGGGGATCCAAACTGGGGTGACCTGAAGTTTATTTTCATGCGCTAAAGTCTTCTAGGCTAGTTCACAAATTCTTCAAACGATGAAGCAGGGGCATCTAAAGCTCATGAGCTCGTTGACGTGAGGATGTAATTGATGTTGAGGCCATTGTGAAAATTTCCTCAGATTCTGACAAGTGATGTTAGCGTTTTAATATGTACTTAGTTTCATTCCTTTTTGTGGTTGGGTTGTTTTATGTTTCAGAACAATCTGTGTTTAGAAGTGTTGTCAATCGTCTAGTTGCCTATATTTTCATATAGGCTATATTGTGTTCGTAATGTCAATCATAATTTAGCTTCTACATCCAAATCGGAATTTAGTTTCTAAGTAAATCCAAACCATTTCTTTTGTTGTTTAACAATATTTTACATATCCATTAACATTTTCAAACTAAACTATTATTTCTAACTAAAGTGATATAAAACTAAACTGTTGTTTTCTTACAATTAACTGAACTAGACATTACCTATCCATTTTAATTAATATTTCAAACTAACATGTGAACTAACTACATAATAAACCAAATTGAAAATTTACCACATTTTTTGTCGTTTATATCAATATTTTATATAATATGTAACTGGGTCTTTCAAAAATAACAGAAATAACAAACAACGTAATATAGAACAATCAACAATTCATTAATACTAAATAACGCAATGTCACATTGGTTCTACTAAAACGTGAAAAATAGTTAGTGTTACAAAACACTAGAATCTATCAAAATGGCGTCACGAACTGCAGTTAAGACAAAACTAGGCGAACATACTGCAGTTAATAAGTCACCTTTACATGTAACTAATAGGATGGCTTGAAAACATTTATGTCAAAAATATAGTTATTAACGATCATCTACACCTTACCTGTGGCCAATATTTTCACAAATATTCTTTCCCAGCTGTTGACATACTCAGAGATAAATCCAGATCAGGTTTTTTGTTAACTAGATTTTTTAGACAACAGATTTCTCTTCTATCGTCAATTCAGGGATCGATTCAACGATGCTGCACACCAGCTTATGTACTTGTGATTCCTCAGCCTCTATGCTAAAACATTTAGCAAGTCACTAATCTAGTATCAGTCACATTGACAAAGGCTTCAAAATTTTCGTCGAATTTTCATCAATGCCACTAGCCACCATTTTCTGCTTTCGTGAACTAACTCACTCTGTATCAGAACGATCCACATTAACAGGTGCTGTAGCAGATGCAAATGAGTTCATAAACTCGTTATCATCTCCATATAAACTTGGATCAGGTGCCGGAACGTAATAATTAGGGCCGACAGGAACATTTCCAAACCGCTCAATTTGTGCTGGGTTGTTAGGATTCCGTGGTGCAACAATAGGATCTATGCCACGTTCACCCATTGCCCTATCCTTTCCAAACACCTCACACCACTGTGTATAATACGGGAATGATTTGTACTGCAACGTCTTTGCGAAGGGATGAATTTGTAATGATCCGGGTGTTCAAATAAAATAGTTTTGTGAATATTCAATTGACAATTATGTTAAGGCAACATCTATTTACCTTAGCGAAGTTCTCAAAAACCTCATCCTTTGCGTCAATGTTGTTCATGTCTCATTTCAACCAAAACTACTGCGGCCCATCATATCATTAATACAACCATATGTCTTCTTCCACACGTGAGTCTTAAAATTTATATGTGGGTCAGCCTTTAACCCACTATTCAGATAAGTCCTATTTAACAACCATAACACCCAAGTAACATGTTCGAAAGCCATTGTTAGACTTCAATCTTGCACGTACAATCTCCCTTAAATATTAAAGTAATGATTCTTCCTCCGTTGTGGACCACACACGATGTGATAGTTTTCCATCCCGTTTAACCCCTGGGCAACGAGCTCTTTGCTTCCATCATCCTCCATGGGTAACTAAGAAAGCAAGAAAAACACATAAACACATTAAACTATATACGGTTATATAGTCTAAAGGTTCATACACCAAAAATGTTTAGATCATTAACCATAGATCAAGATCAACAAATTTATTATGACATCATTTAAATACCATTACCCCGTAACAAAATGTTCTCACAAAGTATACAGATAAATGACAATTGATGTTAAAGTCTCAGTCATGCAATGTAAAAGCAACAATAACATATCAGGAGTGTCCACACTACTCATTGTACATTGACTTAGCAATTTCATCCCTCCATGAATTCCACACTGAGTTTGTCTCCACAAAACCAATGTAATCGGTGTTGTCAACCTCACCGAGAGTCATAGACTCATTGACCATTGTTTCTATCGAATCAACAGTCATCTCTTACGTATGATATTGTGTAAAAGACAACAAGCTATAATAATGCGATTTTGGTCATATATATTGTAGAATGATGGAGATCTTAATATTGACCAACGAACTTTTAGTAGGCTGAATATATGTTCCATCACGTTACGAGCAGATGCATGCTTCATATTGAAAAACTCTTTATGATTTTGTGGTGTGTTGTTTCCTGATTCCCATTCTTTCAAATGATAACGAACCCCTCAGTATGGTGGCAAAAACCCTTCACCATTGTTGTATCCACTGTCGACCAAATAATAATTTCCTACAAGCCCAATCAATATTGAAGGCAACGCTACTCAACATCAAACTATGTTACTACATAACTATTACAACAAGCGGGTTTCATACCCTCTAGGTATTTTAAGGCCAGTTGGATGGGGAATTGTATTTCTCAAAACTCTACCATCAGCGGCACTACCTTCCCATCCTGCTAGAACGTATATGAATCGCATATCTCTATCACACAAGCCAAGAACATTGACAGAAATTGATCCATTACTCGTTCTATATCTAGCTCTTTCTTCTGCACAAACCCGAACATCAATGTACGTGCCATCCAATGTTCCCAAACAACCCTGCAATGTTTTTCATAAGGAAACTAGAATTATAATCTACCTCGAAGATGCAGTTAGGACAAAAACTCAAAAGTGTAGTAATAAATTTACCTCAAACTACTTTCATCTTGAACAGGTGATGTCTGGTGGCACTGGTATAGGATTGAGGAGCAACAAAGGATAGAGTCTCCAAATAGCGTTAAGGACATGATCAAAGTGCTTACTAATAGTTCGTCCAGAGCGTATGAAATCGTATTTTACGATATGATTTTTCTTATGATGTGCTAATACACTAAAAAACATAGCTACTTGTGAACATATTGGTACGTGTTTGGAATCTTCTCCTTAATTTTGCAATATAAGATACAACCTCCCAAATGCACTCCTACTCATTCTTAAGTTTTCAATGCACGCCGTGTCGCTAAATTCAACAAGCCTATGCATCAGATGAATTCATGTGGGTACTTTGTTTTGAAGGCTATATGTTAATGTTCTTCGAGCACGAGATTCTAATTGTGACATTCGAAAATGATACAATCGGTAAAATAACACTAACATCCGGAATGCATGAACTAGAAAGTCTTGAATGGCATCATAAACCTCTAATTTCTCTTGAAATCGCATCCCAACACAAAACATAGTATTTTCAATAATAATCATTTTAACACATGTGAATGTATATACCATAAAATAACCATACACAAATATATTATAATTCCAACAAATAAAATTATAAACAATATACAAATAATGATAATCTTCTATATGCGACAAAAAAAAAAAAATATAAATAGAATGAAAAAATGAATATATATAAAAATAATCCCATCCTAACATAAAACACTATATTATGACAAAAAAACATATAATGTACATTGTATAAATAACAAAAAAAAAAAAAAAAAACAAAAATCTTCATAACAACGGCAACAATAATTAATTGTAAATGAAGGAAAAAAAAAGAATAAACTAGCCCATCAACTAAAAACGAGCAAACCAACCTTTCAACCAACTATGCTGCCTTTGTCTTCTCCTCCGTCAAGCTATCTGCAAAACAACAAACCCAAACAAAATCAGCAACAAAATCCGAACAAAGAAGAAGCAGATCGGGGGTTTGGTTTCAATTGGAAGCTAAAAATAACTTGGGATGTGTGGGTATTAAATCGATTTAATAGCAAAAAACCCATTCTTCTTGACTTTCTCAATTCAGTCGAGAAAACCCACCTCACTTCTTCTTCTTCAATGTCTGTTTCGATGTGAAAATGAACGGCTGGAGTAAATTCTCATGTGCTAAAGAAATGAATGAAAGGGGGTTGGTTACGTAATTTTATCTTCAAAATAAGGGAGTTTAGACTTTTCATATGGCTAGTAAATAACTGATAAATCATCTTGGCAAAAAGTGGAGGATGATTTATGGAGGTTGCAGAGTGAAAATGGTTGGGCTTGGGTCAAAATTACGGGCCCCCATCTGTTGAAGTAAACAAATGATTGGGTTGTATTATTGCGCTTATGCAACCTAATCAAGACAAGTAAACATGGCCTAAGTATATAATATATTTATTTCATATCGTCCAATAATATCCCCATTCGTCGCGACCAATATGGAACACTACCCGCTTCTATTATTACCGATACCGCGACTTTGAACCATGATTAAGTATAGGGAACATTGTGTTGTCCAAGATAAGCTTCAAAGTCTGTCTACCACATAGCAATCCCTAAAATTTTTCATAGGATCCTTCAAACAACTCCTAACGTGAGGAAATTAGGAATCTTTTGTGATGAAGAACTTGATCATGTAAGAGTTTACACGAAGAACAACAGAGGTGTAGCAAATATGACCTTGAAGTTGGTTTTGGCAATTCGTTGCTGCATTAATCATGTGCTCCTCTACTTGTTATTGCCTTAACTCAGAGATAATCTCTAAAAGCTTTTATTTCGTTTTGACGTTAATTTACTTCTCAGTTATGGGATCTAAGTTGCAATATTTCTACCATTTGTAATTTGCTTTCTCTAATCTTTTAAATGCTTTTTAATTTCTTTTAATCAACAAATCAAATTGATATGAACAACTACTCTAATCAATAGATAGAAACATAATTGAGATCAACAGAATGAGTTCGTTATTAGATGGACGTTAAAATTTTAGGCGTATTATAATTTTTTAAATAGTAAGAAGATATTTGTAAATAATAAATTTCAAGTGATGTGATTGTATTTTATCCTTCTTAATGGGTTAAAGCAACTAACATCCTATTAGTTCAAATAAGTAACTTTTTATTTTTTATGGCGAAACCAACTAGTTCATTACAACTATTTTAAAAAAATTACGTTTCTTGAAACTAAAATTTCATTTAGAGAGGGAAAAAGAGAGACGGAAAAAATATTTCTTGGTTTGACTTAGGGGGACGTGTACATTACTCGAAAGTGGCCTAACTTCTGAAACATTAATAAATCCTATAGTTTGAAAGTAGATAAGAAGGATACGGTCGGCAACTAGCATGTGAAATTGGCCCGTTAGACATGAACCATATACACATTTTCTGTACAAGGTTACAAACCCATTTCCCATTTTCCATTTGCTGGAAAAATTACAATTTATATTCCATTATTATATGACTCAACAAATTTAATCCCACAAATAAAAATAATTACAATTTACATTCTATTGTCCATTTTTCATTGAATTGTTAACAGAAGGAACACTGCACGTGCATTGCACACGCTCCTTCTGTTAACAATTTAAAGAAAATGGTTAATAGGACATAAATTGCAACTTTTTTGAATTTATGGAACTAAATATGTTGAGTCATATAACAATGGAACTAAAATTGAAAATGAGGTAAGTTATGAAATGTAAATTTCAATTTTTCCTATATATGTATGAATCATTTTGAGCTCTCAATTTGTTAAGTATTTATTTGTTCCTTGTTTTTAGATTCATCTTTATAAAGTTTACTTGAATACTTAGTTAATTACATTAATAAAAGGAGAGTTACATTTACACTCTTGGTCTATGATCTGTTTATACATATTATTTTTATTTTTTGGATGATTATACATACATCCACTAGATTAAATGCATTTTTGGTCCCATAATTTAAATTATTTGGCGTTTTTGTCCTTTAAATTTCTAGAGTAGTATTTTGGTTCTGCATTTTTTTAGTTTTCGTGATTCGAATAATTTTTCCACCAGAGTCCACTTTCACCAGCGAGAAGGGTGAACTATGGCAAAAAAATATTGAGATTACGAAAATTAAAAATAATGGAGGACTAAAATACTACCTTAAAAAGTTAAATGACAACTGTCAAAATGAACCAATAAGAACAATAGCCCCAGTTTTAAAAGGTCATGTGGGATGTATATACATCTTTCCTGCAAGAAGGGTAAACTCGAGCAACAAAAAAAAAAAAAATTGGAATCATGAAAATTAGAAAAGGTAATACAAGATGGAAATGCTACACTAAAAGTTAAAGAGCACAAACGCCAAATAATTTAAGTTATGGAACCAAAAATGAATTTAAGACTATAACCACCATAAAGTCAACATCATTTATATAAATTACCTATACTTTTTGAAAATTTATACATACACCATAAAAAAATATCAATATTAATAAACAAAAATATTATAGTTTTTAGTTGTCACGGGTGATTTATATAATTATATAAAAGACGAGTAGTTTGGATAAACATACTATCTTAATTTGTATCAAGTTATGTAAAAATTAGTTGTAGAATCCAATTGGCATCAAGTTATGTAAAAATTATTTGTATCAAGCTAAAAATAAAGCACAATATGACTATAAACATAGAGTTAAAAAAATCAACTAACTGTTTGGATTAAATATATCTCTAATCCCGTAAGTTAAGTTATTTGGTATTTTCATCCTTTATCTTTTTAAGGTAGTTTTGGTCTGTATCATTTTATTTTTTGTAATTTCAATTTTTTATTCGTCGAAATTCACCTCCACCGTCGAAAAGGGTGACTCCAGCTAAAATATAATTGAAATCATGAAAATTGAAAAGATGCAGAACCAAAATGATACTGTAAAATTTAAAGGACAAAAAATGATGGTAGAAATGAGCCAATAAATGACCCAATTTTAAAATATCACGTGGGAGGCACATCCATTTTTTTCAAAATCACAAAAATAAAAAAGATGAAGGACCAAAATACTATCACAAAAAGTTAAAGACAAAAAAGCCAAATGATCTAAATTACGAGATAAAAATACATTTAACCTTAACTGTTTTACTACTTTTATTTGTTAAATTTCTCATTGGAAATTAAAATGAACAATTAAGTAATGTTACAAATGCTATTCACAATAAGAATTGCAACCACTTTTGAAATGGGTAAATTGCAATTTACCTACCCATTTTAGGGAAAAAAATAAACAACCCTCTTATGAAAAATAAAATAGCAATTCACCCCCTTGTACTTTTCAAAATGTAGCAATTTACCTTCCTATGTTTTTAAAATTAAATCAATTTACCTCCTTAAGCAGGGAGGTAAATTGCTTTATTTTTTAAAACACAAAGGGGTAAATTGCTATTTACTTTTTCATAAGTGGGTAATTGGCCCATTCCAATATAACAGGGAGGTAAATTGCTATTCACCCAGTTATTTGTCATACAACCTGACAACAAAGTGATTATATGTCATATAATCTTAGAATACACTAATTTCAGATTGTTTTTAGGGGAAAACAAGCAAGAGACATGAAATAAATCTTTCCAGATCCATGTGTACAAGTAGTTTGATCTTTCATCTCCAGGAGCAATAATGAGCTTGAATCCACCCCTTCTGGTGCTTTGTTCTCCATACTTCATTTGTTTTTCCTGCTCGATTTTTCTGGCGCAAGTAACTGCGTGTTTGGTGACACGTTCCATGTCCAATGTCTGAAGTTTCTCCACCAGGCTAGTTGGAACTTCATGGAGTTTCTCACAGTTCTTAAGCACAAGACATCTCAGTTTCGGAAACTTGTTACCTTTCTCCGAGAATGTCCAAAGCTGGAGATCTGTTCGTGAAATGTACATAAATTCCAGGGAATTAAAGCCTCCAGCAACAACTTCCCAGTGTTTTCCCATGAATGCATTCTCTTTCAGCTTCAGCACCTCCAGGGCATTAAGCATTCCCAATACAGACATATGCTTCCAATCCAGAAACGTAGACGACAAAGTGAGGATCCTCAGGTTAGGTGGGAACCTGTCGGGCTGAGGAAGGCCCTGCAATGGGTTTTCGGATGCTATATGAGGAAATGCATCATTCACTAGCTTCAACTTTTCTAGACGACCCAAGTTTGCCAAGTTCTTATTGTCCAAAAGAGCGACTAATTGCCCTCGAACTCCTAGTGTCTTTAGGTTTGGGGCCTTGTCAAACACTTGTTTCGTGCAACACTTGGGTGATAGTCTAGTAAGTGTTTGAAGGTTTTCTCCAGCTTTGCCTTTCCCTTTCTTGGTTAGAATAACAGCTGCCTTTGTCTTGAAATGCCTCAGCTGCATCATTTTGGATATATCTGCTTTCACATCAAAGGTAGGTGAACTTGTGTCGATTATAATGGTCTGTAAATTCCAGAGTATTGAGATGCTCTCAGGAAGAAAATTGAAATCGTCGCCTGACAGAGCTATGTACCTCAAATGAATCAGTTGCCTAATTTTAGTAGGAAATTTCTTGAACCTGATGGGATTTGCATCAAAACCCTTAGCAAAGTGAAGGTATCCATGACAAGTTTAATGTATTCCGGCTCCAAGCTGATGTCTGAGTTGGAGAAACACCCAAAAGAACGGAGGACTGGACCCCAAGGCCTCGTGAGGAAGAAGTCCACAACATATGAATGCACACAAATGCGGCGAAACTTGTGCAGTTCTGAAATATTTGGTCTAAAAACTCCATCCTTGGACATTCTTATCTCTTGGAACAATTTCTCATTATCGAACGCAGCTTGGCTTTTGCAGAACTCACGTATCGCGTCATGAACGTGGCATGTTTTAATCTCACCTTCGGGCTTCATCTTATGAACCATCACCAAGTTCCTGCTTACAAGTTCCTTCAAATTTTCCTCAGCAACATCCTCCAAGCTGTTTCCCGGCTTTGGTTTTATGAAACCTTCTGCAATCCACAAGCGGATCAATTTCCAGGCCGGAATCTCATAGTCTTCAGGAAACATCCCCAAATAAAGAAAGCAATCCCTCAACTCATAAGGCAATTTATTATAACTCAACGACATAATGCTCTCCATGCTGTTCCAGACATCATTACTCATATATGTTTGCACGTCATCAGATACTTTTTTCCATTCCGTTTCTGTATCAACAATTGATGATAATTTATCAACCAGAGTTCCTCCTATAACAACTATTGCAAGCGGCAAGCCACCGCATTGGTTCGATATAAGTTTTCCAGTAATTTCCAATTCTGGAGGGCACACACCTTCCTTACCAAATACTTGTAACTGGAGGAGCTCCCAACTTTCGTCCGGATTTAGGAAACGCAGCCGGTGGGGAAGTCTATCACGATTTGCACGCAAAGCCACAGTGTCGTAGCGACTAGTTATCAAGATTCTACCATATCTATTACTCTTCGGCAGCGCATCTTCAATTTGGTTCCAGGCATCAACTGTCCACACATCATCCATGACTATCAAGAACTTCTCTGTCAACAGATACTCTTTAACTTGTTGAGCCAATTCCTCTTCACTCTTGCCAGACATATCTTGCTGGGTGAACTTTTTGAGAATGGTGAGAAAGATATCCTTCTTGTTGTACTCCTCAGAAACGCAGACCCAAATTGTGATGGGAAATTGGTATTGTATGATTGAATCACGAAAAATCCTCATTGCGAGAGTTGTCTTCCCAAGGCCAGGCATTCCAGTGATAGAGATGACTTCAAGTTCCTTGGATTTTTCATTCAGATATTTGATTATCTTGCTTGCCTCATCATCCAGACCTACTGTTTTATTTTCCGCCGATAACAAAATCTATGCGCAAGTGACAAATAATTAGTCTAGAAATTTATGATACGGTTGCTGATTGATAGAGCAAAAGATTTAAAATATTTAGAACAAGAATAAAAATAATCTACCTTGAGAAAGGGGCCCCGTTTTGTTTGGATCTCTTTAGAGTTAAGAGCTCATTTTGAAGTTGGTTGATTTTGTAAGAATTTATGATGGTTAAAATATCATTGATGTCTTAATTTAATTGTTAAAACTAAGGGATAATTGCACTCTTCTCTTTCGAGGTTTGATGTAATTACACGTAGACTTCCTGCGGTTTGAAAAATTATATCTAGCACTCTTGAGGTTTGCTTCCGTTTAACAAATTAATTCCTCCGTTAGTCAAAATTCACCGAATTTGCTGATATTAACAAAAAAATTGAAACAAAATCTATATTTACCCCCAATTGACTTATTGCTGACTTATTGCAGGCCAAATAAATTTTTTTATGATCAAATTACTCCCATATGTCTTCACGCGTTAATGCATTTGATGAGGTATATTTTCACTGTTATAAAGGTAGTTTAGTCCAAAAAAATTGTTTGACCTACAATAAGTCAGTAACAAGTTAATCGAGGGTATATATCAATTTTCATTCAGTCTTTCTGTTATCAGCAAATTTAGTGGACTTTGATTAAAAAGGGACTAATTTGTTAGACGTAAGCAAACCTTAGAGGTGCTAGATGTAATTTCCCAAACCATAGGGGATCTACGTGTAATTACACCAAATTTTGGGGAAGGGGAGTGTAATGATCCCTAAAATTAAAATATCATGAATAAATTTGGGTTAAAATATTTTCCCCTCTATGCTATTAAAAATGTTTAAAATACAATCTGTGAAAAATAAAATACAAAAAAACACCCTTGTGATATTCAAAATATAGCAAATAGCCCCTCGACTTCGGAGGTGCATCACACATCCCATTTCTTTGTTTTTATTTTATTAATTTTAAATGATATTCTTACCATATTAGATCGCATATGATATAAATGAATGCTTTAGATCTTATCAATATTATTTAAATTTATAAATATATTTTAAAATAATGTATATTTTTTATACATTTAATAAATACATTTATATATCTTTAAAATATATATTTATTGATATATATTTAATCTATATATATATATACCTTTATATAATTGAAGAGCACCTTATTGGTGTCTTCAATTTATTAGTATGTTAGTTTTTATTTTTTAAATATTTACATTTTGTCTTTTCTCAACTTCTACATCTCTTTTTCTTCTCCCATTTTTTTTATTGTTTTCTTATTTTTTATACTCTTTAATATGCACTTATCTAATTAATATACTTTTAATAATTTTAAAATTTTAAATTGATTGCACACACATAAGAGGTTGAAGCCACAATGATACTATTTATATTATATATATAACATATATACGTATATACTAATGCATGTATATACATACCTTCACTAAAAAAACATTGTAAATATATGGGGGCAATTACAATTTTAGTCCCTATAATCATTTATTCGGTTTGGGTCCTTAAACTATTGAAGGTAACAATTTTAGTCCCTCAACGTTCATAAAAATGACATTTTTAGTTGTTTAACTGAATTTCAAATAATTTTACCCCTTCTCGACTTTAAAATGTACATCTTAATCCAGATTAACTTACATCTTAGTAATACCATCGCTAAATGGAAGTACAGGTTCAAATGACATCGTGCAGGAACATCCAATGAGAGAAGGTGCGAATTTCCACATTAAGGCTACCCTCTGATTCATTGGAACAAGATTGAGAGAGAATCTAGGACGGGATCCACAAAGATTGCCTGAAATTACAACATGGGCAAGGACAATGCCCCACTTTTGCATCCATATCGCATTGTATTTAACCTAGATATTATTGAGTGGGCTGCAACTATGAAAATAACAATGACCACACTAGAACTCGACGAGGAGAACTTCATATGGCTATTAGAGTTAAGCTTGGAGGGTTCGGTAAAAGTTAGATGGGATAATACCCCAGAAGACACCAAAAGCATGTATCTTTGAGTCCAAAAGTACAATTGCATAAAGACTCAGAAGGCTTATCAAGATACATATCATTGGAGATGGATACTTCAAAAAAAGTAGAGCGGAAAAGGCTAGAGACTACTCACAAGCTCTTATTGGTCTCAAGCTAAGAAATATTTGTGTAGTAGATGAATAAATCTATTGATTTGACAAGTATTTCTTCCAAAGTACAGTAGCAACAGAGATAGCTACTCATATGTTCTTTGCAATAATCTGCAATCATCAGAAGGAAATGTTGATTCAAACCTATAAAGTACGCGAAAGACAACTAGAGTCAGTGGCAATAAGGTTGTCTTTCCTCAAAGATAAATTGAAACATTAGTATTATCAAGCACTACAAGAAAACGTACTTTTTATACCGGCTTGTTTGTAAAAGCCATAAGACCATTAGATTACACACGGATTTTGTAACGGATTTGTAATGGATCGGACATGCTGACGTCATTGGGATAGTAAAAAAAATCTTCTTTTTTTTTGTAACGGCTGTCATCGTGCCTAAGGCCATTACAATCTTTTGTTGTGTGTAAAACTGTTACAATTTATTAGCCATTACTAATTTGTATTGGTTTTTGTACTAGTTTTTATTATGTAACGGTTTTTTTTTTTTTTTTGGTGAAATTATAAGCAAAGGTAAGACAGTTACAAAGGTCATAACAAAGGTATTTATAATTATAACAAATCCCAAGAGAGCCAATTTTAATTTACCCTAAAAACAAATTTCTTATCCCAAAATTAATATACTACTCTTTCATGAAGATGACGTGAATAAGCAAGAAAAAATATAGGGTAAATTGCATAACACCCCCCTGTGTTTTAGTGAAATAGCGTAAAATCCCTCTGTGTTAATTTAATAGGCAAAAAACCCCATGCGTTTTATAAAATATAGCAAAAAACCCTGTTTCCGTTAAAAAAAAAAAAAGGAGAGTGGCTCACACTCGCCTTTTGTGCGAGTGGGCTTCACTTTTTGCCTTTTTGATGATTATTTTAAGTATATAAATGTCCATTTTGCCCCTTTCTTTCATATCTAAATACATTTTAAAATTTAAATTAATATACTTATATTATTTTATATCTATATATATATTTATTTAATTAATTCAAATTATATTGGCTTCAATATATTACAATAAATTATATCTATTATTAATATAGATGTAATAACAAATTAACAGTATATAATTTTTTGAAAAAATAAAGTTTTTAATTTAAAACTCAAAATACAAATTTAATATTATAAAATTATTTTTAAATTAAAAACTTATATGAAATATAATTTACATATAAAATACCTAAATATTTTTAAAAATTAAAAATTTAAATTGTATTAATTTAATATACTAAAATTATTTTTAAGTTAAAATAAAATATAAAAATTAATTATAATAATTTTTCTTCTTCTCTCCATCACCGGCCATTAGAGGCCGGCGACAGCACCTGGTGTCGAGGCAACGTCGCCCTGGATCTGGGCACCTCGCCCAGATCCAGGGCGACAGTGCCTGGATTTGGCCGCGCCCCTTCTAAAAGGGGCGGCGGATGGGGGCGACGCGAGGTTGCCCCCTTTGCAGGGCGACGATGTCACAGGGGGCGACGTCAGACTATTCTGCGCGACGTCGCCGTCGCCCAATTCGGGCGGCGACGACCTCGCCGTGCGGCAAGGCCGTCGTCGCCTTCAAATATATATATATATACATATATATTATATTTATATATAGTTATATTATATTATAATATATATATATTGTATATATAGTGTGTAAATATAAATAATATAAATTAAAAAATATATATAAACTACTTCAGATTTGGACCGTTCATTTTTTTTTTTAATTGAAGATCAATGGTTGTTATAAGAAGGGTATAATGGTCAATTTATCAAAAAATTAACACTGTTAGGGTTTACTTAACGGAAGGGGAGAGTATGCAATATTTTAAAAATACAGGGGTTTTTTTGCCTGTTTTTTTAACATAGGGGGTTTTTAGCTAAAATTTGAAAACACAGGGGGGTTTTATGCAATTTACCCAAAAATATATTTTATGTCCTATAAATTAATTTTTTTTATTTGGGTCCCATTATTTTTTAATTCACCACATTGCATCTCATAAGTTTTAAAATTTTGCAAGTATAGTCCCAAACTTTGGTTATAAATTTTAAACTTCTGACGGGAACATCAGGTTCATATATGGAATGAGCTCCATTGGGTTTAGGGGGAATTAAGATTGTTCCCTCCCGATCTTTAACAAAATTAAGGTGTGACTCAGAAATTGCAATTCTTTTTACATTATGGGATGCACTGTGATGAATTAGAAAATAATAATATCAAAATCGCAAAAAATTTTAACTTCTGAGGCATCAAAGACAATTTTTCCCCGATAAACACATCATTTTAGGGAAAAATCCAGGGAACCCCCCTGTGATAATAGAAATGTTCACAAAACCCCCTGTGAAATTTAAATTATCGAATACCCCCCCTGTGTTATAAATAAATAATCAAAAAACCCTCGCCCTGAAAGTGGGCTAAACGTGCGTTGACTGCAACTTGGCTAAAAAAGTGGCATTTTTGGACATTTTTGCCCTTCTCTCCCTCAATTTAAGGGCTGCTTCTATCCTCTCTTTCCTTACAATTCTCTCACCTTCTTTGAATGCCCATTTCTTTTTTTTTTTTTTTTGTTATTTTTGCTGATTCTGAAGCCATGTCTACGCAATCAAGTCGTCTAAAAAAAAATCGCTACACTTACTACACAAACACAAGAATACCAGATGAACAATTAAAATTGCTATAAAGTTAAAGAAGAAACACTAACTAAACAATTGCAGCCAAAACCACACAATTAAAATGCCTAACTAAACAATTCAATTATAATTGCTATCAGAGTTAAAGAACTTACAGTAGATGGAGTAGTGCTTGTTGGCAGTGTGGTTGCACTTGCTCTTCTTGTTTTTTGCTTCTGAATTTGAAAATAATTTGTTAATATTTGAGTTATAACTAATAGTTACATTGGAAAAATACATTGAGTAATAACTTACCTTGGTTCCTTTTGTTGCTTCAGACTGCAATTCATGCTCCTGGCTTGCTGGAGGAATTTGAGAACCTTCCATAAGTATTTCCTCATGACTAATGCCCTGCAAATGAAGCCTTTTAATCAATAGAAGTAAGGAAAAAAAAAAAACAGATTAACATATGAACAATTTTAATTAACAAACCTTGTAAACTTTGACTTTGGATGTGGTTCATTTGTGCAATTTCTCTTGTTGTGCCCTTTCCCCAAGCACTTTGTACATGTATGTGTTAAACCCTTCCTTGTAGAAGTGGTTTGCATCTCATTTGGCCCTCCTCCTAAGCTTCTTAGGCCTACCCTTTTGGTTTTAATTTTGGGTGGTTTAAGGGTTCATAACCAGTCTGAACATAGTCTTTTGCCCCCGGAACAGCAATGAATCATCTCAGCATATACCCTCAAGTATGTGGATTTTTTATAACAAACATCAACATATTCATCAATTTTAAACCCTTTTAGTTGCTATTGCTGCACATGCGTGGCAGCAAGGGTGACCATTCAATTGAAACATCCCACAAGTGCATGTTTTCTGTTCTAAGTCCACTACATACTTGTCTAGAAAGTGATCTATCTCAAACTCATCCCTCCCACACCATCTTGTAAAACAATTCCTAGCCATCAATTGTTGTTTCTTGATTTTTTTTAAAATATTATGGCAAACATTTCCAGCATACTTCTCCATCCCTTCCCTTTTTTGTTGCAATCTTGTCATCAATTTAGTTCTTATCCATTCAAGCATTGTGATTATTGGCTTATCTCTTGCATCAAGGATGTAATTGTTAAAGCTTTCACAAATATTGTTCACCAATATATCACATTTACTTTGCAAAGGGAAAAAAGCCCTGGCCCAATGTTCTAGATTTATTTTCCTTAGCCATTCTGAAGCTGTCTCAACATCAACTTTCTTTTTAGGGTCAAGTTCATTAATTTTCTGCATGTATCTTTCAAAATCAGATTTGTTTGCTGTTGATGCAGCTTTCCAAAAGAATTCTTTGAGTTCTTGGGATTTGAATTTCATTTTAAAATTCTCATACATATGTCTAAGGCAAAATCTATGTTCAGAATCAGGCACAAGGTCTTTTAAAGCCTCAATCAGTCCTTTTTGCCTATCAGAAATGAAAGACCACATAGAAGTTCCCAACCCTCCAATATCATCTAACAATTCCCCCAAAAACCAAGTCCAGTTTTTCCTATTTTCTACTTGAACCACAGCCATGGCAATGGGAAACATGTTGTCATTCCCATCCCTCCCTACAGCAACTAACAACTGCCCTCCATAACATGTCTTAAGAAAACAACCATCTAGGCCAATGATTGGCCTACAGCCACTTAAGAACCCATTTTTAAGTGCAGACAGACACACATACATTTTATCAAAGATTGGAGAATTTGAACCCTCCAATTTCTTAAGTATCAGTTTACTCCCTGGATTAAATTTTCTCACAGTTTCACAATAATCCCAGAGTTTTTCATATTGCACAGAATCTGACCCCCTAATTTTTTCCAGTGCCTCCCTCTTTGCTCTCTGTACTTTTTGTCTACTCACATCAATTTTGCATTTTCTTAAAATTGTGTTTTTCAGCTGCAAAACTGAAATGTTAGGATGGTCTCTAATTGCAGATTCCATCCTTTTGGCCAGATATGAAGCTCTTGCAAGCTTGTTATTATATGTTCTTGCACAGGTGTGAGCACCCTTAATGCTTTTTATTTGAAAAAAATCATTCATTACTGGGGATGCATGAATCCTCCAGTTACACCCTTCAAATTTGCATTTTGCAGTCACCCTCACTTTCTCATTTTTAACATATTCAATGTCAAAACCACCCCTAATTCACCAATCTCTCAAGGTCTCCCTGAAATGTTTTGCATCATGAAATTTCATCCCAACCTTCAATTGACATGTTTTTATGTTTGTTGATTCTGAAAAAAATTCATGTTTTGGCAATGAATCTTCATTATCAGAACCATGCAAGCTTTCAAGTTCATCATTTTCCCCATCATCAGAAAACCAGTTTTCATTAACTTCAACTTCAGGTTGTTTTTAAGTTTTTTTCACTCTTTTATTCATTACCCTTCTCAACTTGTGCATTAAATGTCTTTTACTTGGATTCTTGTTTAAGAATATGTCTTCATCACTTGACACTTCAAGGTCTTCTAAAAAAGACTTGGAGTTTCACTATCAGTTGGTGCCTCACTAGATTGCAAATAATCCTCATCAGAAGAATCATCAAATTCTGATGAGGACTGATTTTCAACATAAGAAATTTTTTTTTTCCTTTATCAAGCCTTACATGTTCAGAATTAACATGTTCAGATTGCAAATGTTCAGACTGAGCATTCTCATTTTCAAAATTTTCAGAATTATAATTTTCAGTATTTACATTTTGACCTCCTACACCTCTGTCCATCTCATTTTCCTGACACTCCCATCACCACCATGCCCCTATTCCCCTGCCCCTCACAATTCATCATTTCCTCAATACCCTCACACAGAACATATCCCATCATTATCCTGACCCTGACCCTGCCCCTCACAATTCATCCTTTCCTCAACACCTTCAAACTCACAACCCTGCCTTTCACCATCCCCCCTAGGAGCAGTGAAACCTAAATCATCTTCAAAATCAACACCATCTAACAAACACCTCATTTCTTCCTCCTGTTGGGTGGAAACTACATTACCCTCTTGATCTAGTGCTTGAATGGGCTCACAATCCATTTCTTCTACATATATTTCAATAGGTAAGTCTAACCCTCTATATTGATTCTCCAAATCACATATGCAAATATCAGGGCATTCATTGTTAATACGTCTTAGACCTAGTTCTAATGGTAGGCCTGGAACTTATAGTAAAAGTTCATTGTGCCTTTCTTCCCACCACATTGCTCATACATAATTCCTAATTCATACATTCCTAGAAAATCAATATCTATCCTTTCAAAAACTTTTTTATACCCCCTACATATTTAGTTTTATTATCATTAACAAATTTACCACCAAACCAGAAGTGAACATCATGTAAGTCACTAGTCTGCACATGGAAAAAAAAAAACAAATACAACTATTAAAAAGAGGCAACATAGACCATGTTTTATACATACATCAGAATATTCCCAAAATTTGATACACACATTTATCACAAGGGGTTTTATGAATATTTATATTACTATAGGGGTTTTTGTGAACTAACAGGGAACCCATTTCATATGTATAACAAGCAGGGACCACAAACAGGACCACATTTCATAAATATAACAAATAGGGAACACATTGCATAAATATAACAAACAGGGACCACACATACATTATAATATTCAACTAAACAGAATTCAATAAAGTAAAATATAATACTATTAATAGAATATAATATAAACTAATCCACTAACAGAATAGAAAAATTATCAAAATTCATCAAAGTAAACATAATTCAAAAACTGTCATCAAAATTATAATCATTCTCAACATAATTAACAAATTATCATCATCAGAATTCATGAACTGTCATAAAGTCAGAATATAATATAATAAATCAAATCCTATATGCGTACTTACAAAATATAAACAAAACAAACATACCATTGTCTTGCACAGTTCACCAAGTCCCAATCTTCAAGGTCTTCTTTTGTCTTTATATAAAATCTTCAATAAAATAACATAACAAAGAAACAGTTCTTTAATCGAGATTTTTTATAAAAAAAATTTCTAAAATACATTAAAGTGTTAGATCTGAAAAACTAACCTTATATAATGTCGAGCCTCTATGATTTCTTTCTGTCCAACCGAAACTAACAAAGAAAAACCTACTGAGAAACCTCAGAATAAGAAAAAAAGAAAACCCTAAATCAGTTCTTTAACCGAGAACTTTGTTTAAAAAACTTCAAATATACATTAAAGTAACATATTTGAAAAACTAAGAAAAACCCTAGATCTAACTTCTATGTTCAGAAAATTAATTAGAAACTAGAAAAATCGTAAATCATACCTTCGTTAACAACAAAAGCCAAGATCCCCTATGTTTGAGTCTGGATTTCTCCCCCTCAACAGTAGGAAACCCTACACAACATACTACAATATAAACACCACAAAAAAATTAAAAAAAATAACGAAAAATAGAGAACCCACCTTTCTTAACCTTTTTTTGTTAATTATATCGGATTTTCTTCGTGATTTAACGGTCAGATTTAGAGATTTTTTAGCAATGTAATGTAAGGATTTGAAGAAATAGGGTTTGCTCTCTCAAACACAATTCGCAGTCGTAGGGGGGAAGCTTCTGGTCTATGCTGGTCAACAGCCCTTCATAATATATGGAGGGGCATTTTAGTCATTTTCCCTCTAAAATTATGTTAACTTTGACCGGGGGACAGTGTGATTTTTTTTTCATAACATAGGGGGGGAAATTGATATTTGTTTTTTCACAGGGGGTTTTTTGATCATTTTACATAACACATGGGGGCAAATTGATTTTAACTCCATCATTTTATGATATGTGCACATAATATTCAATCAAGACCCTGAAGAAAAGGAGGAGTAAGTTTGAGTACCTTTGGCTTTGGGAGTCGTCGGTCAACTGTATCTTGGACAGGATCTTCATCTGTTGTTTGAAGGGCTGCATAACGTTCGACCATATCTTTCCTCAAAGACTTGATCTTTGTTCTAAGGCTAAAAACTTTTGTCCGAAGTTGGGTCTTTCTATTGCTGGCTCCTGCTGCAGCCTGGCTCACGCAGGCGTCGATGGTGTCTTCAGCAGTGTAAACAGCATCCCTGACCTGCTTCTCCAGTTCTTCGAAGCGTTTGCCCTTCACGCTATCGCTGGCTGAATCCTCAAGGAAGGATTTCATTAAGATCAGTTCGTTCTGCAGCTGCTCCAACTCATTTTCAGCGCCCGTGATCAGATGGATCAAATCAGCCAGCAGGTGCTTGGAGGTTTCCAGCAGGAATGTTACGGCAGCCTCCGCCATCTCTCTTTCCTCTCTTTGCCTGGCTAGCTGAGGGGAAAATTTTGGGATTGGAACACATTGATCATCTTCATATAATAAAGGATTAATTACACCTAAAACATTTTTGTCCGATAAAAAAATTTTAAATTTAGCTCCATTTCTTTATCAAAAAGGGCACAAGTTAGTCCCCCCAACTCCATTTTCGTGTATTTTTAACTGTGGACTAGTCAAATCGCTAAGTTGTTTTGGGCTAAATTACATTTTTAGTCCCGTAAAGAAGGGATTACTTTTTTAATCCCACGTTTTACACGATTTTCATTTTAGTCCCCTTTCTTACCAAAAGAACGGAAAAAATACAAGGTCCCCCAGTGATATTAAAAACATTCAAAAACCCATAAAAAATAAACATTAATTACTCCCTTGTGATATGAAAAAAAATTCAAAAAATTCCTCAAGGTCAGAGTTGATGGTCATGCACGTTGACTGCGATTATGTGTCTGGAAAGTATTTTTATTGAGAATTTTGCCCTTCTCTCCAATCTATTATATTATTATATATTTATATATAAATAATATTTTATTATTAATAAATATCTATATATTATTTTAAAATTTGTTGAATTATATATATTATATATTGTATAATGTATATATATAATATTACATATAATAGATTGGAGAGAAGGGCAAATTGTCAATAAAAAATATACTTTCTAGACTATAATCGTTGTCAACATGCATGTATCACCAACTTTGGCTTCGGGGGATTTTCTAGAATTTTTTTTTTCATATCACATGGGATATAATTGATATTTTATTTATTTTAGATGATTTTTTTTAACATTTTCAATATCACAGAGGGACCTTGTATTTTTTCCATTTTTCCCCCTCATTTTTGGCGGGCTATTTTTTTCCCCACTCAATTTATAGAGGCTGGTTATTTATTTTTTTACTTTCATTTTTTTCTTCAAAAAAGAGCAAAACAGTAAATTCCAATTGCACCAACGAAATCTCCGTTCTTCCGTTAAAATTTGATAGAAAATGGGACTTGGGATTAAGTTGATTCTGAATTTTAAATGGATTTTTGAAATTAAAAATTAATTTTCTGAAACTAAAAATAAATCTCTGTAATTAGAAATAAATTTCAGAATGTTTAATTAATTTCTGAAATTAAATAAATTTTGAAATTAAAATAATTTTTATAAATTAAAATTTAATTTGTGTAGTTTTAGTGAATTAGACCAATATTCTCAGTAATATCAAATTATGGATTTTGTTTAGGAAAATAGGGTAATATTAGAAATTATGGACTACAATGCAATTTTTTACTGAAAAACAACATTAATATAATTTTTATAAAATTAGAGGACCTTTAGGTAATTTTATGAAAATAGGGTAATATTATGAAAATTATGCACTTAATTCTAATTTTAACTAGAGGACTTAATACATAATTTTACGGAAATAGGAGATTTATGAAAATATTAGAAAATTAGAAAAATGTGTTTTTAATGTTAAATTTTTTAAAAATTATAGATAATGTCTATTGGTGCTCCGCCTCCCCCTGGATGAGGACGTCAGGGACAGGGCCGTTGCCGTGGCCGCGGATTGTGGCCCTCCCAGCCCTGCCCGAGCTGAGCCAGCGGATCCTGCGCTGGCCACCCCTTCATCGGATGTTGTGTCCCAACACCCGCAGATTCCTGCTGACTCCGCGTAGTGGGGTCTGATGCGGCGGGGGCTTGCAGTTTACAAGTCCCTGCCACCACCACTAGAGCCAATACTTCCCCCATAGGCCCAGAGGCATCACATCAGTCTTCAGGATGCGAGGTACGACCTCAATTTTTATTTATTTTTTATATAACTTGTATTTTTTAATATTTTTTATTGATTTGCATATTTTCAATGTTATTTTTAGGTCCAACCGCGAGTTTCATACAACCATCAATAATGCGGTCAAAGGGCATTATCCGCATCCCTAGGCCAACATCTCACATATCCCACAAGAGCACCAGCTATTCTAGTTCCAGAAGCTGAAGGTAAGTAATTATAATATAATTTATTTTTAATTGAAATTTATGTTTATATTTTTTATTAAAATACTACTTTTTTAATTGTCAATTTTGCAGGTTTCTTACTGGTTGGACTACGATGACGAGAGCATGTTCAAGGTCGTCAAGTCGCAGGCCGGGAAGTTCCTGCGTAAGAGGTTTGCCGACGCCACAAACTAGTTGGCCAAACCGCTGTGGATGACCAAGGAGATCTGGGGCCAGCTTCTGGAGTTTTGGGCTAACCCAAAATTCCAGGCACAGTCAGCCAAGAATAAGGTCAATCGGGCAACCAATCCAAAAGCAGCAGCGACCGTCTACTGCGGTGGGTCGTGCGCATAGGCGCAAGCTGGTATGTGCTAAGTGCATTAATTTTATTAATAATTAAATTTTATTTTTTTTATTTCTAATCACTTTTAATTAACAATGATTTTTGAACATGAGACATAACTCAGACGCCCAATCAATCAGATGGAGGTGTTCGAGAAAGTGTACAAGAAGAAGGACGACAACCAGTGGAGCGGTCCGAGGGCGGAGGAGATCGCGGTACATATTCATTTTTTTAAACTTTTAAACTTAGAATTATTTTTCTTAATCTAATTATTTAACATGTTTTCAGGAGGTGTTCTTGAGGCTGTTGAGGGAACGATAGGGAGAAGAGAACAGCAGCGAGGAACCGGCACCGTCGTCTTAAGCCTCTGTGACCTCAAACGAGCAGCAGCTGTGGATATCAACAGTTGGCGGTTGGAGAAGGGGTCGAGTATTCGGTCTTGGCTCTGAGGCCCACCACACGATTGTTTGATCATCACAGCCCAACACTGCTCCTACGCTCTCGCTGCCACAGCCGCAGAGTGACGACCTACGTGATCGGGTGCAGATGATCGAGCACTACATCAGAAGTCGCGATCCGAACTGGCCCGTTCATATAGTGTCCTGGCCTCCAGCTGACCCCCCCCCCGCGCGCACCTGACAGCGACGACGAGCATGCGCCCGTAGATGGCCATGATTTAGATTAGGATTTTTTTTCTAATTTTGTGAAAAAATACAGTCTTAAAACAATTTTTATTTTATAATAATTTTATTATTATTTTTTAATATTATGTTGCCAAAAAAAATATTAAATTAAATATTAAAAATAATTATAATAAATAATAAAATTAAATAAAATCAATATTAAATTATTACAAAAAAAAAATTAATTTTTGTAATTGCCTTTGTAAATGCTTTTGTAACACAAAAAATTTGAGGAATTTCAAAAGTCATTACAAATATTGTGCCAAAAACAGTTACAGAGCTCTATATTAGCTATTACAATAACAGTTACAACAGCCGTTACAACAAGCAATAAAAGCAATTACAAAGATCGTTACACAGGCCGTTACAAATAATGTGCCTAAACAAGTTACCAAAACATTCCACAACGTACGAGAAAAATCATACCAAAAAGTGTTACAAAGGTAGTTACAAATTTAATTTAATGTAGCCGTTACAAAATCAATTACAAACTATTTTTTTATAAATCGACTGAATTTTTAACGACGGGAAAGGAATTGTGTTACAATTTGTAACGATTTTTCATCTGGCCATTACAAATTATTTGTAACGACAGCAAAAGCAGCAGTAGGTCAAGCCGTTACAGAAACCGTTACAAATAGAAAAGCCGTTCCAATAAACTAAAAAACTCGTTTCAAAAGCCGTTACAATAAATTATTTTTTTTTTGTAATGAGAGTTCTTTCTAATTTCTACAAGAAAAATCTTTTTTTTTTTTTTACCGAACCCGACGTCTATTTTATGAGTTTTCTAATTTTTTTTATTATTTATGAATAACTTGTAGTTGAATGTATATTTTGTACTCCATGATTCCGAAATATGTGTTTGTCCAATATTTTCAAGTTTTGGAGGAAACACTAATTTTTATTTGTAGATTTTTGGTTAGAATTGGAATTTTTTTAAATTTATCAGTAAAATTCCATTAACTATTGAATTATGAAAAATATCAATAGAATTCCATTACATTTTCACCCTACTGATAAGTGCACAATTTATCGTATTTTTATGTAATAATGTCTTCTTTTAGAGCAAAAATACTCCTAATCATATGACTTTATTGCATTTTCAGCATGAAAGGCATGATGGGGAGTAAAGATGGCAAATTAGAGCTAAACATGGTATTTGAAGACATTTGAAGGAAGGAGGATAAATTGTGACAGATTTGGAGATATGACTAAGCGTTCCCACGTTTAGTGCCGCGGTCAACCTTGCTGAAAATAGAGAGATGCGGATTTTGCTAGAAGATAGGGATAATTGTTGATTGATTTTGGTAGATCCTAAATTGGAAAACTAGCTCAAATACAAGGGATTAGTTAATATGTTAACTTTTTTAGGAATAATCTTAAAACCTACCCTCTTTTATGTCTAGATTCGTGAGGTGCTATTAGTATAAATAGGAGGCAGCTCACACTCTTTAAACTATCTTTTGTTCCAACTTTGATTTCATCTTTTAATCTATCCTTAGTTCTATTATTTTCTCATTCTATTTTCTTTTTAGTTGTGCCGAATTGCTAATGGAATTCCACTTTTTAGAATGTTCTTCATTAGCATGTTAGGCTAAGTTTCTTATTTTTATTAAAGTTATGTGATTGCTTGATCCCCAAATTGTTGTGAGATTAACTTGTGTTTAACACTTTCGTTAAAATAGGTATTCATATGATTCTCTATGCTTTTATTACAAACATCTGATTTATGAATAATATGGCAAATTGTTCATTATCAAGAAGGTTTGCTTAGCTAATTGAACTTTACAAATTCATAATTGTTTGTTTAGTTCGATAATTAGTAGCAACATAGCAAGATTAATCGTATGAAAGTGGTTAGTTATGTTATGGGGAATGCATGATCTAATCTAAATGAATCCTCGTAAGAATTTGTTGGTTGGGATCAGGCCTTCTAATTCTTAATGTTGTTAATGAATTAAATCTTGAGGACGTTCCCAGGGTTGTTCATTGACTAGGGAATTAGCCAAAGACGTTCTTAGCTGACGGAAAGGTGAGGTCATTAGGTCGTACCAATGACTATAACTGATCTATTTGTTTTTAACGATTGTTACATTTGCATCAATAATCGATTAACGGAATCAAGCATGAACTAAATTTTAACTGAAAAAACTTTCTCTCGTATCCATTCACTCTATCTAATTTTGTTCGCATTTAAATTAGTTTTTCCTCTCACTCATTACAATCAAAACTTCCCCCTCTTTAATTTTATTTTTGAAGAAATAAACTTAAATCCAATCCCTGAGAAATCAACCCTACTCACCACTTCTACAGAAGTGTCGGTAGGAATTCTTTTGGTCGTCGATATCCATCACCTATAGTTTCTAAATGAAGCAACATAATTTATTTTTATGTTGATAAATTCGTTGTATGTATATATATGAAGTAATAGAGTTTTAAGTGTATTGTTTAACCCAAGTATGAATAGCACGATTGCAAGCTTTGGAAGAATTGGATTGTTTGGTACCAGGGTCACATAATCAACATTCCTGTGTCTGTTATCGTCAAAGTCTCATACGAACACTGGTAGCTGATTTCATTGTAATTTTTATTGAAAGTCCGATTTTTGATTGATTACTTTGTAAATGATTTTGATATGTAGATAGTTGCTTGGGAAAATAATTAATAGAGAGTTCTAAATTTCATTCATTAAATAATGGATGAGAGTTTATATTATGTTTATTAATTCTGTGTATGTATATTTATACCATTCTTTTTATTTTTTTTTTAAAAGTTTTAATTATTTTTTGTGGATTATTGAGATTCTAACATTTTTTTTTTCCTCATTCTTATTTCATTTTCCAAAAAGAAATGGATGATAAGGTGTATGCTTTGGCCATACATTATAGGGGCAATATGCAAAAAATTGAAAAATATTGACCAGTAAGTATAGTTACATAGATTTTGTAGCAGATATTAAGAAAGTGCATGTTGTTGTTGATGAAACTATTTTTAAGATCACATGCACTGTGGATGATAGTAATGCAACTATGAATAATTGTAATGATTTGGATGTGTTAAGCATGTTTAGTAGAAATAAAAATAGGGCTGAATTTGATGTTTTGTTGAAATTATTGAATTTATTGATAAGGGACATTCTAAGAATCTGGAGGGGGATAGTAATGGATAGGGGAAAGTGGATTGATGAAAATGGGGAGGATACTAGTGGGGGAGGTAGTGAGAATGGAGTGGTGATGAAAATATTAGTCGGGGAGAAAGTGAGGATGAGTCCGTTGGCGAGGATAGTGGGGATGAGCCTAATAATTTTAGTGATTCAACATTTGAGGATGATGATGAAAGTTTAAATAGGGATGCATGTACATTGCCTTGTGAAACTGGACAAAAAGTCAATTTAAAAAAGGGTATGGTCTTTGTTGATATCAATGTATTTAGAAGAGTTTTGAAAAAATTTGTTATTCAGGAGGGTTTCAAAGAAGTAATGAGGATGAGAAATGAAAAAATAAAAAAAAACAAAAGAGTGACCCACTTTAATGTGAAGGGTTGCCCTTGGAAAGTTCATGTTTCTCCATTGGCAGATGGTGTCACTTTCCAGGTAAAGGCTTATGTACCTAACCAAATGTGTGTTAATTAGATCTGGTCTTACCAAAGAAGCTAGTGCTGAGTGGATAGCTTCTAAAATTGAGAGTGTATTGAGGGAAAACCCAGGGATGAAGGCTAGAGGTATTAGAAATGAACTCAAGAAGTTCGGTGTAAACCCTCAGTACATGCAAATCTATAGGGCTAAAAAAAGGCCATGAAGTAATAGAAGGTAGGTATGCTGAGTCATTCGGGAGAATGCCTTATTATGTTGATCTTGTGTTGGGAAAAAATGAGGGGAGTGTGGTAACCTTCAACACGATGTAGATGAAACTGAAACCATCCATTCTATACTTCTTTTTATAAAAATTTTCTTGGGGTTGTCTATTTTGAGGGATGGGTTTTTAGAGAGGTGTAGTCCATTCCTAAGTTTTGATGGTTGCAATTCGAAAGGGCATTTGGGAGTGTATTACTAGCTGTCATTGGGTTAGATGGGAATAACGGGCTATTCCCTATGCATTTGTTGTTGTTGAGTGAGAGTGCAAGGAATCTCGGACCTTTTTCTTTAAAAATCCATAATGCTGGTGGGAGGCTTCTCTGTTGACAAGCCATGGACCTTTTTGAGTGATAGAGAGAAGTTGAATCTTCCATATTTAGCATATTGTTGGGTGTTATTCATGTTTCTGTTAATGGACTGAATGTAATGCATGTTTATCAAAGGTGTATTTGTTAGATGATGTTTAAGTTATGGACTGCAAATTTTTGCATGTATTATTCAATGGTGTATTTGTTAGACGATGTTTAAGTTATCGACTAAAATGTTTTTTAGCAATTGATTTTTTTTATGTATGTTGCATTTGATGAGACTATAATATGTTTTTTGTTTCCATATAATGCAACATCTTCATTTTTTATGTATGCTGCTAATTTTAATTTAGGGTTGCTGAATTGTATTAGGTATTGGTGGAGAATAAATGAGGTTATACTCATGCTATAAAAAGCTGTGCAAGGCATATTTATGCAAATTTTAGGAGTCAGTTTGCATTTCTGGAGAGCTATCAGATCGTATAGTGCTATAGGTTTCAACTTTGCACTTTATAAGATAAAAGAGTTGAAACCTGCACCTATGAATGGTTGCTCAAAACCAACTAAATGTGGTCTAGGCATGCATTAGACCCGAGGATAAAAAGTGATGATCTCACTAGCAATATTTTTTAATCCTGTAACCAATAGGTGGGGGAACTTAGAGTAAACCAATTTTAACAATATTGGTGGATGGATTGAGGGCCAAATTAAGAGTAGATTGAAAAAAAGAAAACAAAAGGGCATTACATGGTCTGGTTTGGTTGTCCTAATATTTTGAAGGGATTGAACAATGTAAAGGAAGAGTCTAGAAAGTGTCATTTTAGTGACTGGGGATCTTAATTTGAAGTGCATGATGAGAATATTAACTAAATTGTAAAATTGAGGGAAAAAATATAATTGTTAGGTTTGGGATATATCTGGTATTCCATGTAGGCATGCAGCATTGGAATATCTCATAGAAGGGAGAATTTAGATAGTTACTATGACAGTAGGTTTTCCAAGGAAAACTACATGAAAACTTACAAACATTCCATACATCCAATACCAGATCATTCATTCATTAATGAAAATCAATGAGTTAGAAGATCAAATATGATGAAGTGTAAGGTCAGCAATGAGTTAGGGCATAACAGAAGAAAATGCCCAAACATTCAGGTATCTAAATTGCATTCAATACTTCACAATGTATTTTACATTTCTTCAGCTTTGATATTGTTTATCTTCTGGTTATTTTAGGTTCAGAATAGTGGAAGAGACTTAAATCTTCGGTTCTTTTATCACAACTAGCAAAAAAAAAAAAAAAACACCTCCTTTAACCGATAGGAAAAGGAAAGCTGTTGTTATTTCATCATCCTAGCCATCAGCACCAGCACAAGTTTCATCCTCCCAATATTTGCGCAGAAAAGATCATGCCATTCCTTCAATGCATGTTGCAGTTTCATCCTCACAGCCACAACTAGCCTCATATTTTGAGCAGCATATCTACCACCAAGCTTTTAGAGAAGGATAGGAGTCTCCCTATAAAGGGAAATAAGGAGCAAGAAACACAATGATGCTAAAGGAGCCAACAACGCTAAGCTGTAGTCAATAATGATTGGTGTCTCACTTTTTTAAATGTTGTAGTTTGGATAGTTTAGGAGTACCCTACTGGTGGTTTTGAAACTAATGATGCTTAGACAAATTTATGAGGATTGACAGTTTATGTAGGTGATCAAATTTATGGTTTTTGTGATGTTTTTAATGATGATGAATTCCTTTTGTCAATTAAACTATTCCAATTAATTGATCTATTTTATTAATTAATCTATTGTGATGCTCATTTTATTACTCATTGATGTTCATTAGGATTTGTACAATTGCAAAAACCTCCCATTTCAGTTTTATTAAAAAAAATATTACAAATTCATCCAAAAGTTAATAAAGCAATAACAGTACAGTTCTTCTAATAATGATAACACTTATATTAAGGTCGAAGGGCATTTCAATTCATAAAAAGAAATTAAAAAATACAAAATATAAATAAACTTATAATTAATAATCCAAAATGCCATTTTGGTTAGTTCATTAAAAAAATGGATGGAAACCTAATGGAGTAGGCTATTTATTAGACGATCATTAATTCTAGTAGGGTATTTATAATTTTTCAAACAAGGACGGAATATTTTTAATTATGGAAATTCTTAGGGGAGCCTGTTATAATTTACCGTAAAAAAAGAGGGAAACAAAAGGGGGAGAGCGTGGCACCCCATGACCGCCTCTGTTGTTTTCTAAATATTAGTAATTTGTAGCACACTTTATGTATATGCAAAATTTTATAATATTATTTAAAAAATAAAATATTTATTATTTAATAAAATATATACAAAATAATATTAATATTAAATATATAAAAAAAAAACTATGTCAAAAGAAGATGCAATGAAAAAGAAGTAACTATCAAAGATGGTGGAGGAATGGAAAGTTAGAAGAGAGGGTAGGTGGGAAGTTAATAAATAAATTAATAAATTATTAAAATTGACATATCAAAAACTGAAATACCAAATACCCATCTTCAACTATATAGTATAGAAATATGTGTGTGTATCATTAACACACATACATACACCTTAACACAATTTCATTCGTTTTTATTAATATAATTTATATTATCCAATGTAATATTTAATTAAAAAATTTATGAGTTTGACTATTTAAATTAGTGTGTAATTAAATATCACATTTTACTTAAAAATACTATAGTTGGTTAATTAAATTATTCGATTTGTTAGATTTAATCATTACTATAATTAATTTACTCAATTTCATTAGGTCTATTAACCAAATATTTAATTATAAGTATTGACATTTAGTCAAATTCTATAATAGCGAGGAATTGATAAAAAGTATAAAAGATATTATGGTTATTAAAACAAATGATTTTTCTAGTAATTTAATTCAGGGATGTTATAGAGAACTATAATTATAAAGATATGAGGGTTTGATAAAATAAATTCTTATGAGTTAGTTGAAATTAAATATATTCCCGAGAAGTTTAGAAAGTTTAGTTATTTAGAGAAAACCAGAACGGATGTTTGAATTTAATATAAATAAAATATTAAAAGACTGGCAGAAATGTACAAGTATTATTTAATGTCTCATTTAGCATTTATAATATTCTCAATATATTGATTGTATATATAATACTTTTATTATAGACGTGACGATATAGTAGAGAGTTAAGCAGCTTTTTGTGCTAACTAAATCATTTTGATATTTAAGGTAAGTATAACTAATTGATTTATATATATAAGGATATTATATATTTACTGTACATATTTTTTGGGAACGTTTATTATTTGTTTGGGATTACCTTGATATCTGTGAAATTATTATTACGTGCTTATCTATAGTTGCATTGCACGAAAGTTAGATAAATGACTATGTGATCTTTTTATTGATTATTGAATTTAGTTGAATGAGAAAGCTGTTAATGGAGAAATAATTGTTAAAGGAAATTGAATGATGAAGTTAATAATATTTTTGTTGTGAATCAAAATAGAAAGATGGCTTTACCTAATTGGGGGCACGCTGCAATAGCTTATGATGATATGATTAATAACGAGTTGTGTCCTGTGTGATTTGATTGATGATGATATATCATACGAGTTGTGTGTTGTGTGATATCAAAAAAAAAAAAGAGAGAGATATTGTGATTGAGTTGAGATAGCCGGCAAGACCATTGAGTGACACACTCCAGTTTGGTTAAGCAGGGCCATAAAAAAATAAACTATAACATTAGATATTATGTTGTAGTCTGATATATGATTGTGGGTATGTGTTATTTCTTACATCTATATTATTATATGACAAATATTGATTGTTTGGTATAACTGCATTATACTTGACTTGCCACATACTATATATATAGACTGGTTGGCTATACTTATTGAGTAGGCAGCTCATTCCATGACACGTACTTATTCAGAAGATAAGTCATATTGACTAATCATATTGGATTTTGAGCAGTGCCATCACTCTTATTAGGTGGGTCAGCCATGATATTTGTTTTTCTGAGATTTTGGTTATGTGATTATTAAATATACTAATATTTTTACGGGTTCGCATTAATTTTGTATAGTTGGATATTTAATTATTTCCTTTGAGGTTGTGTATATGAGGACATCCGGGGAGAGTAAATATAATTTTTTTACAATGCCTATTATCTCGTATGATATTTATATATTATATTGATAAAATATAATTTATTTTGCTGGTTAAATGAAAATTTCTTATAAAATGAGTTGGAATTAAGGAAAGGTTATGTTAATTAATGGTAAATAAGTATAGTGTTGTAGGGGTGTTACAGGAACCTTCTTAATTACATTTTTTTTCTTTTTTGTCCTTTCTTGATGTGTGTGCGGCTTGTGTATTTGCGAGCAACATTCTGAGTTTGGGGCACGATAAATAACATTTGAGCGCTAATTTTATTGTGTTTAAAAATTAAAATACAAGAAAATTAACTCAAATAATATATATATTTGATAGTAAAAGTGGGTACATTTTCTATTTAAAGCTCTGATTCTTCTCTTCAGGAATGATTTGATAAATTTAAAGGTAAAATCTTTTTGTAGATCTCCATTTCATTTGGGAGAGGAGTTTATAGAGATTATTGAACTTAAAATTATTACATGAACTAATGTAAAGTTTTTAGGACAAGAGTTAGGATGGATGAAGGAGATATTTTTATAATAATTAAAACTAATATATATCTAAAATTAAGTAAACTCATAAGGACTTTTAAATTTATTAATATTGATTTTTTAAATTAATGATCAAGGCATATTCTAGGTGACAAAAGGGAGTGTCATATGTTTGGATAATGAATAGTTCATAATTTATTATCTTTATTGATATAGTTTTTCAAATTATTTAAGGTATAAAAACATTAAATACTAATTAAATAATTAAATCATGCATACAAAAAGATTTATAAATAATATATGCATAGAAAATAAAAATATTACAAAAGCAAGTATCATAAATCATCTAAGATAAGTAAGAATTTTCAGAAAATGAAGCCCAATAAAATATTGATAAATGAATTAATATGAAATCAAAATATGAACTGTAGTGCTTCTAATTTCGTTTAGTGCATATACATTTTTATTCTTTCAAAAAATATTATTTGTACAAGAAAATATCGTGACAAAGGAACTCCTTCATTATATATAATATATATTAATAAACATAACCTTTTATATAATAATAATTATCAAAGTATATATTGTCTTGGTTAAAACATGAAAGATAATTCACATTGTAGAATAAGTCATTTCAATAGTTTATATTAATTGTGAAATTAATATTAAGTTTTCAACTTTAATAAGCACATACCTTCTTGATTTTGTGAAAGAGTATCGACAGAAGAAAAAATTGGTATACCAAAAGCATCGATATAAAGTGAATTATTCCCAGAGATATTTTTTTATTATAATTTATAAATTGTTAGTATATATATATATATATATATATTGCATTTTAATATTTAAATTAAAATGTATGTCTCTAAATGTTTCTCTCATTTATGTTGAAGTTAGTGGTGTTGGTGGATGATTATGATCATCATTTTTGTAACCTTTCTCCTTCACTACCATCACCCCGCTACTACACCATGTCCATGCACATTGCTAGCCATTTATCACCATTATCTATCACATTATTGTCCACTAATTCACATTAAAATGGTGGATGATTTCTACCCTATAAAAGGGGTTTCATTCTACTTGTTTTGACACACATATACATATATACTACATGCAACTATTTTTATCAGAGAGATTTATATTAGCTGTTGGAGGGTGTTCTTTTTTGGTGGAGCTTTGGACTCTCTTGTCCAGAGTGAGTTAGAATCATACAACGTTGTCAGGCTATTGTATCCTGAAGGAGACAAGTCATGAGTAATACTGGAAGTGAGAAGTTTGCTGCAGTTGGCTTGAATCTCCTTAAAGAGAGCGAGCTATCCGCGCTTCAGCCTGAACATTTTGTTAATTTTTTCAACTGTAAATTATTATTTCTACAACAATTTTAAGGAGATTCATATGGCTATAGTTGAAAAACCAGTGGATGTCGGTGTGGGAGATTTCAGCAAGCCATTTCGTCTTAATGGTACTCATTTCAAGAGATGGAAGGGTAAAATAATTTTTTACCTAAGCCTTCTCAAGGTTTCCTATATTCTCACTGAAAAAATCTAAAAGAGGTCGATGACACTAACATGAATGATGATGAGTATGCGATCTACCAAGAGAAAGTGGAGAACTGCAACAATGATGCATTCAAATGTCGGTATTATCTTCCCAACTGTCTATCTGATAATTTCTATGATTATTATGATAGAACATACTCTACTGCAATGAAAATTTGAAAAGCATTGCAGAGTAAGTATGATATCAAAGAGACAGGAGCAAAAAATATGTTGCTAGCAGATTTTTTTCGATTCCAAATGGTGGATAACAAATCAGTGGCAGGCCAACCTCTAGATTTTATTATGATTGTTGGAGAGCTCAGGTCGGAGGACATCAAAATTGGAGATAACTTTGTTGTTTGTAGCATCATTGACAAACTTCCACCTCCTTGGAAGGGATTTCATAAAACAATACACCACAAGCAAAAGGAAACGACGCTTGAAACGTTGATAATAAGAATCCGCATGGAAGAAGAGGCAAGGGGCCAAGATGCACTTATGCAGTCACTTGAGAGCAGTGCACAACCCATCACAATAAAGGTCAATTTAATTTCATCAAAAATAATGTTGCACCCAACTCTCATAGAAATACCTATTTGAAGCCAAAAAAGAAAATTTTCAAGAAAAACAATGGTAAATTTTCCCAAGACAAATAATGGGAATGCCCAAGAACAAGATCAAATATTCAAAAAATGCAGTTGCTATAAAGATATGACCTATTATCATATCTTGACTGGTTCTTTAGATCCAGATAATACGAAGTGATGAGTTGGTTTTCATACTACTGGGTCGGAAATCCAAGAGTATGTTATGCCTATGGCAAGAGCGGGCATATTGCTCGATTTTGCAAATACAGAAAACGTGAGCCAGCTCTGCAAGCTAACATGATTGAGGAGTCACTTATGGCAATGATAACAAACATACACATGGTTGAGAGTTTTGACGGGTGATGGGTGGACTCTGGTGCAAACCGCCATATTTGTTATGAGAAAAATTGGTTCAAAGTGTATACTCCATTTGATGAGCCAAGAACTATTATGCTTGGTGATTCTCATACCACCCAAGTGCTTGGAATTGGAGAAGTTGAGTGAAATTTACCTCAAGAAGGGTATTAACCTTGAAAGATGTGTTGTATACTCCTTCCATGAGAAAGAATTTGATGTCAAGTTTTCTGCTCAACAAGTCTGGCTTCAAACAGATTATGGAATCTGATCAATATGTAATTACCAAAAAAGGATTTTTTGTGTAAGGGATATGCATGTGATGGGATGTTTAAATTGAATGTTGAGATTAATAAAGTATCTTCTACTTCTGTTTATATGCTCTCTTCTGTTAATTTTTTGCATGCTCGTTTATGTCATATTAATAATCGTTATGTGGGAATCATGAGTACTTTAGGATTAATCCCAATGATAAAAAGAATTGTGAGAAATGTGAATCTTGTAGTAAAGCCATGTTTGGAGGAATTTTAACTTGTGGAGGAAATCATTATTTTATCACTTTTATTGATGATTTTCTAAAATACTTACATTTATTTGATGAAAAATAAAAGTGATGCTTTTGAGAAGTTTAAAGATTATCTCCATGAAGTTGAAAATCAATTCAGCAAGAAAAGAGAAGGAATTAGAAGATAGAGGCCGAGAATATGAGTCAAATGAATTTAATTCTTTTGTTACATCGTTGGGAATAATTCATAAGTTACTCCACCATATTCTCCTGCATCTAACGATGTAGCTGAAAAATGCTTATTGAATCGTGTACACCTACAAATCTTTGGGGTGAAGCTATCTTAACAGCTTGTTAAACCAAATTAACACCTTTTGAGGTGTGGAGAGGTTATAAGCCAAATTGGGATATCTTAGAGTTTGGGGTTGTTTGGCCTATGTGAGGCTAACAAATCCTAAATTCCTAAATTGGGAGTAAAAGTTACAACTTGTGCTTTTCTTGGTTATGCTTCTAATAGTATAGCTTACAAATTTTTAAATCTAGAAGATAATGCAATTATCGAGTCAGGTGATGCTATATTTCATGAAGAAAAGTTTTCATTTAATTCTAAAAATAGGGGATCAAAATATTGAAAATGATATTTCATCTGTGCCTAGCTCTTCCACTTTAGTTTTGAAAAATGAGGAAAATAATCTTGTACTAAGAAGGAGTAAAAGAGCTAGAGTACAAAAAGATTTTGGTCCTGATTTTTATGTTTTTAATATTGAAAAACCCTCTAACTTTGAAAGAAGCTTTTTCATCACCTGATGTTATTTTTTTGAAAGAAGTTGTGAATGATGAGATGAAATCTCTGATTTCTAATAAAACTTAAAAGTTAGTGGATTTACCACGGGGTTGTAAAACAATTGGGTGTAAATGGGTCCTCAGGAAAAAATTACAGCCGGATAGTTCGATTGATAAATTCAAAGCTAGACTAAAGGTTTTAAGCAACTTGAAGGTCTAGAAGTTTTTTATACATATTCTCTGGTTACTAGAGTGACATCCATTAGATTTTTAATTTCTATTGCTGCAATTTTTATTTGCATATCCATCAAATGGATGTAAAAACTGCATTTTTGAATGGACACAAATGAAGAAATTTATATGGACCATTCGAGGATTTTGTGGAAGCAGGCCAAGAAAGGGTGTGTAAATTAACAAAATCCATATATGGCTTAAAACAGGCACCTAAGCAATGGCATGAAAAACTTGATTCGTGCATGATTGAGAATGATTTATACCAAATGAGTATGACAAGTGCATCTATCATAAGTCTTGGAATAATTCACATGTAATTGTTCGTCTCTATGTGGATGATTTGTTAATCTTTGCATCTACTTTTCATGTTATTAAAGAGACAAAAAATATGTTTAGTAGTCACTTTGATATGAAGGATCTAGGTGAGGTAAAACTTTATTTTCGGTATGAAAATTACCAAGACTTGTGATGGTATTTTCCTAGACCAATCGCAATATATTGATAAAATTTTTGAGAAAAAGTATTTTATTGATTGTAAGCATGCTACAACTCCTTTTGATCCAAGTATTCACTTATATCCTATTGAAATGATGATGATGTGATTAATCAAAAGGAGTATGCTAGATTAACTGGAAGCTTGAGATATGCGACTGATTGCACTAGGCCTGATATTTCCTATACTGTATGTGTACTTAGCAGGTTTACAAGAAAATCATGTATTGCACATTGGCATACTATAACAAGAGTTATGAGATATTTATTTGGTACAAAAAACTGTAGCTTGTTTTATAAAAAAATACCCTACTATACTTGAAGGTTTTTTTGATGCTAATTGGAAACCTTATCAGGTGATTCATGTTCTACCACTGGTTATATTTTTATTTTGGGTGGTGCTGCTATTTGTTGGAAGTTTAAGAAGCAAACAATTTATTGCTAACTCTACCATGGAGGCTGAGCTTATTGTTTTAGCTTCGGCTAGTGAGGAAGCAAATTGGTTGAGTTATTTATTATTTCAAATACCATATTTTGAAAAATCAATTGCTCCAATTTTAATTCATTGTGGCAACACTGGTGCGGTTGGTAGAGTACAAAACCGTTATTATAACGATAAATCCAGACCTATAAGAAGAAAATATAGTATTTGTGATATCATATTTGATAAGTGGTAATATCAATGTTGATTATGTTAAATCTTGTGATAATCTTGCAGATCCATTAACCAAGGCCTTGGCAAGACAAAGGGTCTAGAACACATTGAGCGGGATGGGGTTAAAGCCCATACAATCATAAGTCATGTATGAGGAAACCCAACTTGGGGACTAGAGATCCTATAACAAGGTTTAATGGAAAAAAACGAATCGTATGATGTCTTGCTTTGAAATGTACTATCATATTTTAATTATTTTTCATCCCTATGATGTGAGTGTATTTATCCTGTAATGATTTGTGGAGGTTGAGTTTAATAACTCTTAATGAAAATTTGTAGCTTGAATGAGTGGGGTGTTAGAATTACAGGAGCACCCTTGACAGATGTTCCCTTATATGAGTGTGGAAGTAGGCCGCTTCCAATGAGAATTGCGCTTATTCTCAAAAATACTCATGAAAATAGGGATAGCACAAAGCCGTAATGTGTTGGCTAATAAAGCTCAAATTAACACCTTGACTATTATGTGTGTGCAGTAATACTTTATTCCCCAAAACAGTCATAGTTCAAGTTTGAGACCACTACTGACTCTGGAGTAGTGTTACTGTTTCACTAAATGGAGGTTCAATGTAGAGCACACCTTTAGTATGCATAATGGTCTACTTCAACTAGTATACTCTCTTTAATTTTAATACTAAACTAAGTGGGGATTGTTAGTGTATATATATATATATATATATATATATATATATATATATATATATATATTTTTAGTTAATATTTAAATTAAAATGTATGTCTCTAAATGTTCCTCCCATTTATGTTGAAGTTAGTGGTGTTGGTGGATGATTATGGTCAACATTTTTGTAACCTTTCTCCTTCAATACCATCACCCCACTACTACACCATGTTCATGCACATTACTAGCCATTTATCACCATTATCTATCACATTATTGTCCACTAATTCACATTAAATGATGGATTATTTCTACACCTATAAAGGGGCTTCATTTTACTTGTTTTGACATACATATACACATATACTACATGCAACTATTTTTATAAGAGAGAGTTATATTAGTTGTTGGAGGGTGTTCTTTTTTGTGGATCTTGGGACTCTATTTCTTGTCCAAAGTTAGAGTCATACGACGTTGTCGGGCTATACCAGTGAGAAGTTTGTTGCAGTGGGCATGAATCTCCTTAAAGAGAGCGAGATATCCGCACCTCAGCCTGAAGATTTGTTTATTTTTACAACAGTAAATTGTTATTTCTACAAACATAAACTAAAACAATGCTTCTATTGTTAATGTTTTATGAAAATCAACTTAAAGATTAAAAGAAATTGCAATGATGTTTCCTTTATAATAGTTAAGTTTGTATCAGTCAAGAAGGAAACGTTTGATGCAATAAAAGAATTTATATGCTACAAGAAATAGTTTCGATGATATATATTTTCATTTAAGCATAGAATTGATAGTATATTTTCCAATTTTCATGACCACATACATTCTTCTTCTTGTGAATTGATCTCAGTCAAGAAACGTTTGTTTTTCAGAAGAATCATGACGTGTTGAATTAATATTTCTAAATTATTACTTTAAAAATGGTAAAGGGCAAAAAATATTTTCAATTGAATTATTAAATACATACCTTCTTGTTCTTGAAGAAGAGAGCGAAATTCAGGAATATTCTCTATATAATAATAAACAATATATAAAGATGTACAATTTTACATTTGCAAATTGTTATAGTAAAAATAGGAAACATACATCGTGATTTTGTTTGAGGGAGCGAGAGATGGAATGGGTACAAAATTCGTAACTCTTGACAACGGTAACGTCAACTTGGATAGAGCAAGGGTGGCTTTCTATCGGTTGATATCTTATGTGCTTGGTTTGACATTAATAAAGCTGAGTGAGTAGAAAATTGAGGCCAACACCTCTATTTTCCTGTTTCAATCTTGCTTTTCTTTCCTCTGCTAATTGGTTTTCAAGATTCCAGACCTATAGAATATTTCAAGTAAGTAATCTCATAAACAGATTTTGGTACTAGAGAAATTGAAGAACAAAGAAATGCAGAGAGACAGAGAGCTGAAGTGTGGAATTAGCTCTACTGCTCCTCTTTTCCATGTACACAGCTAGAGAAAAGATTGTAGAAGTTGTATTGGATTACTCAGCAAAACAATGTCTGTCATGCCTTCTATTCATGGCGTGTATTATAACAGAAGAAAACGTGAAACAAGAGAAGTGCCTTATCTGCAAGTGCCCCTTATTTGCTTAGTGTTGGCAAAAATCGTGATTCACTTATGGAAACGTAATTTTCTTGTTTAGCGCCTCTTCGTGGTATCATGACTTTCCGCCAACCTTGTTACAATTGTCTCCCCCTCAAAATAGTCCTTGAGGAAGTGTGGGAACTTGAACTGGATATCTTGTAGATTCTCCCATGTGCTATCTTCTACAGGGGCGTTGAACTATTTAATGAGAACCTCCCTGATAGGGGGTTGAACCATTTAATGAGAACCTCCGTGATAGGGCGATTATTTTTCCTATTCAACCTGCGGCCAAGAACAAGTATAGGCTTCAACAAAATATGCCCTTGTGTTGTAAGAGTTATAGGTAAGTGAGGTGTGCAAATGGCTAAACCAACTTTCTTCTTCAACTGCGATACATGAAATATAAGATGGATTCTAGCAGACTGTGGTAACTCCAACTTATAAGCTACTGCCCCAATACGCTGCACGACTTGGAAAGGCCCAAAATACCGTGATGCAAACTTGTGATAACTATGAGCCTTAAGAGACATCTACTTGTATGGTTTCAATTTGACAAACACCCAGCCACCCACCACAAATTCCCTTTCATTCGCCTTTTATCAGCTTAGGTTTTCATGCATTTTTTAGCCTTGCGCATATTCTCCTTAAGGAGCCTAATAGTGGTTTCCCGATGCTGCAAACTTCTGTCCACCAGATCAATGGAAGAGTTGAACTGAATGTAAAGAATGTGTAAAGGGGGTGCCTACCCATAAACTACTTCACAGGGAGTTGTGTTGATTCTGGAATGATATAAAGTATTGTACCACCATTCGGCCGCAGCCATTGAACCTACTCCTTCAATCGTTCTCCACACATACACCGCAAATAACATTCTAAACATTTGTTGACCACCTCAGCTTGGTTGTCCGTTTGAGGGTGATAAGGAAAAAGGCTTAATCTTCACCCTCTGCAATCTAAAAAAACTCCCGCCAAAACATGTTCATAAAGACGGAATCACAATCACAAACAATAGATTTATGTCCCATGCAGTTTGAAAATATTATCAAGAAATAGTTAAGCAACAAATGCAGATGAGTAGGGGTGCTTCAGTGTTACAAAGTGCATACTTACTGAGACAATCCACTGCCACCAAGACAGTATCCTTCCCCAATGATTGAGGTAATCCACTAATGAAATCCATAGAAATGTCTTCGCAAATGCGCCCTGGAATGGGAAGGGGCTGCAAGAGTCCCAATGATGCTACATTTTCCAATTTATGCATCTGACAAGTGAGACAGTCTTTGACAAAGTGGAAGATGTCTTGTTTCATTCCCTTCCAATACACAACCTTTTTCATTCTTTGCAGTGTGTTTAAGACTGAGTGCCCACCCAAGACACTTGCATGAAATAGTTGCAAGAGGAGCTTCCTACAATGATCATCCTTGCCAACCAATAGTCTACCTTTACGCATTAAAACACCATTCCGCCATGCGTATTGTGGTTCGGCTGTAGGATCTTGTTCCTTCAGTTGAATTATGTTTTGCACCCGATCATCACCACACCAGCTGAGATAGTGTAAAGAACCATTCTCTATTAAAGAACTGTGGGGATTTCTCAAGACGGTGTCTGTGACAGTGTTGTATTGCCCTTTCTTGTATGTGAGAGTATAATCGTATCCTAGTAGCATGGCGATCCACGTCTGCTGGCTGGGAGTATATATTCTTTGCTCCATTAAATATTTTAAGCTTTAATGATCATTTTTAATTGTGAAGTGTCTACCAATGAGATAAGGCCACCATTTTGCAGCCACAATCGCCAACATCTCCTTATCATACACTGAAAAATCCACCTCTCTATCCTTTAATGACCTAATCATGAAAGCCACAAGTCTTCCGTCTTGCAATAATACCGCACCAACACCAGTTCCTAATGCATCCGTCTCCACTACGAACTCCTAGTTAAAGTCAGATAGCTTCAAAACTGGCGATTTACTCATAGCTCATTTTAGTTTTCCAAATGCTCTTTTCGTTTCTTCAGTCCACTGAAAAGTGTTCTTCCTTAGAAGTTCTGTAAGAGGTTTTGCAATCTGACTATAACGATTATTTAAATCTCCTATAATAACCTGTGAAACCTAAAAGTCCTCTAAGTTCTTTCACTGTTCTAGGTATAGGCCATTCCATCATGGATGCGATTTTACTCAAATCTGTCGATACACCCTCTAAGGAGATCACATGGCCCAAATACTCTACAGTGGAGTTGTCGAATTGACACTTACTCTTTTTGACCAGCAATTGATTATCTTTTAACACCTCAAATGTCGTTCTCAAATGCGAGAGATGCTCATCCCAGTCCTTGGTATATATGAGAATGTCATCAAAGAGAACTAAGATGAACTTCCTCAAGTGTGCTTGAAATATTTTATTCATTAACACCTGTAAAGTCGATGGGGCATTGGAGAGGCCAAAATGCATCACAAGGAACTCAGAGGGTAGTTCTGTTGTTGAAAAATTATATTAAAGTTTGATCGAATCAACAGGGGCATTTTTTAATTTTAAAGACTGTCAGGGGTGGTTTTTGTAATTTGTGAAAAAGCGGGATGGTTTGCGTAAAAAGGACAATAGGTAAGGGAATGTAATATATTTATCCAAAAAAAAAATGTAGAAATTAAGTTCTTTTGAATGAATTGAGGAAAAAATATCATTTTTTGTAGAAAAAATAAAATGTAACTTAACTCCATATGTAATATTTATCATCTCCAACAAAACATGGTCACTTGGGTTGAGTATTCTTACCCGGTGTCTCCAAAATAGACGAAAGTTTTCTCTTGTTTGTTGCTTCGTCTTCTCATATGACGTGAAAATGAAGAAAAACACGCAAAAAGGTATTTATGCCTTTGCACTTTGAAATATATGTTTATTTATTTAAAATTATTTTATTTTTAAAATATGCTAAGTGTAACATCAACCTTTCCTACGGCCATCAAATGATTACATAATTATTATTAATTATAGGGGTATTGATAATTTATAAAATAACATAGTAGTATTGATAATTATGACAAATTACAGTGTAGGTGGATGTAATTTATCCTAAAAATTAAGGGTAAATTATGATGAATTTTTCTGAAATTTTTCATGATTACAAATATCACCTCATTGTTTAAAATATTATAAATGCCTACCTGAATATTTATAATTTTTTAAATAATAATAAATATTTATAATTATAACAAAATTTAGAAGAATCCAATATGTAAATTATCCTCAAAAAATAAATATGCCCTAATCTATCATCTGCACAAAGGAAATAGGTCATTGGGTCAAGATGACGTGGCACACTAAATCTATACTAGGTTTTTGTCTCCTCCCCACTTGGATGCACTAAACTAGAACTGAATCTTAGGTCATTTTCACTTTTATTTAAAATTATTATCATATTAAAAAATAATTGAACCCCCAAATGAATGTTCTTTTTTTCTAAAATCAAGTTGATTGAATGAGACTGCCCAAAAATTGTGAGCCAAGTTCTCAGCTAAACCGACCACATTTTCCGACTGCGCCTAAAATCTGCACAGACATTCTAACTGAAAATTCATAATACAATTTAATGATTAGTTGGAGAGCTGTCTAAAGTGGTTGGTCTTGTTTATGATAGTTTGATGGTTAAATTGCTAGTTTTTTATTTGAATATCACGAGTTTAATTTTTTTTAAGTGTAAAATTAAAAATATATTGCTTCACATATATTAATATGTAAAAATGTACGAGGATAATTTAGTTCGAGAAAGATTTGTTTGACCTGCAACAAGTCAGTAATAATTTAATTAAGGTGATATGGATTTTTATTTAATTTTTTGCTAGTATTAACAAATTCAGTGAATTTTGACTAATGGATAATCTATTTATTAGACAGAAACAAATGTTAGGGGTATTAGATGTAATATTTCAAACTTCAGGAGATAATGGTGTAATTATTTCTTGGTTTATTTAAATGTAGAATTAAAATTTCTGGGTAGTTATATATGGACTGACAGTGACCGATTTATAATTCTGATTCACGAATATTGGGTTCAGGCCGTAGTATTTGTATTAGAAGAGGTTGGGCAATATTAGAACAAATTTTAGCTAAAATTATATTGTGGCAGTTGTCACAGTGAATTTTATCTGACCTAATTTATACGAAATATATATATATATATGGTTGATCGAGGTAGTAGTTTTCAAAGATTAAATGGCTCAAAAATGATTTATTTCTTGTTTGCTAATTTTAGTAGCAAATTTGATATAGGCAAAACGTCCTATATCGATTGGAGATAAATAGTTTGCATGATTTATACACTAACTCATCTTCCTAGCGAGCCATTGTTACAAGGCGGACGCTACTTTCGTTCAATGGGGCGTTGATTGTGTAGCAAGTCATATCATTTGACATCGCTAGTGGGAACGAGGTCATGGGCTTGATCAAGTCCACTTCTAAAGGCTTAATGATGTAGCCAAAGTGTCTCACTTCGATTACCAACAAGAAGTTTAGGCGCCAATCATATCACAAGCCATATCATTTGACATGTCACTCACAAACGTAGAGACGGATTGTCAAAATGACTAGTATATATAAATTTTTTTTTTTTTGTTATAAATAATAAGGGGATAAGTACATTCTCATCCCCTGAGGTTTGGTGTTATTATACGCAGACCTCTTCTGATTTGAAAAATTATATCTAATACATCTGAAGTTTACTTTCATCTAACAAATAAATCCGTTCATTATTCAAAATTTACCGAATTTGATAATACTAACAAAAAAAACTCAATGAGAATTCATATTTGTACCCAATTGACTTATTACTGGTTTATTACAAGTTAAATAAATTTTTTTATGACCAAACTATCGTTACATTTTCACACGCACATGTGAGAAGGTATATTTCACATTAAAAGGGCAGTTTAATCACAAAAGATTTGTTTGACTTGCAATAAGTCAGTAATAAGTCAATTCGAAGTAAATATAGATGTTCATTCAATTGTTTTGTTAATATCAACAAATTCAATAAATTTTAATTAATAAAAAAAAACTTATTTATTAAACGAAAACAAACCTCACGTAATTATTTAAATTGTAAGGGGTCTGTATTGTAATTCAAGTATCAGGTTTCAACTGCTGAAAAGCAAATAACTACCACCAACAAACCATAACTCAATTTGAACATGATTCAAGACCACTAATACAACCTATGTCTCCACAAAAATGATTTTTCCTTCAAGTACTGCTGCAGACAATAATAATAATAATTTTTGAGGTACCAAAATGACATTTTTATCAGAATTTTTGTGTATTTTTCTCTGGAGCGTAAGCAAAGGGCAGAATTGTGATTTGTGACTAGAAACAAACAAGAAGAAAAACTATGGCTAGCAATGCAAATTTGTCATGTAATAAATCAGTTGTCACCCTCATCAGTTTTGTCTCAACCAATGAAAATTACATGCACAATACTTTTCCATGACTTCAACTCAACAATGCATTATAGAAAATTCTAATCCAAATCGAGTTTTATCGAATCAAATTATTATATAACAAATGGAATATATTATTATGTGATTGGCGTATATTTTTAAATAAAAATGTCAATATATAACAAGTGTATCACATTTGCTCTAATTGATTTGGTTCAACCGAACCTGATTCGAATAAAAGAATTTTTCCTAGTTACAAAACATGAAATGAAATATATTATTAATAAAAACAAAAATAATTGGCAAAAATAGCATTTATTAACTTCTATACACATCACAAAATCCTGAAAATACCATTATAGCCTTACCATGTATGAGCAAAAGCTCAGGAGTTTTTTCCCCTATTTGCATCCATTCATATGATGCAATAAAACCAAGAACAACAATAACATAAATCTTAGTACCATTTTTAATGATGTTTGGTTTGTTGTTTTTTCACCATGCATAGCAGATAACACAAGCATTTGGATTCTCTTCCATGCTGTGATGATAGTAGTAATGTGTGTCATCGTGGGTAGTACTGCCGGTACGGCATTATTGTGCCGACCACTAGTTCTTGTTCGGCCTTCTTCTCCTCCTCGGTCTTTGGCTTCGTCTTTCTTCTCCTTCCTTCTTGGCTCATCTTTCTTCGCTTCGTCCTTGCCTTCCTCCTCTTTCCCTCCTCTTTCTTGGCTTCTTCTTTCGCTCCTCTTCTCTTCTTCTCCGGCTCCTTTGCTGGCCCGACCAAGATGACGGTCGTCAACCGTACGGTTTGCTCACACCACCCGTCACACAACCGTTCCGACGGTTAGCTTCTTTGCTTTCATGTCGATGGTGATTTCATCAATTCCTATGACCAAGAAAGCCGTAAAATCAATCAAGTAAGCATATTTGAACTCAATCCCAATCAAACGGAACACTTGGATCACTTAATTAGTAAATTCAAAAGTTTAACATTGCATTCGTAGCCGTCATGAAAGCTTAAAATTGACAATAATGGCTGTTCCTACAAACGGCCATAATGATAAATGCCAAACCAGGAGAGGCGGGATACATTTTTCAGATAAGTCCGCATTTATGCTCGACGACTTTACAGGCAAGATTACCACTACCGTCTTTCTTATTCACAGGCAAGATTACAATTTAATGCACGGATTCGTAAGGAACACCTAAGTCACGCGAGGATAATAAACACGTCGACGCTTTACATTAAGTCTCCCGAATTCCCATACATCATTAAAGCGTAACCGATGAATGAGCTGTTCTTGACCATAACGTTAACACTAACCAAATAAAATGGGAAAAACGTAGCACGGCCATTTTCCAACGAAGGATACTTTCCTTTCTGTCACATAAAGTTACCTTTTATTTACCAAGTGATAATGCAAGAGCCACGTTCGTCGTTAGAGCAATTGAATATCAAATTATCTATTCCACACACTAGTTTCATTCTTATCTCTACATTATTCTCAAAACGCCGGCCCTAAGCGACGTTGCAATATTCCAATTTCATTTAATGCTCTTCCAGCGAAAAACTGACCTATTTACGGAAAACTCTCGCCGAAAGTAAGTGTAGCGGATCGAGCCAATCACACAGCAACACTTACTATGTAATTGGTCAACATTCCTGTAAATCAATCACATGGCAAGTGTATTACACTTACCCTATAATTGGTTCAAGTCCGGCCAAGCCCAGCCTGTCCTAGAATTTCGCACTTTTTATTTTCTTGACTCGTGCACTTTTATCTCCTTTTAAACCAAAAAAAATGTCAAGAAATATAGCAAAAAAATTTCATGGAATCCAATAATCGACTGTGCAAATAGGATCAAACCGATGTAAAGACAGAGGCAACAATCCCTAACAACTAAATATATGTGAATCATAACATCCCACAATTCAATTTGCCTCATACAATGAAAGTTCAGACAAAAATTGAACTAATTCATTTTTCTTTTTTCAGAGAGTATTTTGCAGAAGTTTAAAAAAAAAAAAAAAAAAAAAAAAGGACTACCTGAAAGAGTAGAGACTGTCTTCAAAGCCCTCCTCTTGTCTTTGTCTTCTTGCAAATCCAATTTCAACACAAACTTCTGCAAAAAAAAAAAAAAAAAGAGAGAAAAATACACACAAACACACATAAAAATGTTAAATTCAAAAATTCAAATTTAAACAAGAATCTTGGAGATAAAAAAAAACAAGTATCATCATGATCACATATGCTTACAGTCATCTAACTCCACCCCATGAAAGTATAAAGAACATCAATGATCAGAAAAAATTACAAATTAACCCCAAAAAATCATAAAAGTTCCAATGATAACACAAAAAAAAACCAACAAACACAGCCATACACATGATTTGTGACAACCCACAAAAGATTTTGTCCAAAGAAACAACATAAACAAGATCTTGGTCTCATTCAAACCAACAACCTCTTTATTTAAAAAAGAAAGAAAAAAAAAGAATTTTTTAAACTGTAAAAGAGGAAATACTCCATTAAACAGAAAAACTAAACCACAAAAAGAAATCCCATGAAGAATCAGAGCAAAAAAGGAAAGAGCTGCATGTAAAAAGAAAAGGGCAAACTCAAACTCAAATCATTCTGAAAAGGGGGAATCAAGAATCTAACCTTCATTTTCCTCCTGCTGTTTTTGGGCTGCTCAAAGAGTTTAACTACGCCTGTAAAACGTTGGATTCTGATCAGAAAACCAGAGAAAAAAGCAGGAAATATAATATATAGATATATATATATATCACTACTGTTCTACACTTGGAATAAAAAAGGGAAAAGAAGAGGGTGAGAGGAAAAGACAGAAGCTAAGAATTATGGGGTCATTTTAAAAAGAATCAAAAACAAAGAACCGCAGCAATAAGAAAGATAAAAAACAAAGTACCGCCCACCTCTCACTCTCTCTACCTCTCTCTCTCTCTCAAATATATATATATATATATATATATATATATATATATATATGTTTATAGAGAGAGAAATGAATAGAAAATACAAACCTGTGCACGTTTCTCTTCAAGAAATGGGACGACAGTCACCACACCAGACTGAAAAACTACTGAGGCGGAGAGGGGGAAGAATTATTATATATAAAGCCCCGAATTTATTTGAGGTTGTAATAAAATTGCAGTTTAAACAACTGGCTTACAGATTTTTTGTTTCCAACCCCCACGCGCGCTTCTTCCGAGCGTTACTTCACGTGTCCACGTGTGGGGCTAAGCTCATGCCACCTCGGACTCTGCATGCATGTGTCCACGCTGGAAAACCTTTTCACTTTTTTTTTGTGTGTGTTTGTGGCTTCTAATTCTCCATGCAAAAATGCGATTAAAATTAAATTTACTGAAAATGATACGTTAGAGATTAATAATTATAAAAATATTTTAACTCAAATCGAGTTTAGTTGAACTTGAACTAATTATATATTAAGTGTTTGTTGTGTAATTAGTGTACAAATTTAAAAAAATAACTAATTAAATAACAAGTGTATCAGAGCCAAACACCATTCTAAAGACTCAGCACCTAGCCCAACTAGTGACTCAGTGGACCCATGTTTGAGAAGATCCACTCAGCTAACCTAGAAGCCCATCCATCCGCAGGATTATTACTAAGAGAGGAAAATGTTAGAAAAGACAAAGGTTGTTACTAGAATTAGCCCTAGTAAAATAAGATAATGCCATTTGTCAATTACTCAAAACAAACATCATACTGTATTTTGTATGGAGAAATGAATTGAGGAAAGGCAGGAATGTTTTTGCCACCATTTCTATCTTCTTCCTTACTTCTGGAGATGAATCCATCTCAAATTGGGATATTTCTTAACTAACTTGTATCAAATTGGTGCTTTCATTGCCTTAACCATGCATCCTAAGCAAGCTTTAGATAAAGCTATCGGAGAGATTAACTGAAATCACTGTTTCTTGGGAGCAACGGCATGACTCCCTTGCCATCATTCTCTCAGACATTCAACTCCAACTCGCTACCGAACTTGCACGGTCTCCTCCTTCCCTTTCCCCCACACTCTCTGTCGATTCTTCCGCCCCTGCCTTCTCCGTCGTCTCCAGCTTCGCCATCATTATTTCCTCTTCTCAAACCACTCAAGCTCCAAATGAAAGCCTTTGATAGGTCTGATCCCTTTGACTGGCTTTTCCACGTTGACTAGTATTTTTCTTTCTATCAGATTCCCCCGGCCCAGCGTCTTCCTATGATTTATATAAAGGGTGAGGCTTTGAGTTGGTTCAAATAGATGTACTCTAACCATCAACTCTGATCTTGGGAGGTGCTTGTTCACGCATTGGAGCTTTGATTTAGGTCGTCTTCCTTTGATAATCACCAGGTCGCCTTCTTCAAACTCCATCAACGTGGTTCCATCGCTGAGTTTCAGGCCGAGTTTGAACAGCTGTGCAATCGTGTCGTAGGTTTGCCCCCGTAATCAATCCTTAATTGCTTTATTTCTAGCCCTCGTTCGGATATTCAGCGCGAACTCGTTGTTCTGCAGCCTTTTTTTATAAGTTAGGCTATCGGGCTCGCAAAATTACTAGAGGCTAAACTGTTGGACACACCACTCACCCCGCAATCCCTCAACCGTTGCCGCATTGTCCACCATTGCTACCTGCTCCTCGACCCAAAACCCCACTTCCCATTCACCGTTTTCCCCCCGCCGAGATGCAAGAGTAGCGCACTAAAGGCCTTTGCTTTAACTATGATGATAAATTTCGCCCGGATCACATCTACAAGGCTAAGCAGTTCTTACTTCTACTGGTAGAGGACCCTGAACCACCGAACCCTCCGGATTCAGTGGTTTTTGTAGACTCAGAACCTGTGGAACTGCCCCCTCCACTATCTCGATTTCTAGCATCCGTTGCCATGACTGATGGTGTTCATTTTCAACTGTCGAGTGCCGCAATATCGGGCTCCATTTGCCCCGCACGCTATGTCTCAGGGGTTTGGTCCCCGAGCATTCGGTTTTGAGTTTAATAGATTCGGGAAGGTCACACAACATCATTCAACCCCTCGTGGCAGAGTTCCTTAGATTAACAGTCACGCTTCTCATCGTTTTTTTGTGCAAGTGGGTAACGACGCCTCCTTGCTTGTTCCGGTGTTTGTCACGGGGTGCCTTTTATGTTTCAAACTCATCAGTTCACAGTTCCCTTATTCGTCATTCTTATACATAGAGCGGACATCATGCTAGGGTGCAATGGTTAAGTACCTTAGGTTCATTCGCCTTGAATTTCTCGATTCCTTTGATGCAATTTTACCACGAGAACCACCTCGTCACCTTATTTGGTGACCCCTTCTCTACTCCCTAATATGTTTCTTTCTCTCAACTGCGCCATTATTGTGGCCAAGGTAATTCATTCCTATTGCCTGTTATCTATTCATACAGCTAATGCAAACCCTCCATCGAATTCCACGATTTCTGTCATCCCACCAAATACATATCCCTAACTACATATCATTCTATCCAAATTCGAGTCTCTCTTCTCAATTCCCAAAGGTCTACCCCCTCACAGAACACAAAACCACCATATACATTTACTCCCTAATCAACCACCCATCAACATCAAGCCTTACCAAAATACCCCCCATTTCCAAAAAGAAATTATAGTGCAGTTGATCTCCTAAATATTGCAACAAGGCATTATTCAACCTATCACCAAACATTTTTCTTCTCCCGTCTTGTTGGTAAAGAAAAAAGATAGAACGTGGTGTCGTTGTGTCGACTATAAGGGCCTCAATGCTATCACAGTACGGGATCGCTTCCTGATTCCCACAGTTGACGAGTTGCTAGATGAACTCCACGGCGTGACGGTTTTCTCTAAGATTGATCTTTGGTCGGGGTGTCATCAAATTCGGGTGACTCTCGAAGACATTCATAAGACGGTTTTTTGCACCATGGATGGCCACTTCGAGTTCCTTGTGATGCCGTTCGAACTCACTAATGTGCCTTCCACCTTTCAAGCAGTGATGAATGACATCTTTCGCCCATTTTTACGTCGTTTTGTCTTGGACTCTTGGTCTTCTTTAACGATATTCTTATATATAGTCCTTCTTAGATTTCTCATTTGTCACACTTACACAAGTATTGCAGATCCTCCAGGGTAACTACTTCTTTGTTAAACTGAGCAAGTATTTATTTGGGGGTGCTTCGGTGGATTATCCCAGGCACGTTATATCAGCAGTTGGAATTTCGGCTGACCCTAGTAAACTGCAGGCCGTGGCGGAGTGGCCAGCACCTAAGTCCTTTACCAGCCTACGAGTTTTTTTGGGATCTCAAAAAGGCGATGGTTTCTCTACTGGTTCTTCGCCTTCCTGATGTTTCCTTGTCGTTTGACGTCACCACTTATGCCTCTCAAACAGCAATTGGTGCCGTATTGTCTCAGCAGCACCATCTTATCACATTTGTTTAGCAAGAAATTGAGCACTCGTATGTAGGTTGCGTCCATTTATGGTCACGAGATGTTCGCTATATCTGAGGCTATTCAAAATGGCGACAATACCTGTTGGGATGTAAATTCCACATATAAACTGATTAACGTAGTCTTAGAGTGTTAATAAATCAAACAATTCAAACCCCGACACAGCAAAAGTGGCTTACCAAACTTCTTGGGTACGATTTTGAATTCATTACACCCCGGGGTGGGATAATCGGGTAGCAAATGCTCTATCACGCTTGCCTTCTTTGACAGTATTGCTAATTTCTGTCGCGACCTCAGTCATTCCGACCATTCTAGAGCAGCTTCGGCACTACTACACCAATGTTACCGCCGAGCAATTGCTTCTCAAACATCTGGCCAAACAACCACACCCCCAGTTAACTTTTTTAGCATCCAATGGCTTAGTCTTGTACAATGATCAAATTTTTGTACCTGATTTCAAAAGAATACGTCGTTCTCTGTTAACAGAGTTCCACGACACCACGACAGGAGAACATTCAGGCGCGTGAGCCACGTCAGCACGACTAGCTGCCTCATTTTATTAGCCCGAGCTTCTCTCTAACGTCAAAGAGTATGTTCGGCAATGTGCTATCTGTCAAAATAGTAAGTACAACACCAAAAACCTGTTAGGGACCTTGCAGCCGTTGCCTATGCGCTATCGGGTTTGGGAGGACTTGAGCATAGATTTTATTACACATTTACCTGTTTCAGCGGGCAAGACTGATATTTGGTTCGTTGTGGACCGTCTATCGAAATATGCTCACTTTATTAGCCTTCTTACCAAATTCACAGCAACGTCCCTCACGGTTGTATTCTCTCAAATCGTTTATCGGCTCCATGGTATGCCAAAAATGATTGTTAGTGATTGGGATCGATTTTTCCTCAACGACTTCTGACATCAACTCTTCCGACTTAGTAGTACCACTCTCGCTTTTCGTACCCCTTACCACCTGCAGACGGACAGCCAAACGAAAGTTCTCAACAGGGTACTGGAAATTTATTTGCGGTGTTTAGTTGTAGAGGAGCCCAAATATTGGAGCAAGTTTCTCCGTCTTGAGGAGTATTGGTATGACACCACGCACCACACTTCCAATGGAATGTCGCTATTTCGAGCTATGTATGGTCTTAACCCGCAATCTATTGTTCATTACTTAAGTGATGGGATTGATATCGCGACTAGGGTTGGCAATTTCAACCCGAACCCAGAAAACCCGCCCCGAACCCGCCCTGCATGAGGCGGGTCTGGGATGCCATTTTTTGGGTTCGGGGCGGGTCTGGGGCAGCTAATACCTGCCCCGGCCGGGTCAGGGGCGGGGTACGGGTCCTGTCTCAAACCCGCCCCATTGGCCCCGGCCCTGGTCCAACCCCGCCTCTTTTTTTATTGTATATTATTAATATATATAATATATTATAAATAAAATATTATCTTATTATATATATATGAATCCTAAATAATTTTTTCATATACCCAATTATATATAAAATACAAAAAATAAAAAATTAGTTGATAAGAAATTTAATAATTTAGATGGACGTATTTTTTGTCTTATCCAATTTATTTTAGATTGAAAATTATATTAAAATATTTAAATTTAAACTGGTATTATTTATTAAAAATATTAATTTAATGTATTCTTTGTATAAGTTAATTAGGTCTTGTACGGGTCCAGGCGGAGCGGGGGCGGATTATGGGGTTGACAAAAATTAAATGGAGCGGGTCTTGAATCCAGGCGGACCCGTACCAGACCCGCCCCATTGCCATCACTAATCGCGGCCATTGAAGATCTGGTCCTTGTACACTGCGACATACTCAATGTGGTCAAGTACCACCTTGCCCGCGCGCATCAACGCATGAAATCGAAGGCCGACACCCACCGCCATGAGTATACCTTCGCCGTCGGGGACTGGGTCCTCTTACGCCTTCAGCCATATTGACAACAATCCATTCACAAATATGTTTCTCACAAATTAGGACGTCATTACTTTGGACATTTTCATACTCTTCGTCGGATTGGATCTATGGCATATGAACTAGAACTTTCGATCGACGCACGCATCCACCTCGTGTTCCATGTGTCAATTTTGAAACCATTTCATGGCAATTCGTCGGAGAGTTGTGGCTCTTTGCTACCAGAGTCTATGAGTGCTGCACCACACTGCCGATCTCTCCAGATTATTGGTCGTCGCACTGGTTAGTCGCCTTCCCAGGCCCAAGTTCTGATTTAGTGGGAGAGCCAAGGGGAAGTTGGTGCTTCATGGATTCCATTAGCAGACTTTAGTGCGGCCTATCCAGTCTTTGACCTTGGGGCATGGTCCAAACCGAATGGGGGTCTAATGATAAGGCCCAAAGCTTGGACGGCCCAATTAACAACCCAGCAAAGGCGAACACCATTCTGAAGACTCAAGCACCCAACCCAACTGGTGACTTAGCGGGCCTATTTTTTGATAAGATCCACTCGGCTAACCCAGAAGCCCATCCATCTACCGAACTATTACTAAGAAAGGAAAATTTTCGAAAAGACAAAGGTTGTCACTAGAATTAGCCCTAGTAAAATATGATAATGCCATATGTCAATTACCGAAAACATATATCGTACTGTATATAGTATGGAAAAATGAATGAGAAAAAGCAGGAATGTTTTGCCCCATTTCCATCTTCTTCCTTTTTTGTGGAGACGACCCCATCTTGAATTGGGACACTTCTTAACTAACTTGTATCATATTTGCTTAATGATGATTCGATTTGGCAAAATCTGGTATGGATTAGAATTTTCTAGTAATTATATTCTAGGTATCTTTTTCTTTTGAGTTAAACTTAGTTTCTTTGTATTATTATTTCTTTACTTGAATTTATTGATTAATTATAGTATTTTAAATTGTCATGAAAATAAATAAAAATTGCTAAAAAGTATAAATTAAGTATCAAGATAATTTTAAAAAAATAAATAAATAAATGCCATTCAAGCTGGACCTCTTAACGTGATGTGATACAACCAGATTGAGTAAACCAATGTCGTAGACGATAAGGCCATGTTTACTTCCCCTTACTAAGCTGGATATCATTGGTAATAGGGCTTAGTTTGGTGTTTACTACCAAAAACAACAGCCCACTACTGGTATGCCTGGCCCGCAATTGGCCCCTACTCCACCCTATTGTTCAATATGGTTGGGCATCAAGTATTATTAGTAGGAGGGTCCTACCATAATTTCTACTAACTTTTTTTTCCTCTGTTGCCCCCAATTTTACATCCCAATTTAACACAATTTCCCTATAACTTTAACAAAATTATAGTATGTCATTATTTAACGTCTTGTCAGGAGTTAGATATGAATTTAATAAGAAATGCACTAGAAAATCCCCTCCAACTCCATTGTTTTCTCAACCAGAGCTCATAGGTGGGTTCCTCCCTACTTTCCAAACCCTCATTCTTTGAATTTCTAATCTAGCTACTAATTCTGTGTTGTCTTCTATCTTGTAATATATATATATATATATATTATATATATATATATATATATAAACCGAATTACCACTAAATATCTTAAACTATTATAACCGGTTACCAACAAACAACAAGAAATATTGCAAACTACACTCAAGGCTTGAATAAGATTCATTACTCGTAAAGATTCTTGAAGAATTTACTTCTCAAAGTCTTGCCTTCACTTTTTGAAATTTTCTCCACTGACTTCCCACTTTGAGATATAGCTTTAGCTACTGCCTTCATCTTCCGCACATTCTTTGATCTCTTCATGGGTCTTCCTATTTTGTCTTCCAGATGGATCCACACCAGAATCGCTGGAAGCTATAGTCTCAACCGTATCCATGGCTTGAGACACGTTCCCAATCGAATGATCAGCTACGGAGACGTCGATCACCATTTCTCTCGAACCATTTTTCTTCTTCTTGTTTCTATTTTTCACTATTGTCGGTTTCCAAAGGTTTGTAGAGTATTGTAGTTTTCCTCCTATCTGGTAAAATATTGTAGCGAAGGTGCTTGTACTTTGGAACACTACAAATCTCTGCCAAAAAATTCTCAGGTGAGCCATTTTTAACCACGGACAGTAGATATTTTGCTTGCCCAGAATTCTCAGATAGAACCTTCGATGGTAGTAGATATTTTGCTTGCCCAAACATCAGATGGAAGATGAATCAAAAATCTTTGCGAGTTATGAGCTCGAGGATGAATGGGAGCAAATGGAGGAAAGGGATCCAGTGTTGTAACAAGTGAAATTGAAGAGAGAGTGAAGTATGGTGGGCAGATGAATGTAGAGGGATAATTTGACAAGCTACATTAATTGTATGGGCAAAAAGTTAATTTAGTAATATAGTCCAACACCAAATTCAAGCTTGTAAATATATGACTCAGTTTTCCACCCATATTGAACAAAACCAGTGGTACTCCGAAAATAAAAATTAACATGTCTTGTCCAATCTAGTACAATATTTTATAGAAATTGTATTGTACACCGGTCCATACTAACTAATAAGGAAGATAAACATGACCTCAATGTATAATATCCGCGCGTGAAAGTCAAATTTATATGGGAGTAAGAAAGTCACTCTGAGTGATGCGGCGGATTTAATTAATACGTAATATTTCATAAATTCGACGAATAGAATATTTATTTACTCACTTTTCAATCAGATTACGTTTAGAAAATTGAATCTCTCAATTTTATTTCAAAAAAGTGTTTGAAAAATATAAATTCATTATCAGTCCTAAAAAGCAGTCAAAAGCACATTAAATTTAGGGTAAAGAATTCTTTCCGTCCTCTAACTATGTCCAATATTACAATTGATCCTTTAACTTTGGCGATATTAGATTTCATCTGTAACTATCCATAAATGCTTAGTCCTAGTCCTTCAGTTAATTCTATGGTCATTTTGCCCTTCTAAAATAAAACAATTTTTTAGTCCATAAACATGCTCAAGTTTGGCCCAACATGCTTCCGTATTATTATCAAGCTTCCGTAAAGTCATACCTTGGTTCGATCGCTTTGCTTCCGGGTATCCCAAGTCCTCGGTTTTACGGACTTCCTCCAACCACACAACCGCAGCTGATGGTTCGCAGGCACTTGGTTCCTTCAGTAACAAAACAGCACAGCCCTATTTCGTTTCCCTACCTTAGGGCGTAGAGGATACTTCCGAACGGAAACTTAATAAACTTTGGGGTGAGCAAATCGGACAGAAGCCTTTTCTTTATTGAAGAAATATATGAAATATTACATAAATATTATTTCCTCCCTTGGAGGAGACAACTGTTTAGCTCTCATGGTATTGAGGGCCAGACTCTTTGGGAAACCCCCATGAAACTAAGAACTGGAAAAATTACAAAGATAGACACTTGGAATTTTATGCTTTGAAGAGTAGGGGAAAATATTTGATGATCCCATTCTGCTTCTCGGCTTCCTTATTTATAGCCATCCGCGGACGTCAAATGCGGACTTCAATCTTGATTTTTGATGACGTCATGGCGTTCGTCATCAAGATGACGTCATTGCTTCCGTCATCGTCCTTTCCAGCTGTATTCCATAATGGCTTGTCAGCCATTCAATTGCTAGCTGGTTCTGACTGTTGGTTTTGTCGTCTTCTACCGACAGTCTTCTTTTTGAATTTTTACATCCTTCGATTTTTGTAAAAATTCCTTTCCTTTTCGGTTTCAGTTCGGGTTTCTTTGGGTCACCCGTATCTTTGTGCCGAACAGTGGTTTTTCCTGTTTCTCACAACAAGGGCAAACATGGTTATGCCATTGCCCAACATGCAACATGTTGCATGCCTTCATCCTTGTTGACTCGGTTGCAGGCAGCTTGTTCTCCCAAATAAGCATTCTTTTCTTTTGGAACATGCTTTCTGCAAACTCAGTGCTCTTTCCTGTCATGGAGTTTAACAGGAACGATCCATTCACCTTGTTGGAGAAGATTTTGAATGGATACTTGACTTTGTCCATCTCGGTGAGACAGACACATAAACCCCAAGCTCTTCTGGTGGAAATATCGTCTTCGCTAATAGCTGACACCAGTGGAGCTTCTTCTGTGGTAGCTTTGATTCTGTTGAAAGCCACCATGTCTGGTCTCTGCAGCTTGATGAAATGAAACGCTGGATGAGACCCTTTTCCTGCCATCTCTGGAGCCGCTGAAATGAACTTTAACTCCAGGATATCTCCTCTCTTTAAGTGGGGATTATTTTGCCATGAATCGTACACCGCCCCACTAATCCATTCCGGTAATTTGGAGATTTCCGGAAACTTGGTGACATAGTATGAACTGAAGCCAGAGCTCCAAACTCATACCATTCTCGAATTTCTTCAGGTTTTGATCCTTCCATCATCCAAACCCTGTTATATTTTCCAGAGGTCTCGATAATGGTCTTGCTTGGATTGACGCCTTTGCGGGAAATTAATTTTTCCCACATCCTTTGATAAACCTGCCAAGCAGAAGAAGATGAAGAAGATAATTCATTAGTATTAGTCTTAGAAGTGCCTGTCATTGGCCTAAGACTAATCTCTCCCTCTTTGACCCCAGAGGTGCTGGGTTGACTCGAATCATCAAAGGTTTTCACTCCCTGTAACTCGTTTGTCGCCCTTTCACCAGAATCTGATGATGGCCTTGTGCAAGCAGTACTTGAATCTGCTGCTACAGGTTTAGAGTCCTGTACTCTAAGTGCAGGTTTAGAGCCCTGCTCTCTCAACTCGCGAGTCATCACCGAGGGCGATGCTTTCGAATTGGTTCTTGTAAAGCGTTCCATAGCGCAGTTGATGCTACAAGAAACTCCTGATATTCGTCTGGACTATATCCAGATCAGCTCGTTGGACTTGTCCGGCTACTTGGGCATTAACCGCTAGCCGTCCAAATTCTCGGTCAAGCTCCTCGAGGTTCTCTCTGAGGTGCCTGAGTCTCAGCATGACGGAGTTTGCTTCAAATCCCTCCATCTCTTGTCAAGAAATCTGCAAGAACATTTTCATGAGATTTAATAACGACAATATTATAACAATAATATTGGCATTCAGCTTGCCATCTGATAACTAGCTTTCTCAATTTTAGATTCCAGTTTGTTTTTCAGGAAAGCTTTAACATTAGTATTATCAACTTTCAATGTAAATTCTTTAGCAAGTAAAAACAAAGGCCATTTCTTAAAAGCCTTCCAAACTGCAAAGAATTCTTTCTCGTTAATATGCCACACTTGGGCCTGTTGTTCAGTGAACAACCCTCCTGTGTATCTACAAGGTTCTTCCCCTGTAGTAGTCTTCTTCATGAGCACTGCTGCCCATCTGTAATCATTGGCATCTGTATAGACTACCAATTCATCCTCGTCCTGCGGTATTGCAAGCTTTGGCAGATTATTGCAGACCTGCTTTAGCTCACGAACCCTTTGAGTGTGGATTTCCTCCCATTTCCACTTTGCACTTTCTGTTTCTTTCAAAAGTGGCCGAAAATCCTTTCTGTATTTTGCAAGATCCTTTATGAAGATTCCTGCAAAATTCACTACTCTAAGAAGCTTTGTAATTGCTTCTTATCTTTGAGTACATCTGGAAAATTGCGGATTTTCTCCACAATATGCTCCTGCAACTCAATACCTGCTTCGTCAATAAGAATTCCTAAAAATTCAATTTTATTGACTACTATAGTAGCTTTCTTTTCAGAAAGTACTAAACCCTCTTTATGACATGCATCAGAAAATATTTCTAAATGTTTAATATGATCTTTCATATTTTTAGATGCAATCAGGATGTCGTCAATATAAACATGAACTCAAAATAATCTTTAAAAAGATTATCCATTTTTCTTTGAAATATCTGGGGTGCATTAGCTAAACCCATTGGCAACACATTCCAGATATATTGACCTTGTGGCGTGGAGAATGCAGTAAACTTCTTTGATTCACTCTCCATTTTAATCTGATAAAAAACCAGATTTGCAATCAAATTTAGAAAACACTTTTGCACCTTTAATGCAATCAATTAAGTGCTCTCTACTCGGGATGTAATAACCATCAAATTCAAGTATTTTATTAATACATTGATAGTTAATTACCAACCTGGGTTTACCTCGCTTTATCTCGCCATGGTTTCATACCAGAAATCCAGGGCTACTGTATGCAGAGATTCCTGGTTCGATGAGTCCAAGGTTGATATGCTCTTTGATAATGATCTGCATATCCTTCTTGTCCTCCATGTTCATCTGAATAGGCTTGTATCGAACATACTCGTATTTGCACTCTTCTTTAATCTTTAGAGTAGCTTCGATCTTGTTCCTATCCCACCATGCCAGAGGATTTTCACTGAAATTTCTCTGGATGAGTCGCTTGACATTTTCGAGAGAAAGAATGCTTTCTTCGCTTATGTCCATCGTCTTTAGCTCTACCAGGGCTTCCTTGAGGTTCTTGATTTCTTCCTCAGATTCCTCGTAGAAGCTATCGCTATCGATGAGTCCCTGTTGCCTGAAAGACAAGAGAACTTTTCCAAATTTCCTTTTATCCTGCATTTTTTGGATTAGTCAATTTGGCATCGAAATCACCATGCTTGCTGCGAAAATTTATAGGCATTATTCTGTTAAATGCCTTTTCTCTTCGCAGAACCTGTATCTCATTTACACAGTTAGTAGTAAAGATTAACAGATTTCTCTGATTATCCTGCATATATCTTGCAAATGTTTGAATAAAATTATTACCCAGCAAGATATCAGCACCTGTATCATGAAAGTAAATGGAGGTGTTTTTACCCTGAACCAGGGCGTTCCAAATGCTCCCCCCCGATCATGATTTTTGCCTCTCGAATTCCTGTATTGAGTATTAGGATTTTTTGTGAAAAATCCCTTCTGCAATAACAGGTAAGGTTTCCCTTGCTTCCTTAGGGAAAACTCCAGGTTTTGCTGTGCAAATTCCTGATCCTGAGTCAATATAAGCTGCAAAATACTCTGTCTTATATTGATCATATAACATACCAACAGATATGTATATAGAAAAGGGGCTTGTCATTCAATCCTTATGGTTACACCATCAAGACTGAACTCCATACCGTTACCTCTTCGTCCCCATGGTTTATGATCGTCGAGGAAACTTAACCCCAAAGTCATACACCCATTTTCTCTTCCTGCGACACCTGCAACTAGAAATTCATGGCCTGCTATTTCTAACATGCCTTCATATCTACCTATAACAGGTTGCTGCAAATGATATAAGTCATCACAAGGAAAAAGGTTTTCATTCTTAGTGATGTCAAATATAACTTGTATTTCTTTCCATCCTTCAGGGCATTTAAGTTTTACGTTATCTACCCTAATCTCTTGAGGAGTTAAGACTCTACTGAAATCTTGGTCCGCTAGGTTGTATGCAATCCTAGGATGAATATCAAACATCAATTTTCCTGCATACAAATTACTTATCATTGTCCCAAGACAACCATCTCTTAAGTTATTGATTCTTCTATCCATTATTGATAAATGTATTTCTGAATCAATTCCTTCCTTAAAAGTTGCTTTTATTACTACTTCAATAGTTCCTATGAGGATCCATTTCATAGTAACAGCAATCTCTTCTCTAAGCCTACTTAATTCTTCAAGAATTTCTTCTTTAGGAATAAGCTGCATTTCTATCACATTACCAGTAAATTCCATGGGAATAGCGAACTCACCTGAACTTACTTTGTAGATTATGTGATGCTTTCTCTGGTTTAGTCCTATCTGATTGAGGACTTTACCAATTCCTCCAATTCTGAATCCATCATATGGACTGAGGTTGGAATCTTGTCTCATGATTCTTTCCATGGTTTTGTTTGACACCGTCATTCTGGAAAAGAATCCTGACAGGCTTTCAGAGGTCTGAAGCCTATCTCCCTCATCGTGACTATTCTGACTCGGTTGAAGATCCATCCGACTCAGTCACCATTTCCTCCTCATAGACACTTTCGTCTGAAGGAAGATCTTCAAATTGGTATATTGGTACCAATTCACCATAGTAGACCGCGTCTAATATGTCCTCCGTGGCTTCGAATTTTCTGATTTCACCACGTTTCTGCGGGCAGTCGGGAGCGATATGTCCTCTTGCTCCACATGTCCAGCAGTTGCAATCCTTGAAACTTTCATTAGTTCGGGTATGGGCCCGTCTGAAAGTTCTCTTTGTCCGGGTTCGTCCGGTGGATCTTGTGTCTGTTCGTCTAGATCCTTGGGATGAAGCCCTAGTTGGTCCACTCCGTTGCTCAGATTTGTATGTTCTGGCTTTGGTTTTGGACCACCATGAGCGTCGCCTAAAAGGAGTTCTTCTGGAATTCCTGGACTGTAGATCACTCCTGTGTTTCCTCCTTTTTTCTTGGCTCACCTGATTCTCCTATAACAGTAGGAAAATCATTATTATCACAACAGAGAGGAGTTCGTTTAATAGTACCTCTCAGTCGTTTCATGTTTTTCTGGATAGATGCTTGATAACACCAATCCTTCAACTTGTCTTTGAGGAAAGACATTCTCCTTGCTACTACTGAATCCATCTGTCCCTCAGGTACTTTGTATGATTGGATCAACATTTCCTCCATGGACTGCAGATCTTTGCAAAGAACATTGGAGCTGCAACATCAACTGCTACTCCACTCTGAAAGAAATACTTACGAAACCAATAGATATATTCATCTACTGCGCAAATACTTCTTAACTCAAGGCTGAAAAGAGCTTGTGCATATTCTCTAGCCTTCTCTGTTCTACTTCCTTCGAAGTATCCATCTCCGATGAAGTGGATCTTGATAAGCCTTCCTAGCCGATCTGCAATTGCACTCTTGGAATCTCCGGCAAGGATACTGGCTTTTGTATCGGCTGTGGTATTATCCCATCCGATCTTCACAGAACCCTCCAAGCTTAACTCCACTAATTTAATGAAGTTTTCTTTATCGAGTTCTAAGGTAGTTGCCGCAATCTTTATGGCTGCTACCCATTCATCTATCAGCTTCTCCATATTTCGGAAGTCGATAACATCCAGGTTTAGTACAGCACCATACGGATGCAAGGGCTGAAGCATCGTTCTTGCCCAAGGTGTATTCTCCGGTGCTCTTCTAGGATTTCTCCCTGGATTTTTCTCGAAGTCTGGTTCCCACAAACATCGGTGTTGCGTTGGTGTGGAAATCAGCACTCTCCCTCATCGGGTGATCTTGTGGAGCCTCATTTGAACATGTGCTCCCCTCCGGCGGTGGTAGTGCTGGAGTTACTTCATTGGTTTGAATATTGACTAAATTCACAATCCCTAGTTGGGAAAACGATTCAGCCAATTCTTGTAGATCTGATAGATCCGCTCTGGTTACCTCCATTATTTTATGGAGTTTAGGATCTCCTGGATCTGTTCATCCTGAGTCTTTGGCTTCGGGATCTCCTTCGCCTTCCCCTTCTGATGTAGAAGAGGTACCGTCCCAAGGGCATCCCTGATCCTTTCTTGTCTGGATATGGATGATTCAGGTTTGTCCCGTTGGTTTCTTTTCAGATCCTCACTTCGGTCTTCAGATCCATAAGATTCTTGTGTAGATCTGGGAGGATCTTAAGAATCTCGTCCATCTTGTGGCACAAGGAGTCTACTTTCATAGGTACGTTGGATAACCTATGTCCATAGTCTTGGACCGTCTTCTGGATTTCCCTCAGATCTTGCGAAATCTTCGAGGTATCGGCCTCGATCTCCTTTCAATTAATACCTCTAATCATAATTTTTAGAGAGATATTGGTATAGGAATTGACCTTTTCCATTCCTCCGGGCTGGAATTGGTCCGTTGATCTCAGTGGTCTGCAAACGCTTTACCACCTGTCCTGGAACTTCCAGTAGGACTCGGAGATGTCTGGGTCCTTTTGGATCAAACTCCGGGTTTATCTCTTATTGATCCCCGTTCTGTGGTTCCTCGAGAGTCCGAGGAGCAGCTTTCATCTTACATGGGCCTTTGTATGGACCATGATCGCATTTCCAAAGAATTTCCCGAAGGACATCCTTTCTCTGTTTTTCCAGAATCTGGAAATATTCCCTGTTGTCATTGTAACTCGAACTTTCGTTCGGTTCCATTGTCTCTTAAAAGAGTCTCCTCCGTTAGTGGGAAATAATATTCATATGCAATATAACAATATATTCTTCAATAAACCTAGGCTCTGATACCATTCTAGCGAGCATGAAATGATGCAGCTTTTCTGTCATAAACAGTACGTGAGATGCAGGACTCGGTCGTTCCAATAACTATTCAGCTATCTTAAGGGAACAGTCGAGTGATTCTCGATATACTGTGTTTATGGAGAAAATACAAAATTTTGCAAGAAATCAAAAAATGGACTGAAATTCCTTAGTGGAAGGGTAAAATCATCTGAGAATTAGCTCAGATCTTGACAGATCCGGTTGGAGGACTAAAATTGAGTATTTTTGGGAAGTTACTGGACTAAATATAAAATGCACAAACTTAAAGGACTAAAATTAATATCAGGCAAACTTAAAGGACTAAATGAATCCTTTTCCCTTAAATTTATAAAATAATTATTTGTCATGTGACTTTCCAGTGATTCAAAAGAATTGGAATTGCATGCACGTCGATATATATATATATATATATATATATATATATATACATATATTTGCCAAAATATTTTAAATTTATTGAAGATATAATTTGAAAAAATCACTTATATATATTGCTCGTTGTATCACAAATTTAGACAAATTTTATATAAAAATATCTCAACATGATAATAATACCTTAACAAATTAATGCAAATTTTAGAATGTAATAAAAATCAATTAACCACAAAATTAATTAACATGAATGAATGTGGTTTCTATAGTTTTATTTATTATTTATATCCAATATATAATTTTAAATTATGCATTAATACGATGCCATGTTTATCGTCATGTATGATTTCAGATTCATGTATATTAATGCCGACGCTTGCCAAAAAAGAATGTACGAAATAAATGATGCAAGCAAGAAATGCGAGGCTCCGCCACTTGGAGTGGAAAGTTATGAAATAAGTGATAAAAGGTAAAAATGATTAAATGAGTTAAGAAGAGAGTATTATTGTTTAATTTTGTATACAATAGAGAAACTAATATAAATTCAAAGCTCTAAGTACGAAATTATAATATTCCTTTAAGCTAAAGTAGTAGCAAAAAAGTGAAAATTGTAGTAGGTAAGCTCAAAGTGTAAAGTATATATTAAAACATATGATTGTGCCAATGTGTTCTTTGGATCATGTCCTTTTGATCGTGTCCTTCTGATAGTGTGAATGTGTCCTTCCTCACTAGGAGAGCTCTCTATTTATAGACAACTACAAGTTTGTTGGAGAAGGTCAAGAATATGAGGGAGCATGATTTCAAAATTGTTGGATAATGATGAATTCCCTCAGATTTGGTGCAAAGTCTCTAGTGGTTGGTTTATCCCTCGAACTTGAGGGGTAGCTGGAGGATCATCCTCAAATTCGGGGGACTATTGGAGTCTGGTGTGTATTTACTAAGAAATTTGGATGTTGCATTCTCGAATTTTCAGGAAGGTGGTTGAGGAGCCCTCTCCCAATTAGAGTCTAATAATTTTAGGGTTTATAATACTTTTTTTTTTGTGGCGCCACGAGCCACTAAGAGGGTGTTGGTCCTTATCTGATTCTGTGAGGGGACCTCCAGAAGTCCTACGTGGCTACCACCTAGATCCCCTGTGGGTGCCATGTGGAGGACCTTTTACTTTAGCTAAAGGAATTCAAGTGCCTAAGTCCTTGTGCACTTGTGAGACTTTCATGGATCAAGATCCTCTTGAATTTGGGTTGGTTGGACTTTTTTTTATCAATTTATTTTCTTAGGGACGTCTCCCTAAGCCTCCTAGGAGGCATCATGGACTTGCATTTATTTCTTCTTTTTGGGTTGCATGGGTCTCTTTAGGTCAGTCCATTTTTATGCACATCAAATGCGATATTATTTTTATCCTAATATTTAAATATTACTAGAAGAAATTTTACTATTGGCTACAATTTTGTTAGTTATGAACTAAAATCGTGATAAATAACTATTATTAACTATAATTAACTATTATTAAATAAAAATTGACACAAAAATTTAGTTTATTCACTATGAAAAATACTTTTACTGCAGCTATGAGCCATTGTAAATATTTTTGTCATGACTCTTAGCTATGATATATATTTTAACCATACTTATAACTACAACCAATAACTATTATTATTTTAATTAATAACTATTTACTACGATTATTTATTTTTTAAGCATTACAATTCGCCATAATTTTCTGATATATGTTATTAACTTATTATGTTTCGAGTTGACTCGCCCCTGTCGCAGCCTGTCGCATAATTGAGCTATGTTAATCTCAAGATATTTACGAATATTTCAGTAAAATCTTATTTAAATGATGCCATTGATTCCTCGTAATTAAAAAAAAAAATGAATTCAGGTAAATGAATTTGAAATGTGAATGTCTATTTACTTAATTTATTTTGAGGGATAATTACCTTAACCTTTCTTGTTACTATGGGAATATATAAATTCCCTCTTCGTACTATGAAAATTACAAACACACCCCTGACTAAGGTTGATTAACGAAATTTATAGAATTTTCATTTTTATGCTTATTTAATTTTTTTAAAAAATATATATATAATCAGGCAAAATAAAAAAATAATTAAAAAGGTAAAAATACCCTTATGTTTTCCCGCCTGGCAAAAGACCCATCACCTTCCTTCTCTTTCGAACTTTCCTTTCATACCACAAGAACCATTCCCTTTCCACAAGAGCCACAGTGAGAATTTTCATCAGTGGTCATGATTGATTTTCAAACTTTAAAGGCTCACAAACAAATTCACCCTCAAGGGTATTTTTGTCAGCAAAATTTATAAAAAAAAAATTCTATCCAAAGGCAAAATAGGAAGGTTATATAAATAGTATGATTGAAATCAATATTGACCGTTAGTTTGACTAATAGAGGAGCAATTTGTAATGGTAATAAACTAACAAGGTAAGTTTATGTAATTTTCATAATTAGAGAGGGAGATTTGTATATCCCATGGTAATGGGGAGGTCAACATAATTATTCTTTATTTTTAAGGATATAATTTTAGTTAAAATTATTAACATATTTAATTATTTTTTTAATATTAAAATGCATTATAGAAGTTAGAAATAGTAATATAGTTTTCAGTAATCGAAATACTTCATCATGACAGATCAGTACAAATGAATATTTGTTAGATGACGTTAATTTTAATGAATATTTATAATTTTTTAAATAATAACAAATATTTATAATTATAACAACTTTTTTAAAAAATTATAATTTACCCTATATATATTCAAGTATTCAACATTGATCAGTGAAAACAAAATGCAGAGTGGTACACGCGTGTTCGAGGTGCGTGCAACAACTTATTCAGTATAATTTGGATCCTCGGGAATCGGCCCGATCGCATCATTTGGGCCCGCTGGCCAACGTCAAAAGATATAGGTTGTGTTTGGATTAGGTTTTTGGTGTTTTATTTTGGTGTTTTTGAGATAGAGAGAGAAAAATAGAAAAAAATAAGTGTGTGTTTGGAATAGATGGTATGTTTGGATTTGTGTTTTGAGATAATATAAAATAGTTTAAAATAAGTGGTGTGTATGTTTGATGTTGGGATTTGGAAGACAAATGTGACTGTTCATTATCAAATCATGTTTTTTTAATATTATATTATATATGTTATAATACATATTATATATATTAATATATCATTTTAGTATAATATATTATTATATACATAATAATATACTAATATATATATTATATACATTATAATTATATAATATTATAATAATAATAATATATAATAGTATATTGAGTACAAAATATTTAAATAGTGCAAGTTAAAAAAATTATAATTAATAGTTAAATGCACTATAGTAAATGGGTTGAAAATACATTCGTTAGACGTTAAATTTGAAGTGATAAATTTAAATAGATAATTAAAGTATTTCAAATTTATAATGACGTATAAATTACTAGTACATTGTCCTCAGTATACAAAACTGGTACAATATTTCATTGAGGTAGAAATTCAAATATTGTTACTCAGTAGTATTGATATTAAATCTTTTTAATGTCAATGGTTTCATAAGTTCATAATTATTTTTGCTAAATAATTTTTTATTAGATTTAAGATATATTATAATATATATATATAATACAAATAATAAAAAAAAACAAGTAAAACTCATTTGCTTTGGTGTGGAGTTTATGTGATTATATGAAATAATAATATATATTATAAAAAAAAATCATGCAATACATTATTTATTGAAAATAATTTCGTTGGCATTTATATTCATCGTGAAAAGATTTAATTGATAAATCGAACAATTAACATTTTGCCAATACACCCGCTGTAGTGGTATAATGTTCAAATATTTTAAAATTTTCTTAAATATTACGTTCAACTTATAGTTGAATGAAATACCAGGCGAACAGTTAATTACCTAAAATTATGAAATATTTTTACTCGTGCCATATAAGGCACTCAGTTTCTACAGAATTGTCCAGCTATAATTACATATCTGCACGACATAAAAGATACAAATGGATTAGACTCGCACAAAAGTCAGCAATAGATATATGCTTTGTACTGATTAAAACAACACTTTATTCGCATTTTTCAGGTGGGCACTGTACGCCTAAGGACCGTCACGCGGCAGAGGTGGGAGTCCCTGTGGTCAGCGTGAACGCGTTGTGTTGTCTCCATCAGTGTTAGTCTGGGCACCTCGATTAAACTGCACCCCGAAATGACGGATGTAGTTTGTCCAAGATCCAATTCCCCCCACTTCAGACCCCATGTCGAGACTGCGTCGTGCGGCCAATGAAGTACTCTGTGCCATTTGTGGGCTACCATTGCCACGCGCTACATGCTCCACTGCATCCCAACTAGCGATGTGGGTATGCGTCTATACCGATGGGGCCGCTGAATCTGTTATGACAATGGGTGCATCAACGCCTCCTCTCACTGGACTACGCAATGAGTTAATGCTCTCGTTGTCTTGTGCAGTGCCTTGGTCCTCAACAGGAACACCCGGCAACCTAATGGGGCCCCACACCTATAGCATGCTGGGATAATGTGGCTCTGGCACTTATAGTACCGGCTAGCCAACGGGTAATACTGCAACAGGATTCAATTGAAAATTTGTAGGGCATTGCAATTTAAAAAGTCAAAAATGGATAGTTTGCAACTGTTAAATAGATGTTTTTTGTTAATTGAAAATAACATGATGTATCCGTGACGCCCGTGGTCGCAGCTTCGAGGGAAACACCATAACAAATATTTCAATATCATAAAAAATTCCTGGTAACTGAGTGATGGCGTGGAACTGGTTAAATCGCCTTTTTAACTCGTAGAATTTTTCACGAACCTGGTCACGGGTGTAGGGATATCCAAAATGTCTTCATAGTCCACGTGCCCAATGACCTATCTGTGCCTCCGCAAGTGCGTCGTCTCTCATGGGCGCTCGTGTGTTGTTGTCCACGATCATCCATATGAATCGCTGCTCAACAGTTAATGTCCAGTGTAAATCCTGTGGAAATCCAGCGCTCTCCAGATATCTGCAATATGCCATGTCTGCAAATAAAACTATTTGTTAGGAAATAGAAATGTAAAACATAACATCACGTAAAACTCAGGTTCAGATTTAGAAAAATTCGAAGTTGCTTTTACTAATACAAATACAGTGTTACAAGTTGATTGTCAATCAAGCACTTGTTAGTCTCACCCGAATATCTACTAAACAGCATTATAGTACAATATGAAGCTAGGTGAAAATTGGAAGAGGTTTTAACCGTTTACATATGAAAACAACAATTGTACACTAAGGTCAACTCCTAGTTCGGATGGTTGGATGCCCACATCTGCATTGCTATGCTATCTCGAAGAATGTGTTAGGATTCTAATTCATAAGTGGTTGGACGTCCCCTATGGTAAAATATTTCCATATCGACCGGAGTGTCTTCGTCCGGTTCGTTGAATATGAGATCATCGTTGCTAAACTTATGGATGAAGTTTTGAAGTGTGCAACATGCAATGACTATATCGACCTGGTGGTTTAGAAGGTAGTTGGGCATCCCCCACTGTAGTATTGGAAAATTTCTTCAGTAAGCCGAAGCATCGTTCAATTACTTTCCGCAATCTTGAATGTGCATGGTTAAACATGTCTTGTGGGGTTCCATATGGACGACCTTGTCCTCGCCACTCAGGTAGGTGATACCTCGTTCCACGATAAGGACCTAGGAAACATTGGTAGTTTGTGAAACCCGCGTCTACCAAATAATACTTACCTGCATTTCCAATATGCATTGTTATAAGGTGAACCACTCGCACCATGACTTCTACCCTTAAGCTAGTAGTTTGTGGAATCTAGGTTATATATTACAGTACTCACCAATCGGAGGAAAGGGAAAAGTGTTGTCATGTGATACCGCATGGTCCAGGACCCGAGCATTGGCCGCACTTCCTTCCCACCCAGCATACACATAAGTGAAATTCATATCGAAATCACATATTGCTAGTACGTTCTGTGCTAGGCGCCTTTTCCGCGATCGATATCGATTTTGGTCCACACGGGGGACCCATGCCGGTACCAACGTGTCGTCCATAGCTCCGATGCAATCCTACAGCGATGTCACAAAATGAAACGTTGTTACATGCACCAAATGACTATTGGTGCGGGCAACTTGCAATAATTACAATGATTATAGTTTTACAGAATGGTGTTATGCCAATTAAAGTATTTGTATGTACCTTGAAGAATGGGTAAAAATCTGGGTTATTTGTTATCCTCGTATGTGTCTACGTAAAACTCGGGTGAGTTATAAGTTCAGGTGCCATTGCACACAAAGCAGAAAGCACTCGGTGAAATCTATGATTAATAGTCTCCAACGAGTGTTGAAATCGCTCCATATTATCGCGCTGCCGTTTATGCATTCCGACCGTCTGCATGAAGAGTGTAACTTCCTCGATTGAACTGACCCGAGACGTGTGACAATGCGGCAGCAACCCTCTCGATGTCAATGCATCAACTAAAGCATAGAAGCATGGCTTGGTCATGCGAATATTGTCAAAAAAACGCCCCTAGTGTGGGGTTGTCATGATCTCGGCAATCCACTTAGCTCCCTGTAGTATGGATGTGTTACGCGACACATTTTCTCTAAATAACTCTGGGCATATTAAATCTCGGAATGCTAGAAATTCCTCGGGCACATCAGATTCGTTACTTCCTGGAGTTCCTGGGGTTCCTGGCGTCCCCGGGCTTTCGCTTGTGGAGTTCGCCTCGAGACCTCATGAATACTCAACACTTGATCCCGTCGGTATAACAGTGTAAGATAGCTGCATTTTCAAACAGGGACAAATGTTAATGGGAATCCATAGTGCCATCATACTCTACGATAGCTGAGTCCAACTATTCAAGAGAAGCTCATCCATGTTTACCACGAAATGACTTGCAAACTTATTGCAGGTAAAAAAAAATCTAAACAAAATACCTCCATAAAGGTGAAGATATACTTTCATGTGAATTAGAGTATGAAAATATATAAATGTAGTTTGGTCAAAAAAAAATTTACTTGGTCAACTATAAATTACTAATAAGTCAATCAGTGATTAGATTTTCATTCAATTTTTTTTTTTTTTTTTTGCTCATATCAATAGATTTAATAAATTTTAGCTAATTGATATACTTATTTGTAACAAAACTAAAAATTAGAGATATTAGATATAATTTTTGAAATTAGAGAAAAATTACATGGGAGGTGGGTGCAATTGTCCAAATATAATTTAGGCATTAATGTGAGAGGTAGAGAAACTATTGCCTATACATCTGCTACAAAATGAATATTAATTCCATTAAATGTCTTTTAAGTTGCCAATTGGAGGCAAATGGATTTAGTTATTTTTTATACGATTAAATAAGAATGTAGCTATGTGGGATGAACTGAGGTTGTGACTCATAGTCTACTTATCACACCTAAAGAGGATTATTGGAGTGGTATATTGAATTCAGTTGACTTAGTATTGCTTCAAATATTTGAAATTTTGTTTAATTACACATAAATTTTATGTGATTTGAAAAATTACATCTAACACTTTTGAAATTTAATTTTATCTAACAAATAAGTCCTCCATTAGTCAAAATTCATCGAATTTGTTGATATTAATAAAAGAATTGGAAAAATATTTATATTTACCTCTGATTGACTTATATTAATTTATTACAGATCAAATAAATATTTTTGTGACCAAATTACTTATGTGTCTTATCGCTTTAATGCATATGATGAGGTATATCTTCACCATTGTAAAGGTAGTTTAGTTCGAAAAAGATTATTTGACCTGCAATAAATCAGTAATAAGCCAACCGATTCTTTTAAAGATTATTTGTTAAGATATTTAAATTTTGTATTGTGGTTTTAATTTAATTTTCTAATTTAAATAACTAAATTACAAAATTTATATAATATTTTTGTATTTATAAATAAATTTAAAATAACTTTTTAAATTTTTTAGAGAGATGAAAATGAAAAAAAATACTCAAAATAAGTTAAAAATAAGTCAAAATGTCCAAAAATTATTATATAGTCATATAGGGGCATTTTAGTTATAATGGCAATAAAAAATCATGCAAAGACGTCAAAACAGTCCCCCAACCACACCACTCGCGCGTGCAATGCACTCCATCAATTTCTAATGGTATAGGGAATTTTTTGTAGGGGTTTACAAAACACGAGAGATTTTTTTCCCTATTTCCAAAATACAAAGGACTTTTTTGCTAATTTAACAAAATACAGGGGATAATATGAAATTTAGCCACATAATTTACTACAAGTATAGTTCACATACAATATGTACTTAGTACAGCATTTGCATTTTTAGCCCTCTCATTAGATTTTTCGCACCACAAACACAATTCCACAGCTACCACAAAAAGCATCTTCATACGTTTTTGTGCCTTTTGGAATTTCTGTACATCATGTTCCATATTTCTCACTTTTCTCAATATGCAATTTTCTTATAACGTTTGCAAATCAGTGAGTCATGCCAAAAAAAGAAAAATACTAATTTAATAATTTTTAAAAAAAAATTAAGAGACTAAAATGAGAAAAATAAATTAAAACTGACCATTCACCCTCCCAAAAGTCAAAATCCGGCGACATTTTAGCCAAAAAAAAAAAAAAAGAAATGGTTAGATGGACCAAGATAAGACTAAAACTAAAATTTAGGGATGTAAATATTACAAAATAAAAATGATGGACTAAATAGATTTTAAATGCAAACTTAAGGACCAACTATAATATTTATCATAAGATCTTTTAATAAAATAGTAAAAGTTCATAATTAATTGGGCCAATGTTGAGAATTGGGCTTAGATTCAGAACTATTAGAGCGGCCCAATACAGAATCAAGTACTTGTTATATATTTCTTATATATGGGCCAGGACCAAATAAAATGAGCTCCGCCCAAAAACCCGGATTGGGGCAGCGTGACCTGGGTATCCATCTGCTTTATGAGTTCTTCTTTTTTACATGGGCCAGGCCCAAATAAAAGTAGCTCCGACCCAAAAAATCCGGATTAGGACAACTTGACCCGGATGTCCACCTGCTTTATTTATGAGTTTCATGGTCCTAAAGCACCGATTTGGCAAATCGTGGCGGGTGGGGACCCGGGAAACCATAGCCCCACCTTGTGCGACCCACGTGGGTAGGATTTAGATTCTCCCCATTTCCTCGTCTTCCTAGTTTCCACCCGCGTCTGACGCGTGTGACTACTACGCTCCAGTTGTCCTTTGTCTCTTCTTCTTGTTATTTCTCTCATTTTCAGCTCTTTTGAGTTGGAGAACCCTTTAATTCAACACATCCTGAAATTCCCCTAATTTTGATGTCTAGAATTTGCCCTGAAATGATCCCAAGAGCGTGAAATTCCATACTCAAAACCCTAATCTGCGCGGAATAGTGCGATTAACGTATCCGAAACATAGGGTTTTTGAAAATGGACAAGAACGAGGATGAATTACAGCTAGCGATGTACAAGCCCCCGAGTTTCACTGGTGGATGCTTGGAAATTCGGCTTTTCTACGTCCGCATCTCGCCTTGTGCGGTGGACGACGTCCCCGACCCAGCTCAAGCTCCGCCACCTCCGACGAGAGGTCGGTGTTTCATTGGAGATTAACGGCGCACGTGTTCCGTCATCGGAGTCTGTTTCTATTACCCTTCGTCGCGATCGCGTCGATAAGGATTCCTCCGAGGTTACGTACGTTAGCACCGACAGCGTTAAAATCTCGGGTCCCTCGGAATTCGAGGTCTGTGAAGAGAGGGATGATTTGGATTTAATTCTATGTGGCTCGCTGCTGAGAGCTGATGCTGCGGCTCCGTGGAGTAATGGGAGTGCGTTGGATGATGATATGAAAACTGGGTGGAGTATGGAGTGTTATGTGGCCGCCTCCATTACGAATGGGAGGTCGCCTTTTTTCCAGCCGAAGATTGGGGTTTGCTCTCCTTCCATTGAAGTTTACGTTGCTGGGTGTTGCTCGGGGACGCCTGTCATTTTGACGAAGACAATTTTGATTAGTCCGAGGAGGAAGGTGGCGAGGCAAGGGATGATTCTTGATGCAATCCCAGAGGACGAGGAGATGGGGAAGGAGCAAAGGAGTTTCTGTAACGGTTTGGCGAGGCAGCGGAAATTGCAGGTAGTGTTTGATTTAGGCTTAATTGTTTTGTGTTGATTTTTGCTTCTTTTGTATGTCATCGGAACGTAGCTACGATTTTGAAATTATTCTATAGATTACTTCATATGTTAACTGAGCATGAACGTGGTTGTATACATCAATCAGAGATATTTCTTGATATCATGCTAAAAGTACCTTGGATTTCTATAAGATAATGTTATTTATCTAATGACTAACAGAAAAGAATGCCGGGATTGTAAGTCGTGGAAGCTGAAGTAGCTACTTTTGAGATTAACAGAAGAAAGCAAAAATTGAGTTGGTGATCATAATAAAATAGGCAGGCTAATGTCGGAGATTCTGATTAGATACATATGGCCAGTTGAATTTAGATGGTGGATTTAATTCCCAATACTGCAACTGTTTTGCTGCAAAAGTAGCGTAAAACTTGTCTTTATGCAAATGAGAATTTGGTTTTAAGTTGATCGCAATGGAGATGATTATACCTGGTAATATTATTTTGATTATGATCATGATGGGATCCTATTGACAGGTTCAATTAGAATATGTCATCTATAGCTAGTCAGTTTATCATCCATGCGCCGCATTATAGTGAATGTTGAAAGGAGTAATGGTATATGAGAAAAAATTGCTGGTTTCTAGTTGAATGGATTTAAAAGATATAGCTGGACAACTAAGACAAATGAATGCTGAATGCAGTACCAATTTGATAATGCGTTCTTTTAGAATTTTAGGTTGTGACTTGTGCAAGCCTATAAAATGATCCTATGATTCAGTTGTGGTGATGCATGATACTTGTTGCCTGTGTTTGAACTTTTTTAAACAATAAGCTGGTTTTTTCTTCAAAACACAATCATAAAACTTTTAAAAAAAAATGGGGGTAGTGTATGCATTAAGGCACTATTGACCTACACAATGCACATATGTCAGGTAAAGGCAACCCCGTCTGCTCGGAGCTCGAAAGCTAATATGCTTTTTCCTTAGTCATAGTTCATCTGTTGTATACGGATCATCGTGCGTTGGATTTTTGCTGTTGCTCCTAAGACGCTTTACTGCTAAAACTACTATCAAAGTATCTAGTTTTATGATGTGTGCAAACCTTTCCTTTTCACATTGTTAAGTATAAAAAATAATCCGAAGAATTATGCATGAATAACATACTGATGCTATAGAAAATCTCATTATTGGCCACAAAAGTCCAACCACACTATTCAACTTGAAAAAAGATCAATTCTAGGTCAAGGAGAGTTGTCAGCAGTCGTTGTTTTCTTCATGTCAAAAGCTAAATTAAGTGTAATTTCCAGTTCATGTGAATGATTCTGGACATGTATACACTGATTTTGGAAACATTTTAACTATTCGGCCAATTATTTTGTGCCGTTGAACTGCAGGGTGGAGAGTTGTATTCTTTTATATGCACTCGAAGATATCCTGTTTTTTGATTGATGTAGCTACTTTAACATGGTAATCCATCCTTTGAGTGGTATCTGCCAGGAAAAGAGTTAACCCTCAGAATGCTGCATGCTTATGATCCTCTGAGTTTCTAATCTTAACTGATTTTCTGCAGTTCACGGCGGCTGACATGGATGACTACGAGTCAGATAGGAAAGTTGGATACAGCTATTACTCTGATGATATGTACTATGGCGAAGATGGCCAGCTTTCCTGGTTCAATGCTGGTGTGAGGGTTGGTGTGGGAATAGGGCTTGGGGTGTGCTTGGGCGTTGGAATTGGTGTTGGCCTGCTTATGCGATCGTATCAAGCTACAACTAGGAATTTCAGGCGGAGATTTTTCTGATTCTACTTCTGCCAAGGAAAGCAGTGATGGTTATCATGGAAACATATTTCCTTTGGGATCGCTGACCTAGAGACACGATGACGCAGCTGAAGAGTAAGAAGAAGCACAATATAGCTACTAAAAATGGGGCGTATAATCGGGTGCTACCCAAAATTCTAGTTATGGTAAAGGTGCTGCTTTAATCTATGCTGCCAAGTTCTTCCATCATGCACCACTGGAAGTGTTCATGTATCAGTGTGAAATGTTAAATACTCGGCCTGGTGTGCTATAAGGGATGCTGGGTTGATGTGTGGATATGGTCTGTTAATCTGGTCTATATCTCTGTGCTTCATCCTCCGTATATACGTTCTCTTTTCTGAAGTTTTTTGGTCCAATCATCTTTTGGAGTAACTTTATTCTCCTTATTTCGTTTTTCTGTATCCGGCTTAAACATTTTAGCCAATTTTGTTCTGTTTTTGACTGCCCAAATAAGTAGGCATGGTGGGCACAAGAGTTGCTGCTTTATAGTACATTGTTGTAGAGTTCTATAACATCATAGTCGCCTTGTTTGAGATCGGAGACTTTGTTTAGATCTGCGCCTGTTTGAGTTGATTTGATGGATGAAGCTCTTCTAATTTATGCAATGAGCATATTGCAATGGGGTGTTCGAACGAAGAACCTTTTCTCCTACATTACCATGTTTGAATTGAATGGCCGTATTCCCTTCCCCCCCCCCCCCCCCTCAAAAAATTGAATTGATCTTGGGAGTGGGTTGGGCGGGAAAAGAAATTTAATTGTGTTTTGTTGGTTAGACATTGAGGTGCACGGTGGATCAGATTGATATAGAATCCGCACGAATCAGTCTAAAAATATCCAGTCCAAAATTATTCTATTAGTGTTTATAGTTAGTTTGGAGTTGGGTAAGATTGGGTAAAATTTAATTGGGTTTCGAGTCTTGCAAAAATAACATGGGTTGGGTGTGGAGTTGGGTAAGATTGGTGAGGAACTTGCCCCATTGTCATTTATATGTTTGAAGCAGTGTTTTGAAATCCAACCCAGCTCAGGCGGTCGAATTGCTTGACTCGAACCGCCAGGTTGTGTACAATTGAACGATCTGTGCATTTGTACCGCCTACCTCCTTCATTATTTCCCACCGACGCCCACCTCTGACGGCTACACCACCACCTTCGCAGCAGCAAACCTCCTTCACCATGACAGTCACCCCCTTCACAAATGGGTTTTCTTTATCAGAAAAAGAAAAAAAATAAATAAAAAATTTAATATCATCTTCTTCCTCCACCATTGCCAACCACCTTCACCACTGCAACTTCTTCATCCACCATTGCAGCCATCCTCAGCTGCACAAACCACATTCACCCACTTCGCCCCCCCCCCCCTCCCCGCCCCCAAAAAAAAAAAAGACTTTACCTCCTTTGTCCTTCAAGTCGCCGCCAACCCCTTCGTCGCTACAGCCATCGCCCACCACCTTTGACCCCCTACAGCCCCACCCACCACCACCTTTGGCCTCTTCCCCTTAGAGCCCAACCACACCTCTTTTGATTTTTTCAAATTTTATTGTTTTGTTTTTTTAATTTTTGAGCATGAAAAAATTAGGTCAAGAAATTTTAATTTGAGGCATGAAGAAATTTTGGGAGGGGATAAGGTGAAATTATTTAAATATCTTTTTAAAAAAAGCCTAAAATCGCGTGCATTCCACACAAGGGAATATTCCCCCAAGATTCGCCGGAAAAGGAAAAAAAAAAGTTAAATGCTATGAAATACAAAGGTTAGGGGGTGACTTGTAAAAAAAAACGATTGGGGGGCAAAGTGCAAAACGACCAAAATGTTGGGAAATGTCTGCTTTTAACCCTATAAAATAATTAAAATTAATTTTTATATACTTATAAATTATTTATGACGTATATATGACTTTGGAGAACTTGAAAAGGAAGGGAATTGTAGCTACTGATGGTTGCGTCGACTGTGGAGCAGAACGGGAAGATGTTTTTCACTGTCTCTTCTTCTGCAGCTTCGCTCGACTGGTCTGGGCGCTTTTGGGTGTTCCTTGGGGAATCTTGAGATGTGCGTCATTCAGTTTGGAGGACTGGTTCAGAGGGATTCACAACGCATTGGAGCGGGCTACATGGGATTATTTCCTAACTATTTGTCGGTCTTTGTGGTGGGCTCGTAACCAGTGTTTCTTTGAAGGTAAGAAGGTGGAGGCACATACAACCATCAGAATGGCCAAGCGTATTAGTGTAGCAGGCTGTTATTTCCTAATGTTAACATCACTTCTTATGTGTATGTTATATATTCATTCAGTTACAAGTACAAAAAATACATAAGAATGTTAAAAAAGAGGCAAAATTGAAAACTTATGTACTTTTTTTTTGTTGTTGTTAATGTTGGTATTTTTCATTCAAGCCTTAATGAAAAGAAAATCGGGTGTAAACGAAGAACTTTTGAAAGGGTTAGTGTAATTTTCATATTATCTTATAATTTTTCATTTCAAGAGTTTTTTAGTGTAACCAACCCTTATTTTTTTATTTATAGTGAGGGAAAATGAAAAATATAAAAATGCGTATACACTTTTGGATTCGAAGGACATGTATGTCATTTCACCATCACACCTTCCTTTTGTATTTTTATGGTTAAACATCATTTTTGGTCCCTCAACTATGCCATTTATTCAGATTTGATTCCTCGTATTTCTCCCTCATCAAATTTAATCCTTCAAGTTTATATATTTTATCATTTTTGGTTTATTCCGTTAAATTTTCATTAAAACTAACGAAATTTATAAAAAAAAAAAAATCGTGATTGGCGTTTAAGGGTTTCAAACCCATGACATTGAAGAATTTTTTTTTTATCTTCACTATTGCACCAAATCCACCAATTATTTATTTATTTTAACTGAAATATTACTTTACTCTTATAACTAAGAATTATCTTACCAATCCCCAAATATTCAACCACAATTAAATTGCAAACAATAAATATTCTTGTTGTGATGGAACAAATTTATAATTATGTTTTAACTGATGTTCAGAATATTTTCGAGATTATTTTTATGTATTTGTTTGGGATTTTATGTCTTTTCTTAATGCACTTTTATGTGTTGTTTATTTATGACACTGCTAGATGCTTGTTGTTATTTTAGTTGATTTTATTTTAATTTTTATTATTAGGATATTTAGGATGTCAATGATTTTTTGATTGATTTTGAGATTTTTTAGTATGTTTTGAGATGTTTTAACTTGTTTTTATTTTATATATGTATATATAACGTTTTATTTATTAAAATAATTAAGTGGTTCATTTGATGGAGTGGTAAAGGTATTGAATTTTTTTATCTAAGGTCTTGAGTTCAAGTTCTTTGGGCAAAAGATAGTTTTTTAAAATAAGTTACAGGGATAATTACACTCCTCTCTCCCATTTGGTATAATTACACGTAGACCCCCTTTAGTTTGGAAAATTACATCTAGCACCTCTGAGGTTTGCTTTCATCTACCAAATAAGTCCCTTCGTTAGTCAATATTCATCAAATTAACTGCTATTAATAAAAAATTAGAAAAATCTATATTAACCCTTAATTGACTTATTACTGATTTATTGTAGGTCAAATAAATCTTTTTATGATCAAATTACCCTTATACATCTTCATGCGTTAATGTATCCGAGGACGTATATCTTCACCGTTATAAAGGTAATTTAGTCCGAAAAAATTTATTAACAGCACTAAGTCAGTAATAAGTCAATCAAGGGTTAATATAAATTTTTTTCTAATTTTTTTGTTAATATCAGTCAATTCGGTGAATTTTGACTAATGGAGGGACTTATTTGTTAGATGTAGACAAACCTTAGGGGTGCTAGGTGTAATTTTTCAAACTACACGAGGTCTGCGTGTAATTACATCAAACTTCAAGGGAGGGGAGTGTAATTATCCCTAAGTTATAAGGTTAAGTAAAATTTTAGTTAAAAAAAAAAAAAAACAATAGTGGACTTGGTGCAGTGGTGTAGGTATCAAAATTCTACTTTAATTATGATTTTTTATTTTTTTATTTTTAAAATTCTGTTAGTTTAACGAAAATTTAATGAAGGGACCAAAAATGATAAAATATATAAATTTGAAAGATTAAATATAATAATGAAAAAATATGAGGGACAAAATTTGGATAACTGTCGTAATTGAGGGACCAAAGGATATGTTTACCCTATTTTTATTCATTTTTCCACTGCTCGCAAAACAGTCTCTCTCTCTGTGTCTCTCAAACAAACGCACGCATTCGATCTAACGTAGAAACAGACTTGGATTGTTTCTCCAGGTGATTCTAAATTCCCATTTTTTTTGTCCGATTTAGTTTTATTTTGTATCTGTTTGAATTTACCTTTTTTTTCTTTTGTTTTTGGCTGAAATCGGTCTTGTTAACTGCTTATGATTTCTTTCTTTCTTTCTTCCCCCCCTCTTTTTTAGCTCGCCTGATAATTTGTTTGCATGTCTGGATGTTTATGCGATTCATAGGCAACGGAGATTAATTCCATAATTTATTATTTAATTCTCTGAGGATCTAGGTCGATGAAGATTTAGCGAGATGGATAGCCAAAAAAAAAAGAGAGAGAGAGATTTATGAATGTATTTGACATAGTTGTTGTTGGATCATATAGTCGAAGTTTATGATAATTTCTTTTAATTAGATGATCCAATCCACTGCTTATGATTGTTCGAAGTATGATTGAATTTTCGGTTTGAATTGATGCTAATACATGAATGGCATTGCGTTACTGAACGCTGGTTATGTGGTGCCTAAAGTGTTTTAGATTTGTCTCTACTTTGGTGTCAGTTCTAAGTTGAAATTCTTACACTTAATTTCATTGATTGGCGTTGAGATTGCAGCACCTTTTCTTGAAATATTGATATGTGGAGTAGTGCAACTCCCTGCTTGGATGGAGATATTTTGAGTCTTTGAAGACTATTTAGGGTTCAGCAAATGAACAGACCTAGAAGATATTAAATATAGGTAGTGTTAAGATGGGTTTGATGTGCTTAAAAAGGTGATGTACTAGTGCGCTGAAGAGTGGTAAAGTACCATTAGTCAATGGCACTAAGAATGAGATACTAGAAATTTCCTCATTATTCATGGTTTTCAAGACTAGAGTTTAAGGGATTCAATAATATCACAATATTGGAGAAAGATCCCTACTTGACTATAGACCCAAATTATTCAACTTATATGCATATTCTTGTATCAACCCTTATTTAGTCAAACTAAGATTTGGAAATCTACTTTTGTGATCTTCAAGCTTTCTGGATAAATATTTATGGAAGGGTTGGAAGTGCATTGGTGGTACGAGTATGGTATATATTCTCAGATTGTCTGGAGTTTGTCTTGCAGAAATATGCAAATTGTCAAAATATTTAATTTTTATTCAAGTAGTTACTTTTTTGAAATATATGTTGTCTCGTAAAACCATTCATGAGATTGGTAATTTGTGTATAAGCCAGGTGTTTCTTATGCAGTTATTGTGGCAAGAATATGTCAGGCACTGAGGAAGTTAAAGAACAAGCTGAAGTTGTTATGGAGGACAGTGAGAAGTCCTCGCCATCGACAGAGCAAGAAGTTGCATATCATGTTCTGTTTGGGTACTCTTTTAACTGTATTCCTATTATGTTCTAATTAGACTCATTATTTTTTGAAGGAGGAAGTTATTAAGAAGAAATATGGAGGAATAGTGCCCAAGAAACCACCTCTGATTTCCAAGGTATTATATATGATCTTGTCGCATAAATTTGTTATGTAGCTGTAGGATTCTTTCTGAAACTCTTTTGATTTGATATCAGGATCATGAACGCGCCTATTTTGACTCTGCTGATTGGGCTCTGGGCAAGGTACTCCCTTTTGGTATTTGAACCATTGTTTGAATTGAAGCTTGGGGTAGTGGTATAGATGTGATATTTAAAACTTAGTAAGATTCTTCCATCTTTTCTGACTACAGCAAGGTGGACAGAAGCCCAAAGGACCTCTTGAGGCTCTCCGGCCCAAGTTACAGGTAATTATTGTTTTTTCCCTCATTTTTATGTGCAGTAGGAGTGTACGCGGTGCGGGTTGTGGCAGTTTAGGTAATTTTTTGGCCCAACCCAATCATTGCGGTCTTTAGAAAGCTCTACCCAAGCCCAACCCAACGATCATCAAAACCGCACTTTGCGGTTTAATTGGGTTGGGGCGGGTTGGGGCGGTTTTGCGGTCTTTAGTATATAGACAATCGCCTATACAATTATATTAGTATTTTGGGACAACTTATGCTTTTGTTACAATTATTTTGTCAAAATAAATATATTTTTCTGTAGAGCTAATTATGAAATATGATATATCAATTATAATATGTAAAAAATAAGCACTTATACATAGTTATATGTTTATTTTAAAAGAATAAAATATTATTAAAAAAAATTACCATTTTTTATGAATAAGATGTGAAAATTTTATTATTTCAAATTAATTATATAAAAAACTGATCATAATATAATATAAAATTAAATAAAAATTATTTAAAATAAAATAAGATGGTAATGAAAACAAATTATAACAAAATCGTAATATCATCTATTTCAAGTTCTTGCCTTTATCAACGGCATAAAAATATAGAAGATCGTCAATAATAAAGAATTAATGAATTAATTGATCTCATCTACATATTTATACATATATATTATACAATACCAACTTGAATGTTTATGCATAATCAAAACTTTTGTATAAACATATGAAAAATTCTAGTATATTATTAGTGTTCACCTTCATCTTCTTCTTCTTTTTCTTCTTCTTATTATTACTACTACTACTACTATTATCATCATCGCGGTCGAACGCGGTCTATGCGGTCTACTTAAGCATAAAACAAAACCCGATTGCTAAAATGCGGTCTTTTTTAACTAGCCAAGATCAACCCAACCCACCTTTAGCCCGCGAATTGCGGTGCGGTTTGGGTTGGGTCGATCGGTTGGGGCGGTCCGACAATTTTGTTGAACACCCCTAATGTGCAGTTAGTCACAGGAATCATCTATATATTTGAAGATATTTTATGTATCTATTATGGTTTTTCCATCCATGTTAGCTATTCTGCCGCTATAACTTCTGGTATACAATGATACATTCAGTCTTTGGCTTAGAAGGGGACTCCGACGGATAATGGGTAGCCAGAGATGTGGAAGGATATAATAGTATCTCACTTCAAGACATTTGGTGCTTGCTTAATATGATAGAGAAGCTTTTTGGAACATCATTGCGCATGCTAATTCTAAACATCTCTTTCTTTCCAGTGACCTTTTTCTTTTCGTTTTTTCTTTCAAGTGTGATGCTATAAGACCCTGTTCCTCCGTCTCATGGCTTAGGATTCCCCTATGAATAGACTGGTGCATAATTTATTCTAATTTTCTGCTTTTTCTGCATGAACTCTTGCTGGTAGTATTGGTGATGTTTTTGAGCAAATTTTTGGTGGAAGATTTTGGGAGATTTCACCTGAGTTCTTGAAATTAATGATGTCCACCACAAATTTTCACAATTTAATGAGTCTATTGAACAATTGAAAATGCCTGATAACTCCTTTTGACATCTATGTTTCTTACAGTGAAGTCGTTAATATTTACAGAATTTTCAGAACTAAAGTGGGTTAAATTAACAGCATTGTTATGATATTTTATGCTGCCATGTCATTTTTGTTTCTCTTCAGAACTTGAGGTTGACACTTGAGTTTTGCCCCTCTCCCTCTCTTTCTCTATTTGCCTCTTTGCTAAGTGTGCTAACACATGCTTTTCTTTTATATTGTTTTGTTCTAGCCAACGCAACAACAAACACGATACCGCAAGTCGCCTTATGCGCCGTCAGAAGGTGAAGGTATGCATGATTTTTGTTAAATTTCTAAAGAGGAGCATTTGAAATTCCATTTATTCTATCGCGATTACATCAGTTCAGTTATCTTATTAATTTGTTTCTGTATTTTAATTTTCACTCAACAAACTTATGATTAAGAAACATTTATGCTGTGTGAGGACTTTGATGTTTGAACCACACTGTTTTACAATCTCAAAAGCAGCTCTTTCTGGAATTAGCCTATGATTGTTTTTTTCTCTCAAAGATTGTTAACCAAATCTCGTCTTCTGGTGTAGATGGAACTGCTGCACCATCAGAAGACGCAACTACAAATGAATGAGAAGCAGCCGTTGATCCTTTGATGATGGGGAGTTTCTCCAGCATCACCTGCAATCTAGTGAAAGTAAATTTCTTCTATAATAAAATTTCAAAAGATATTGTAATGCCTGTTTAGTGTTTAGAGAAAGAATGCATCTACATGTTGTATTTCCTCTGCTGTAACCCCCAAGATCAAGATGTCTTTCCTGATCTTTTCCTGTTGTAGACTATTTTCCAGTCACCGATGAGTTTACAGATATTTGGGACGTAAAATTCAACAATATCATCAACTTTTATGGCTCTTATTTTGGTTTTGCCTGCTAAATTATATTCCGAGCACTGTCTTTAAACCTGGATCGGACCTGCGGGTTTTACCGGTTCAATCGGGAACCCGACATGTGGCTGGACCGGATATGGCTATAAAAACTGGGATGGTCAAAACCAGCGAGATTTGGAGCGGGTCGACCCAACTTAGATTTTTTTTAAAAAGAAGAAAAAAAGGAGACGACGCTGGCTCACAACAGTGGTGTTCGGCCAGCGCGACTCGGCGTTGGACGGGAAGTTTGCCTGGTGAACTGTGACGGGCCGAGAGGGGAAGCAATTGAATTTGGGGGAGAAGAAGGTAAGGAGCTGGTGGGGAGATAATGGTTTGGGCCGTTTCCCCCTCCAACAGCATTTAATGATTGTTATTTATTTTTTAATATTTATTAGTTTTTACTTATAATTTTTAGTTTTTAAAACTTTGATTGTTAATTTTAACAGAATTACATTCAGTTTACTTTTTTTATAAATTATAATATTTATATATTATTGTAAAATTGTTTTCAAATTTATAAATTATTTGTGACTTTGAATTTTATTAAAACTAATAATTTGTGACATACTTTATATATATATATATATATACATATATGCAATTTCTATTTAAAATAAAATATTTATAAAAGTTTGTCAATTTCTAAAGTATATATAAAATAATAAGTTAATATTAAATTTATAAAAAATAGTAACAAATAAATAAATAAAAATTAGAAAGAAAAAAATTATTGAAAGATAATGGTGAGTGAGAAATTAAATGGATAAGTGAGAAGTTAATAAATTAAATTAAATGTTAAAATTAATATCAAAATAGTTGAAACGTCAATTCACCTCTCTTCAATTATATATAGTATTAATAAAAAATATAATTTTTTATATATTCATGGATTTAAAATAAGTATATAATTTTTGAATTAAGTTTTTGAGATTGTCTTACTAAAAAATAAATGGAATATTCCTAGTGCGAAGTGGGAGTCATCTGGAAATAGCAAAATGTGGAAGGACATTCACAAGTCATAAACACCAAATCACAAACGCACAACGTAGACTAGGGTCTTCATTTTGATTTTTGAGTTTCCCATTCCAAAACCACGGGAGAGTGGAGACCTCGTCTATGATTACTCCATTCTTTACACTTCCACAACCTTTCTGTTGCGAGATCATCCATACCTACACAATAATGCTTCTCCATATTCACTCCTGAGCAGGCTGTTTGATTGCGTGTTAGTGTGTGGTGATTCCACGGACGTTTACATTGTGTGAAGGCGAGAGAGAGAGAGAGAGAGCGCTTCCGCAGCAATGGCTAATTGCAACACTGTTGCTTCTCAATCTCGTCAGCTGCCTCTAGTCGTAACACTCAATTGCATAGAAGACACGGTGTTGGAGCAGGAATGCTTGTCCGGCGTCGCGCAACTGGAGCACGTGCCGCTGAGCGGACTCGCCGAGTCGCGGATCGAGTCGGCGGCCGCGGTTCTTCTCCACTCGCTTTCGTTCTCCCACGCGCCGCGCAGCGCCGGCTTCGGCCTTGGCAGCTGATCCTATGCCTTGGATCCTCTGACCGTGCTGTCGACTCCGCCCTCGCGGCCGACCTCGGGTTGAATAGGCTGATCCACGTCGACGTGAGCCGAGCCGAGGAGGTGGCGGATACTGTCATGGCGCTTGTTTTGGGGCTACTTAGGCGTACGCATCTGCTCTCAAGACACGCGCTCTCGGCTTCCGGGTGGCTGGGTTCGGTGCAGCCGCTCTGCCGTGGAATGCGCAGATGCCGCGGATTGGTGTTGGGGATTGTAGGTAGATCTGCCTCTGCGACGTCTTTGGCTAATAGGAGCTTGGCGTTTAAGATGAGTGTGTTGTACTTTGACGTGCAGGAGGTATGATAAATAATTAAATATTGATAAAAATATATCTACTATAGATTCTGTAGTTTATGGGACTTTTTTTTTTTTTTTTTTCTTTTCATACTGATTTGTCATTTATTTGTGCTTCTGGCAAAGTTACTGGTCCCGTTCGTGCAAATTGTGAAGTATGCTCTCTTGTACAGATTGTGGAACTTTCTCGTTCGTGCTGCTATTATTATATATTCTTATTTTGCGTTCTCAAGATTTCTATCTGTGAATCTATGTGTATTAGCCTGTAATGCTTTACTTGTGGTTTAGGTTGCTTCTGTGTTATTTTTGATTTATTGTCCATGTACCTTTGACATGTTTTATGATTCTTTCAGTAATAATGTATGTCTATTGATGCTACAGATTGTTTTTTTCCTTTACTAAAAGAGTATATTTTCCAGAGTGTTGCTGTTGGCGTAACTACTCATCTAATTCATGGAAATAGTTGTCTTTGCCTGTAGTATTAATGAATAGTCATAGTTTTAGTTGCTAAAACTTGATGTTCATATGATCTTTGATTTTTCTTTTTTAGTCTAGTTTATAAGTTTTAATGGAATCTTCTGGGTAAATCACTGTCTGATCATGTTTGGTAATGAATTGGCTGATCTTCTTACACGAAGTTTGGTATCCAAGTTGTATCTATCTCTTTGAAGTTATAGAGATATGTACCTTTTCCTTTTTATTATGGCAAGTTTGAATAGGTGGAGTTTGGTAATATTAAATTGGAGAAATCAATGTTCTTTGATGTTTCCAAGGAAATTGATGCTATTAGCTCTCTTGATTTTATTTTTTATTATATTTATAAAGTTTTTATTCCTTCTATCTGAATGTAGGGAAATGGTAGAGTTAGTAGATCTTCCTTAAGGTTCCCAGCTGCAGCCAGAAGAATGGATACACTTAATGACTTGCTTGCTGCAAGTGACCTCATATCACTGCACTGCGCTTTGACTAACGACACAATTCAAATTATGAATGCAGATTGTTTGCAGCATATAAAGCCTGGTAAACTGTTTAGTAGTTGTTATGAGGATTTTCATTGCTTGCTTATTTGGACCATCTCTCACATGAGGTGATACTTCTCTGAAGGGGCATTTCTTGTGAATACGGGGAGCAGCCAGCTGCTGGATGATTGTGCTGTGAAACAACTTCTGATTGACGGCACCCTCGCAGGCTGTGCCCTAGATGGCGCTGAAGGGCCACAATGGATGGAAGCATGGGTATGATGAATAGTCTTAGGGTATGAATGCAATAGAGAAATGTAGTTCAGAAGTTTGTGGCTTTTCTTGCTGAAGCTTTGTCATGAAATTACATGATTTTACTTGATTACTTGCCATTAAGGACGAACATCTTTTGAAGTTTTCTGCTCGATTTTGTTATATATTTTTTCATTTTTTCCGGCGGGACTTTCCTCTGCCCTGTGGTCAAGCGGATGGTGCTTTCCTCTAAGAAAGCCAGCTTCATTCTCATTTTGCATCATTAAGATTGTTGATGGTTTTATCATGCTTCAACTATATCTGTTTTGGAAAATTATGGCTCTTGCTTCACTTAATTGACCTACCCCTCTGGTGGCACTGTTGCCCCAGGATACTGAGTGCAAGGTAGTGATAAGGAGCTAATATGCATGCATTATTTATTCATCTTGGGGAAGACTGTTGCATGTTCTCTATCCATTCAGCTTACTTTAGCTGTTCTTGTTGTTAAAAGATATAGCAACGCCCAAAACTGAAAGAAATAGCTTAATTCAGTGACTGCCTTGCCTTTTCCCCAAGGACATGTATGTACTCCTTTCTTTGAGTTTTTGTGAAAGAACTTATGAATAACGACATAGTAAAAAAGCACACATATGTAAACTCTGTTCTGCATGTTTTGCCCCTAATGATATATGTAAGATCATATTAGTTACAGGTTTCGTGCAAATACTCAAACAATCATTATAAGTGTAGCATTTTTCCAAGCGAACTATAATTGTATATGTTCCACAGTCAACTGATAATGTATTGTAATTCTACAGAAGGATTTTCTTAGTTTCTGACATTTCTCAGGACTATAATTTTACTGCTTTTTCTGCTTCTTTTTACTGAAATGATAGTACCATGACTTGATTTCAGCTTAGGGAGATGCCGAATGTTCTGATACTTCCTCGGAGTGCCGACTACAGTGAAGAAGTCTGGATGGAAATAAGAGAAAAGGCTATTTCCATACTACAGCGATTCTTCATTGATAATGTCATCCCAAAGACTGCTGTATCTGATGAGGAAGAAGAGGAGGCAAGTGAGGTGGGATACAAGAATGAACAAAGTCGCAGACTAGACAATGAAACTTCATTCCAAGGTTCAGTTGGTGATAGACCGACTGAAGATATTCAGCCAGTGACTGAAAGCTCCCAGAAAAAGATCTTAAGTAAGTCAAAAGATACTTCAACTCAAAATCAAGGTTCAGTTTTGTCTCAGAGTACTTCAAATAGATCTGATATAAAGCGAAGCAGATCAAGCAAGAAGGCTAAAAAGAGGCATGGCCGCCAAAAATATCAGCATAAAGCAGATGATGCTTTGACTTCTGAAAAAGAGAGTACTTCATACAGAGAAGATGATGCTACTATGAGCGGCACAGATCAAGTGTTGAGTTCTAGTTCACATTCTGCTTCTCCTGAAGATTCAAGGAACAGGAAAGCACCTGTTGAATCAACAGCAGAATTAGCTCCAGAGCTGCTCTTAAAATCAAGGATAGAACTTAATAAAAAGTCAGGTGAACTGCTGAAAGATGGCTATATTATAGCTTTACATGCAAGAGATCGCCCTGCACTTCATGTGTCGAGGCAAAGAGTTCAGGGTGGTGGTTGGTTCCTTGATACATTGTCAAATGTAACAAAAAGAGATCCCGCAACACAGTTCCTGGTTGTATTTAGAAGCAAGGTGTGTTGATGAGAAGTTTAATATTGTTTTGACTGTGTCTGACACTCCACTATTTTCATTACTTGTGGAGGTACTGCACCAAAATAAAATGTCCGCGTGGTATTACAGCATGTACAAGGATGATAATTGGTGAGAGAATGAAATCACGATTAGCTAACTGATTTCTTTGATTGCTATATTTTGTAGGATACAGTTGGTTTTAGATCATTTACTGCTGGTGGAAAGTTATTACAGGTACTTCTCACGATCAAGTTTTCATGTGTATTTCATCTTGTCTATGGGGATGTTATTTGAACAGAATTTTAGCTCATGACTAGCTGAAATGGGTTCTCGTATGGTTCTTAATGAAGCTTCATTTGAGCTTTCTGCATGCAGGATCTCAGTTAGTGAAAATATAATTACAACTGTTTTTATATTTGCCGTTATAGCTCTTTCACCTTGATTATTTTATGTTGAGGATTATGGTTTTTTCTCATTTCCAATTTGGACATATGAAAAAAATTGTCACATAAATATTAGGTTACCACCTTGTATAAAGTCATCACTTGAGATACTTAAAAGCAACTGTTTAGTTAGAATTTGTGTTATCTGAGCTTTCACTTTGACTTTGCAGATAAATCGGAGGATGGAATTTGTATTCGCTAGTCATAGTTTTGATGTTTGGGAGAGTTGGACATTTGAAGGTCCTCTGGAAGAGTGCAGGCTGGTGAATTGCAGGAATCCTCTGGTAAGTTCATTTTTACTCTGCTCAGTATGATTTGGTTCATCAATTGTTGCTACATATAGCCGTGAATTAATGGTGGTGCTATAATCACAAATATCGCACATGTTAATAAAACGAGCTAATTGAGTATTCTTATGTTTAGATGATATTCCTTAATCCTAGACGTAAACACTGTCGAGATTTGCAAACGAGTAAATCTAATCCAGCTGAGCAACTATGGCCATAAGAGAAACAATTCTTTAAAAACCATTCTGACACTTGCAGTTTGAGTCAGTTCACTACACGTGAGTTGTTCTACAAGAATCAATTGTATCATCATCCTCTTTTCTTTTTCTCCCTTGTCTGTATCATTTGTTTTTGTCGAATACTGCTTTCTTCATTTGCTGAAGTACTTCAATCAAAGTGGCCACATGAGAAGTACTACTTTGTATTTTCTCATACCCTTTTTGCCCTTGTCAGCAGATCCCTCTTCTCTGTCTATTAAAATATGTCCTAAATATCCATGATCTGCAGGCCGTGTTGGATGTACGCGTTGAAATTCTTGCAGCTCTAGGTGAAGATGGAATTACTCGCTGGCTCGATTAAGCCAGTCGGAACTAGCAATCTGAAAAGCTTTAACAGATGCACGACAATCTATTTACACCCAAGGTTTGTGATGTTTGCCAATAACTCATAATTTGTAAAGGATCATATTTTCCTTACCGGCATCAAGGTTTTTGCTGTATTTGCCGACTAATCTCCTTGACCGATACTATTGTTGTAGTTACAAGAGATACACCTATTCTTATTCAAAATTTCAGGGCATTTGCTTGCTAATCCACACATCAAATATCCCCATTTGCTTTTTTCTTTCCCTACATGTTTTTGCCATGTGGGATGGTGGGGTATGTGTCGGGGGATTTTTCTTTCGATGTCTTCATTTCGACATAACATCATGATCATCTGTCATGTGGGGTTCGAACGTAAGATCTATATGAACGGTCATGATATCTTGAAACACTGGCATTATCTTATTACACTCGCTGATCATTCATCTTTATGCAAAACCCTCATATGAGTTTGTCCCCAAGTCTCTTGCAGTGAAAGCAAGGGATTTGGCAACAATGATTGCTGCCTGTTCTCAACATGACTAGTTTTCAATATAACTATGACTTGAAGCAGAATCAATAACTGTAGTGTTGAGGTGAAGAAATCTTTGTACGCGATGAGTATGTAAACTTGCAATGACGACTTGTCATCAATTTCTTGTATTTTTTATTCAGCCACTGCTTACTAAGCTTTTATTGTAGGTTAGTGAATAGACAGCACACAGCAGGGAATATGTTCTGTGCAAGTCAAAGGAACACGAGGATAAATTCTAGGATAAATTATAAATGTGAGATTTTCTGAATTTTGTCATAATCATAAATTTATTTTATTATTTATAAATTATAATATCTTTTTGAAATAATTATCGTGTAACAAAGACTCTCTTATGATAAATTTTCACAACAGATATAATTTTTCAAACAATAATTAAGAAAATTTTGAAGGAGTTGATTGTAATTTACCCTAAATACTTGTAATCAGGTGATAGAAACAAGTGGGTACTATGTTCATATAATAGAAAGTTAGGGGAGGGGGCTCATGACCTAAGAAAAATATCTATGATCAACTATATTTTTTTTTACTAACTATAATATATCTTTATTACGTAAATAGCTATCTATTACTACATAGTATTTTCATTGGATATAGAAATAACAAGAAAGGTTGAAAGGAACAAATGGAAGAATATTAGCTACATATTCTTGAATTTCAATTTCAGGCAATCAATCTTTCTCTTTCTATTGTTGACAATTGACACACACCTTTACAAACTCTTCAAACTGGTCTATGACTATGACTATGACAACAACAGCTTATTACCACTTTCCGTTGGTTGTCAATGTCAGTAACTGAAAATAAACACACACATCTGCATTTCAAATAACCCCCTTATTGATGAAATCAAATATTTTTTCACTATTCACTATTTAGATATATATTTATAAACAAATAACAATAATAATTATATGATTATGTCAATACATTGTTAATACACATCTAAGTAATAATTAAAAAAAAAAAGTTAATGTTTTTGGTTCATAAGGAGGGAGTTGGTTAGTCAAGGTGGAAGTGAGAAAAAAAAAAGTCAAAATGAAAATTTTGAGTTTTGTTTCAGCCCTCAAAAAGAGAAACTTCGGGAACCATCCATTCGCGCACTGACACCTCATCATGCCGAATTTGAACAATCCCCCATCGCCATCTACCGTTACGTGTATGGCTCAGATCTCCTCTTCCCGCTCCCCACACATAGGCGGTTGCTTTTTACCCGCTCTCTCTCTCTCTCTCTCTGTATATATATATTTATACCTCCAACCTCCAAGTCCAGTCCACCTTCTCCTCCACAAAACCCCTCGAAGTTTTTAAAAAAATTTATTCCAACTGGAGAATCATTTTTCCTGCTATTCTGTGTTTTTGTGATTTCGTGTTTTTTATTTTGAGGTTGTTGGGTTCTGGATATTTGATCAACATACATGGTGTCGGTGTATCGAATCCACCATCGGATCAGAATTTTACCCATTTTTACGGTTATATGGGCGGGGATCCGATGAAGATTACGGGTGTGAATAGGAGTGATGGTCATTTACTTCTAGCGACGGCGGTCGGGAATGTAGGTTCGGCTGTTGATGATACTAACAAGAAGATCCGGAAGCCGTACACGATTACTAAGTCGAGAGAGAGCTGGAGTGAGCAGGAGCATGATAAATTCCTTGAAGCCCTTCAGTTGTAAGTGTTTCTTTCTCTATTTTCGTTTTCCTCAATCTCTTTTTTGTTTTTTTTTTTTTGGGGGGGGGGGGGGGGTTTGAGGTGTTGAGCAGTAGAGACTTTTTTCTTGTGGCCAGGAGTTCTCGAATTTATCTTCAGTTTTATATGTTTGAGTGTTCTATCCTGATTTTTTAAGGTTTTTTAAGTTCTTTGAATGGGAATTGAGTGCAGGATAAAGGAGGCTTGTGAACTTTTTGCTTTGAGATTTTGGGGTTTTCTAGTTTACGTTATCTTTTTGTGTATTTTTATTTGTGCTTGTTCTGGGTTCTTGATGGTGGGAAAAATAATAGTAGATTGGGAATATGGATGATACACGAGTTTTCATATGACTTCTCTTTGTTGTTAAACGCGCGTGATCTTAGCTGGTTTCTTATTTACTTTTTCACTTCCAGATTTGATCGTGACTGGGAAGATCGAAGCATTTGTCGGTTCAAAAACTGTTATCCAGGTAAACTTAAGTTGATTTACACTTCTATAAGCTGATGCAAGAAACTGTGGCTTTAGTTTTCGTCTGATCACTGCTTGAAATCTTGAAAGTTAGTTACTCTGTTCATGGTCATTAAATGCGTAATGAGAATCACTCTGACTCCAATAATTGTATCTATTTCTTTAACAGAGTCAGGATGTATGGAAAATTAAGTGTCATGGTAGATATGGTCAATTTTCGGCATTGTGAGAGAGTTCCTGGCTGAGGCATGTGGTCCCTTCATTTTCCATAACAGTTTTTGCCTTAATTTAACTCCTGCAGTTTCTCTTTTTCTAGCCTAGTTTTCCTTCTTCTGTCTCCAAATCTTTAACTTCCATTTTCATCTATAGGAGCATTTAGTTGCCAACATTATGCCTCCGTAAAGGGGATGGGGCTAATTTGGCATGTTTACACAATGTATGCTGCAAAGTTAAAGTGACAGATTTTGTGAAAATGGTTGTATTCCGTGTGTCTAGAGACTCAAGGGAGTATGTTTTGCAGATCCGCAGCCATGCTCAGAAATATTTTCTGAAAGTCCAGAAAAATGGAACAAGCGAGCATGTACCTCCTCCACGTCCAAAAGAAAAGCAGCTCATCCTTATCCACAGAAGGCCCCAAAAAATGGTTAGTTTTCTTTCTTGTCTGTGCACTTATTGCTCTTTGTACCAGGCATCTTGTAATCTTAGCATCTTTTTATTCTTGTACTTTGCTGTGAACCAATGCAGTTCTGCCTCAAGCCAACGGAGTTTTGCAACCTTCTGCTGCTCTGGAATCTGGATATGCTGTCAGACCGGATTCGCTGTCAATACCTAGGAAAACAATTGGTAGTGCACCTGTCTCTTCTTGGACTTACAATGGTGTACCAACAGGATGTTTGTCACATACTTCAAAAGGTACGTTTCCTTTCTGGTGAAATATTGTGTCAGCTAATAATTAGAGTAGCAGCAGCTGTAACAAGACGTCTGTGTTTGTTGTTCCAGATGATACTGGATTAGCCAATAATTATAGCAGCAGCAGCAATGAGAGCACTCCTCGTGTATGGACATCTGATGGTACACAAGGAAACCTCAAAGTGGGATCAGTACAACACAGCGGGAGGTCTGCTTCCTTTCCACTGCTTCCCCGCCCTCGTCCTCCCTTCCTTTCTCTGTCTTTTTGTTTCAAGCATGTATCTTAGGGGAATGACTTGCTTGCATGCAATGTGCAAGCTCAAAACTATGACCCTCTGATCTAATTCGGATGCTTAGAAGCTGATTTTGAATGGTTCCTCTCATTTGCTTTGGGAAACTGTATTGCTTTTTGTATGGTCAGCGCCGTAGATCTACATCTATTTACAGCTGATTTTTACCAAGGAAGATCACATTATTCTGTCTTCACAGAATTTCTCTGTTCTACATGGATGTCATTCTTTATTTGACAAGTTCTTTTTTCTACCGTTTTGAATTTACTCTGGTTTTTTCATGCAGTTATGCCAGATTTCGCTCAAGTTTATCACTTCATTGGCAGTGTCTTTGACCCTTGTGCAAGTGATCACTTGCAAAGATTAAAAAAGATGGAACCTATAAACATTGAGACGGTAAGTTGATGCTTTGCATAAATGCATCTTTTGAAGTTCTCTGCAACTGGATTTTGTATAGTAGCTTCTTCCTTCAGTTATGCTTTTGCCTTTCTGGAGATTCCTGGATCGTCCAATCTTAAGTTCTCCTAATTAGCCTGCCTTGAGCTACTGTGGTCTGGTTGATTCTGTATTCCGAAAGCTTCCGAGTCTGAGGGGAAAATAAGAATCAATCCATGAGAACTTGGAATTTAATAACACGTTCTTGTCCTATGTAGTCAAGTGCTGCTGCCACTTTCATGTGCAGTTTAGGGCCATTAAAAGTTTGTGCATAAATCTTTTGTTGTCTCAACAGCACGCAGCATATATATGGGTGTTGACAAGTCTGGCTTGGCTGGGTAGATAAGTTTGCCCCACCCCAACACACACACCAAAAATACACCTCCACACACTGACCAGAGCTGATTGTCACAATTGGACTGCGTGGTTGAAATGAGGTAGAAACTCAATCGTTCCCCCTCCAAACTGAGCCTGTAGCATTTGTGGCCCTGACCTCTGATATTTAATAGATCCTGATATTCTGCTTAATTTTGTATGTCGAAGTCTTGGTTCCTCAGTAGTTTTAATTGTTTAGTAAGACGAAATTCATTTCGTACATGTTTGCTGCAGGTGTTGATGTTGATGAAGAATCTTGCAGTCAATCTGGTGAGCCCTGAATTTGAAGATCATGTAAGTCTTAACTTTGTTCAATTTGGTATTGCTATTGTTTACAAACAGGTTAATTCCTAATGATGGATCCATGCATGAAATTAACCACTTGTTGGAGGTTTCTAATCCTCGGCCTATTTTCAGTGTTGTAACAAATGAAGATCAATCATCGTTTTGGACGACGAAGTTCTCTTTTAAAGAAAAAAGTTACTGTCTTGTCATGCCAATTGCTTAGTTGCATCTGTAGATTCATCATTGAGTTGTCACTTTAGTTGTTAAATCATGACATGCTTTTACATATTAGCGTATGCTTATTGTTTCCTTGACCCTCCCCCCTGTTGATTGTTGACAGAGGAGGTTGTTATCATCCTATAGTGTTGGTACCGAAAGCAATGGCACGGGGAGTACAATTCCATCTGTATGAAGTTCTCGGAAAGCAAATCTGAACTCTCCTATTCAGAATGCTATAGCTCCTTATTGCTGATGAGCTTCCGTTACACGCGGCAGCGCAGCCGGACAAGTTTCTGCAGACTGTAGGTTCTGCCGACATCTTAAAGCTCAGAAAATCCAGTGACCATGCTCGCGTTCACGTGATCATCTACTACAACAGCTGCTTTAATTTATTGATTTATCTTTATGTACGGAACTGGACGGGTGTGCGTCTGGATTGGATTGTATTTGGAATCTTTTTGACCAAGGAAATATCTGGAGTCATAGCTTTGTACTTGTAAAGTGGAAGTGGTGGAGCATCTTCAGTTTTCACGTGTGTATATCTTGATGTAAACATGTCCTCCGAAGTGTGCTCTAGCTAATAAAAAGGTAGTGGATTGGGCAGTATGTCCATCTGATCGAGTAGGACAAATAGATAGCCTTCGGCAGTTCTGCAGCCATGTACAGTTTAAGGCCCTACGCCTAGAAACAACTTCTCTGTTCCTGTTCTTGATATTTACTATGGTGTCCTGTTAATGATATTACCATCTTTGTCTAAATTGGGAATCTGGTTCTCTCTGTCTCGGTCTCTCTCCCCATAGACTGAGCAACGCCAAAGGATAATGAACTGGTAGTTATAAACACAACTATGTAGTATAGGTGCCTGCCTATGAGTAGCTTTCATGGCAAAAACGTAAGAGAAATGTAACTTCGTGTTGCGTTACCTTTGCCACTTCTTTCGCTCTCTGAACAATTGTTTATCAATGTAGATCTGCTGAACCATACACATGCAGGGAAATAGCAGGAAAATTGAAAACCGGAGCCGAAAGAAATACTGTTGGATTGTCTCATTCATGCATATCGACATCCCAGTGTGTTGGTATATCCCCAAGTTACAAAGAAACAAATTCCACCATACAACGAACAGTATCTCAATCCTTGTAGAAACATGGATTTGTACAATCAGCATGGATATGCTATAACGTGTAATTCTGTTAGTAACTATCTATATCGGAAGCCCATGTCAATCTCATGACCATATACTCCTTGGTTGTGACCAGTAGCAAATGGATGGATGTGCTTTGAGTTCGCCTGGAGCTCCATCTCAATTAGCCTTTGGAAAGCCTCAGGAGGATTACTCCCAGAATGCATGTCGGGAGCTGTAAAATAAAAATAGCAAGTCATAATTTCCATAGAAAAAATCAAAGCAAATGATTTCTTTGACCTGGAGAATATGCTTCCAACTAAAATTTTCTGACAACCATAATTCAGGTTCGACAAGAATCAACAAGACTGATAAACCATGATACAATCACAAGTTAACAAGAATAAGAGTTGCTTTAAACCTAAAGATCTAATGAACTCCGCAGAAGAGGACTGACCCAGATAATGATCGAATATTGTAGACTGCAGCCATAAACTGTTATTGTATAATTTCAAGTGGTAGTTGCGCACTAATTATACTCTTAACAATAAATAAGGAAAAAGGTAATTAATCCCCCCCCCCTCCCCTCCCCGAGGTTTGATGTAGGAGAGGTAGATTTGAGTCCACCCCCCCCCTTGAAAACATTCCGGTCTGAATCATACAGCTGGAAGAATAGTGGTGTCTTGGGATGCTTGGGAACCCCATTGATTTTGACTATAGGTGGTGTACAGCAAATTTAAGTTTAACTGTTACTATTATTTGTCTGTTTCTTCTCTTCTTCTGCTGTTTCCTATTTATTCTCCTATCAAACCAATCCACAGAACCACCCACCTCCTGCTACCCCAGCTGAACCCTGTAGCCTCCCTACCAGGTGATGGTGCAAGTGTATGTGCACATGTATGTAATACAGTGCACTCAGAGAGAGGAAATGTGCATTTCTATCAGTACATACAAATGCATGTGCGTATCATGTGGTACACATAGATAGAGGGGAGAGAAGAGAGGGAGTGACAAAATTTTCCAAATTTTTGGCTGTATGGAAATTTGTTGCTTTTGGGTTTCTTTTTTCTTTTTGCTTTTCGTAAAATTTCCTGGAGGGTAAAATGATTTCCACATACTTTTCGTACCGGCAGACACTAACAAGGGTCATGCTATAATATGACTAGTAATGAGAAGTCTGTATAGGTATTCCTAAATAGCAATAAAAGCAAACATATTTTTGCAAAGCATTCCTGTTTGTCAAGCAAACTTATGATGATAATTGTGTATCTTTAGTTCTTATAAAAAGAATCACAAAAAGCAAGACAATATTTAAATTAGTCTCATATAATGAAATGTAAGAAGCATTTACCTGGTATGGGGAAGCCATCACTGCCAATGTTCGGTTGGAGAGGCCCAAAAGGGAAGCCTTGGATTTGGTTCATTTCCTGGATAAAACCACTCGCTCGATTGCCATGGTGGGCAGCTGGCCCACCCCTTGGCAAGTCAGGCAGTACATGAGGAGTACGGTTGCCTGGCATTTGCATCTGATGCAGCATTGAGTGATGGGATGGGCCATCAAATCCAGAAACACCAATATTTGGGCGATGAAAAGGATGCTGATTCATGGCTGAAGGAAATTGGTGACTGGCTGGAAAATCATGATTAAACATGGGCTCTGGACCCAAGAATTTCATCTGGGAACTCATGTGAGCAAGATGTGACTCCAACTGATTATACGATGGCCTGACTTGGGCCATTTGTGGAGGCTGAAACTCTGGTGATGATTGCTGCACTGGAAGGTTGTGATAGGGAAATTCAGGCTCCATGTTTCCAAAAGGACCGTGTACGAAGGGCAGACTCTCTGGACCTGACATAAACCTTTCATCCTTAACAGCATTAGCAGCTGCCAGTTTGTCCATCACATTGATTGGCATATTTGACGAAAAGTTTACATTGTTAACAGGATTGTGGGTAGGCACAAATGTTGACATTCGATGATTTCTAGGATCAGTGACGGGGATAATGTTCTCTTCAGGCAGCTGAAATCCAACTGCCTCTTCAAGCCCACCGTGTTTGGGGACTGCCTCAGGATGATGCTTTGGCGAAGTTGTTCCAATTTGGAAACCATCAAAACCAAGCCAGTTTTCAGCCGTACTCATCTTTATCTGCTGCCCGTGATTTGAAGCAAAAACCCTATGGTCATGACTTAGTTCTTGCAGACCAGCTTTATCAATTGCTGAAGAAGAAACTTCGTTGTTAATGACCGGAAAAGGTAATCCATGAGGGTCTCCGGTATCAACTTCCGCTGACCCAGTGGAGCTCCTTTGTATAGAAACAGGTGCTCCAACTGATTGTAGCTCCTTCATAAAAGCAGATCCAAACAGTGTTTCAAGAGTAAGTGTCTTTCCCGATTTAAGGTCATTCTTACAATGATCTTCACCTTTAGGCTCGTCTGCAGTTGAGCCCATATCATTTTCTTGAGAGATTAGAGGTTTCTCAAACATAGTGATATCAACCCCGGAGTTCAGAGTCACATTACTCTTGTCTGTTCCCTTCTGCAACAGAGAGAGCAGGTGAACTGATGCATGATCATTGACATGCTCACTTGGTTGTTCAGTATTTGTATCAGTAGTACTCCAGCCATTTAGAAGTGGGTTCTTAGTCTTTGCAGAGTACTCTATCAAAATTGATTGTTCAAGGTCTTCACATGTAAGGACAGTTGGAATAGTCCCTTGTTTGCTATCAATACATGCCTGGTCAGAGACTCCATCAGCTGCAGATGGCATGTCAAGTGTAAGCTTACTATATTGTTTTGAGGTCTTATTGGAGAGATCACACGGAATGTTCTGGGTTGCTTCTGTCTCAGTAACTTGATATCTGTCTTTATCACCACTGACTATTAAAGACAGTAGACTGCTTGGCTTTGTAGACATTGTATCATCAACAGGCTTTGGTTCTGCAAGAACATAAAGATATTACTTAGAACCAAATAAAGACAATCAAGTCCGTAATTATTCAAATAGTGAAAAGAAAAATCTTAATCGTCACACCTTCCTCAAAAAACCATTGGGCAAACTTTGATGACTTGGCCGAATTGGGGCTCCATGTGTCATCAGGTTTACTATCATTGTGCTAGTTAAGAACAAATAGGACATAGAAGTTAGTACTGGCAAAACAGACTCACATCAGAGGGAAGAATACATGAAAAAGCTTGATAAAACAAAAGGAAAGTAGACAACAGCACTTCTTTTGACCAAGATCACATCAATTATCCACACAAACCAACTAGTAACAGGAAACAGTCTCTAACCAAACACAAAATGCTTATCTCAAATAAATGAATAGACCATTGCTAAAAACGAAAATTTATATCAATATCAATCTATTTCAACTCATAAATTTGGAAAATACAAATTCACCATATGTGTGGAAACTGACAGCTGGGTTTATAGCTAACTCCTACAAGGTAACTGTCATAAGATGCTCAAACACAAATAAGAAATTAAGATCTGTATTACTGAACTTTCACCGTCAGAGTGGCTTACATGAGTAAACTTAACTGATGGAATCCTAACAATTCCAAGTTTAACAGCGAATATAAAGTTGAAAAATTTCATAATAGCTCCGGCATCTCTCATTGTGTTCGCATAACCAACAACGGAAAGCACAGAAGTGAATATGTGGTTATCAACAATTCTCGATTAATTATGTCATAGTCTAGAGTAATCTGGCACCATATGGACTAACCAGCTAGACAAAATAAAACATCTCAACAAGCTACAACAGATTATCCAGCTTGTCAGACCATTCTGCAAATCACTTCGCACCTCAATCCTAGAAGTAGGTGTCCACATTCCTCCTAGTTCTCAAATGTTTTTCTTAAGAGGAAGAGGGGGTTCAAAACTTATTAAATTTCACATCCATTTATCTAGACCAAGTGTCGCATATAAGGAGAACGAGAAGAACCAAAAGTCCAATAGTTTTCGAGTTTTACATTCATTTATCAAGTTTTTAAGTTTCACAAACATAAAATGCAAGTTATTTTAGGAGACATGAGATTGTTCAGCCCACAGAAAGTTCTGCAGCAGTTGGATAGGTTGCACCGAGCAGGAATAGCAACGAATTTAATTACCTCAGCTGCACTGGAACCATCTTCATTGATAGATAATGTACTGCCAAATATTTTTTCCAAAATTGAAGTTGAATAACTTTTGTTGGAGTCACCAACTATCTTATCCTCCAATGTAACAACACTTAATTCAACACTTTCAGGGTTTTCCAAGGTCCCATTTGAATGACTCGAAGCATGGGGTAATTGATCTACCATGCCAGGTTTACTGATAGGCAAATCTGTACTCTTGCGTAAGTTCACATTTTCTCCTTTATCAGAAAGGGTTGTATGATGTGTCTTCTCTGCAGGTTTCCCATCAAATAAACTGATATCTTGAGATAACCGTTGCTCTAAACCATCATTAATACCATTGTGTACAAGGTCGATTTCAGCATCCGAACCTGTTACACGTCTCCCCTCCTGTAAAGCACAAGATACAATCTTTCAGAAGAAAAATAAACATGATAATGGTCTTCACTGAGATGATGCAACAATTATTTAAAAAAAGCAAGAACTGGATAACAGTTATCCTTAACAAATGCACTAGAGATAGAGTACATTGAACTTAACATAAATTCATCACTGACAGAACAGAACAGTGAGTACCAAAAAAATTAACAGATGCTCCTCACAAAGAGAAGGGTTCCACTCTAAATTCATTGCACAAACCCAGCAAAAAGAGCAAAGTGCAGTGTTTTTGGTAAAGTGGCTATATGAACTAATCTTTACAGTCTCCACAGTAGGCTTCTTAAACTTTAGGTAGTAGAAGTGCAGGATGTAAGAAATCAGTACATGCGCATGTTTCCAGTAAAGCCCATCAACAAGCACGCAAATTATCTCAATGTTGGGTCAATTTCCGCAGGCAGGGAAAAAGGAACTGCTGGCTAGGAGACTCTACATGAGATGAATCTTCACATCTCTATTAGTCACAATTATATCATTTATATAGGTGGGGGGGCCAAGGACCTTCAGGGCCTCTCATCGAAGCACCTAAGAAGAATGAGTACAATCCATCTTTGCATTCTGTTATGCTGGTCTATAAAGTCATTCTAGACTACTGGATGGATAACTCTACTCCATGCACGCTGTTAGATAAAAGATTCAACTCATGGTTTGCTAGGAAGCCGGATTTCCATGGAGTAACTAATGGCACCTAAAAGTTAAAAATGTAACAGGAAGTAAAACAAAGAATCATATGTAATCGTAAAAGAACAAAATGACATGAGCCTCATTCCAAAGAGAGAATTTTTTATTAGGAAAAAATTGGATCACATTTCTGCAAGTTACTATTTCTTGCAAGTAAAATCGAAGAAAAGGCTCATTTCCTCTTCTCTTGCTGAGGTTAGGTTTTTATTCAGCTACACATCAACCAACTTTCCACCCAGAGAGCAATAATCAAGGGAGGAGTTTCACCACTGAAATCCACCCAAGGGGAAGTCAAACAATATTAAACGATGTTCTAAAAGATAGAACACCAACATTACAACAGATTACAAATTCAACTTACAGTATTTGAAATTGTAATAGTATTATACTCAAGGAAAATGCTCCGTAAAGCTTTAGAAGTGTTGGACAAGCAAAGAAATATTTTGCAAATTTGGTGCCTAGTACACATTTAACTCCAGATCAGATGCTAAAGTTATTTTAACTTTATTAAAACAACCGGACATGGCCTGCCCCAGAAGACCTAAAAGAGTAAGGACTCATTTACCTGGTTTAAGAAGTGCAACCAAAATTTTGGAGAAAAGGAAGCATAAGCAGTATACTGGGAGACAGCATCCAGGTCCAATGTGACAGAAAACACAAAGCAAGGATTTGTCTACTGATTTTAAGAAGTGGACCCAAATATTTTGGGGAGAAAGAAGTACAAGCAGTATCTTGAGAGACATCATTCAGAACCAAATATGACTGAGAAACAAAAGGTAAGGATCCGTCTATCTGGTTCCAGAACTGGAAGTTCTGGAGCTAAAAATTTTAACGGAGAGAAGGTACAAGCAGAATCCTGAAAGCCAGAAATAGAGATGACGAAGAAGAGGAAAAGCAGAAGAATTACAATTGCAGTCACGTTCCACAAATCCATTTTTTCACTTCTAAACATTGGGAACATTACCATGCAATAAATGCAGACAACCAAATTGCTCAAAGTCATCAAGCTAAAGAAAACCCGTAAACATAAAAAAGAGAATCATGTCCTTCAAAGAACTAATTAACATTCAGAGCCTAATTGTAAAGGTTAAAGTGTCATAAATTCATTTATTTTTGTGCATCTTTAATGGGAAGTAAAAAAATATTGCATACAGCTCAAGCATGAAGATGCTAGACAACAATCTCATGCAGAAAATGAGCCTTACCATTGAAAAATATTGTAAAATCATCATGTGTCTCTCCAACTGAAGCCTGTGGAGAAGATAAAATGTAAAAGGGAAAGTTGAACTAGCATACCTCTACTAAAGGATTATGAATAGGAGACCTCACTAAGGAACTTTTTTCCAGTATATTGTTTTTAAAACCAGGTGGAACAAGTGGTCTGGATGCAGGAGAGTTTGAAGCGAAAGAAGATTTTTCTGAATCATTGCCCAAGGTAGGAGTTGCAGCAGAAACCTCAAACTCATTGTTCCTGAGAAATGATTCCTTTTTCTCTTTTTTATCCTCCAATAATTCATGAAGTGCAGAGACATCACTAGACTTATGCTTCTCCAGCAATAATTTTTGCTTCTCTTGAAGAACCTTTTGTTGTTCCTTTCTCATCATCTCAAAAGAGGCTGAATTTTGGAAAGAGAGCATCCACAAGTTAAAAGAATTGGATGACCAATATAAAAACCAAGGATGCTCCAATTTGTATAAAACAATACCTCTTCTCCTCCTCTCCTCCTCTGCCTTATCCTCGTTACTGCATTCCGTGGAGCCAAAAGTTTCATCATTGTAGGCGTCAGTGTCTCTTCTTGAATAAGGTACTGCCTGAAACAATTATGAGTTTCACAACACAATGTTCAGATGTAAACAGACAAATCCAGGAAACAACAAACAAAAGAAGGACAAGTACAAATGTTGAAAATAAGATACTAGAAAGTATTGCTTAACCTTGTAGGGTCGTGGAGGATGATATGGTTCAGTGCTCTTGGTAAGTTGATAGTGTTCATTTGCTCTCACCTTAGGAGCAGCGATCCCACCAGCATATCCAGATGGTCGTGGAAATGAACCACTCCCAAGGAGACCATCTTGCTCTGAAGTTTGCCAAGACCGTCGAGCATGATGGCCGTAGCGCCTCCCAGAATCTATATATGAGAAGGGATCAAGTAATTAAAATCCATGAAAAAGATCTGATAAAGGTAACCGTAGGGAAAAATGGGACTGAAGGAAAAGAAGCATGATAGAAGATGAAACTCACATAAATGTAAAATATGGCACATACACAGAGCAGGCATCCGAGCATGTGAATGCATTAAAAGTTATTTGTAGAAGTCCTGATTACATACATACTACTCTCTCTGCTCCAATTTGCATGCCCCATTTTCAATTGGCACAAAGTGTTGAAAAAATAAATGCCTTTAGTATCTTTACACTTTTGCCCTTAATAGTGTTAAGAGTTAGTGGTGTGACAACTTGCCTTAAGAGAAGAGGTACCTTCGGTAAGTAAATCTCAATTTAAGGAATGTACGTAGACAAAAAAGCACATAGGAGAATTCAATTTGTGATGCAAGTACAATTCAGAAGGTAAGTGAGCTTGACCAATAAAGCACCACACTACAGAGGATTATGCTTTTAAGTAGAGAACAATACTGACGAAAATTGACGGACCATTACATGGTCCTCCTAACTCCAGGGAAATTTTAAGAAAAAGAAGTCAAGGAATGAATAAAGGCCTTAGAGTCGAGGAATGAATGAAGGCTATAGTTTTAGCACACAGCTAACCAAATATGATCCACTCATTTATCCAACTTTAGAAATGAAAAAGGATGAGCTCATAGTTAGGTTGCCTAACTGACAATTAGGCTAATTATTCATGCAAAACCAAAGCAATTAGAAACGTGCCTCAGGCGACTCAAGGCTCAAGCCAAAGGGAAGACTTTGAACATAACAGTCAAGTTAATCAAGGATATCTAGTGTGCCTTGCAATCAAGAGACCCTGATCCCAGAGGACCCCAGACACCATTTTTTGTGCGATCAGTTACAAGAGTGGCTTTTGATACTCTAGTAGCAATAGTGCCTTTTAACACTCTAATCCAACCAGACAACTCGAGCACATTTCACCAAATTATAGAAGGCTATTTTGATTATTTGGTAAGCCAAAGTCAGAGTGCTGAACATGAACCTGATTCCCGGTCGGATTGAGAATCACTGTCTCGATCATTCCGCCCAGAAGAACGGCTATCCCATTTTCCATAAATGCCTCTAGAGTAATTACTAGAATCCCCTCGAGTAGGCGGAGATGATCCATACTCATTTCGTCTGAAACCCTGCAAAGGCAGGCTTCCAGGATTTCTTGGTCGATCTTGTGTGCTTTGGATGGCATCCTCGAATTCACTACAACAGATAAGCACACTCAATTATGCAGAAGTTTCTACTACAGGCAGAAATCTCAAGCAAAGGACAATGAATTTTGAGATATATAAAACAATTAAATAACTGATATTGTTTCTATTTATTACAAGAGCCTGAAATGTAACTAGCACAAGGGATGGTAGAGTTGACTTTTACCATAACAGTGATTCATCAAAACCGCTTGGCAACTTCTTGCAGATATCCAAATTACTCAAAGACAACAAGAACTCTCTTGGATAGGTTATTTTCGGCTTCCTATATCATCAAACAACCAAGTATTAATTACCTTTACAAAAAAGCTACCTTCAAATCCAAAGATAAATGAACACGTTCACGTCATAAAAAGCAAGGTAATTCAAAATAACTTACTTTAGAACCACATCAAACTCCGTAGACCCCTTGTCCGGGGATCTCTGGTCTTCATTTTCTAAGCTCATTCTGCAGTGTGCAATTAAAAATAACTTTCCACCAACTAAAACATACACTTTCAATTACACAAATCCCTCAGACCCATCAAATCTAACTCAATCATGACAAATAGAAGAAAAAACTCCCCAGATTCAGAAAAAAAAACCTCAAGTGTTGGAATCTCCAAACTGGATTCTCAATTCATCGAAGTGATTCCTTACAAATTGAAGTCAATGCCTACAAAATTCAGAATCGCCAAAATATTACCACAATAAATGATACAAGCTAATCCATTAATTGATCTACCCAGATCAATCGATGCCTAATCCCACAAAAATTCGATACAAAAAAGTCGAAATAAGCCCCTTTTCTGCCCACAACATACAACACTAAAAACACCAATTGCTCATCATGTCTTACGACGTTCGCTCCCTTTACAATCTAATACAAACAAACTCCCAACCTAGGCCTCTCCACGGATCGAAATTGAGACACAGCGAATGCAAAAATTAGGGTTTAAATTTCTCTTGATATTTCTTCCTAATTTCCCATGAATCATACGTCAGGAGAGAGATAATCCAGACACACACACACACACATTCACACGCACATGTATGTGTACGGTGCTTGTTTGCGTGTATTTTTATATACACGTAGGAATCCGTATGTATACATTTATACGCATTCTTCGATTTGTTTGTAGAGAGAGAGAGAGAGAGCGATATGACTGAATTCTCAGGAACAAGATTGGAAATGACGTCGACGAACACCACTACAGAGCTCCAAAAATAGGAGGTTGCTTTCACGCTCTCTTACGTGGCGTGAAGACACGCCACCCCCGAAGTTGTGGCGTGGGTTTGGTCAATTAGTTCGTGTCATTTTACCGCTCCCAGTGCGCGTACGTAATGAAGTTCCACAGGGGTAAAAAAATATCTAAGGAGTCTCTGTTGTAAAACTATTTTGGAAATTACGGAGGATGGAAGTGGAATTTTTATATTTTATCTTTTTTATGGTATTTAGTATTTTGGCAACTCTATAAGTTTTTTTTTTTTTTTAGAAATTTATAAGTATTTACACATATATATAAAGGCCATCTTATCCCACTTGGCATTTGAATTTTTCTTTTTCTTTTTTGTTTTTTAAGTTAGCCTTGCACAAACGACATCGTTTTTGTTTCTTCTTCCTCAGAACGACAACGCACAACGACAATGAAATCACCGTTGAACCAACAGTGGATTTTGGTCATTCAAACTCAGATCCACCCTTTTCTTCTCTTTTTTTTCATTTCAACATCAACAATCATCAACAATCAAGAAGAGAAGAAAACCAGCGGATTCTCCTCACCAACTGAAGACGTTCGCCGATGGCGTATTCCAGTGATTTCTCCAGACTCTGCGGGTAATTTTTCTTTCCTATTCTCTAATTTTGATTTTGGGTAAAGTTTGGATTTGATTTCTCAACAACTACGCTTGAATCAATCATTTTGTTGCCCATACTTTTCACTGTTTTTTCGTATTGTAGATGAAGATATGTGATTGTTGTTTCTTTGAAGATGTCACTTCCAAAAAATTTTGTTGATTTGTGTTTATTTCGTTTTCTCCTCACCTCTTGTTTATATTTAGGGTTTTTAATTTATTTGCTTCTACTGTACAGATACCATTCCTACCCCATGTTTCGCACTGTTACTTGTACAGTGTTGTGGTGTTCAAGGACAAATATACAATTTTTGTTCGAAGACATATACGGTGTTCATTATCAGAAGTCTCATTTTCTTGCCTCTTCAAAGAACCCATCAGGTATTGTTATATTAAATTTTTGCACATATCTTTGATTTGTAATCTCTGATAACATTGAAGAATTCTGCAAAAGAATTATTGTCATAAAAGCTGCTTTTGAATTTTTCTATAATTTCATATTTTGCTTTGAAAAATTCTGCAAAAAAACTCCTATGTATGATGAAATTTGCATTAGCTTTATTCACCATGAATTACCATAAAAAATACCATGAAAACTTTACATTTTTGACGCATCTTCGATTTTGCTCCGTCATTCACCACTTGCATATGATGTAGGTGTGTTTAGAACAAGGCCTTTAATTAGGTTGCAAACGCAGTTCATGCATTTATCTGTTAAAGTCTTTTCAAGAGATTTTTCCCATACTACATGTAATTAACTGTTTCACATGTTTAGTTCCTTAGTTTTTGCTCTCTGGGATGATGTAAATTATCTTCTCTCATGTCCTTTTGTTCTTTGGTTGATCTTGAACATCTAGGAAGTATAAATTTGAGCAATATACATGTTCTTTAGCTATTGAAACTTTTAGTTAATAAACATAGACATGATCTTTGCCGTTGCTTCTTTGTCTGCGCTTTGATTTGCACTGGGCCTCATCAAGTTTTGAAAAACTAGCATTCTTACTTATTAATATGATAATCTAGATAAGATCATCTAAAATTAGTGAATCAATCAAAATTTTCAGTTTTGAGTAAAGATTTTACATTTTGATGAATGAATGAGTGAAGAGGGGTTGTCTTTCTTAAGGTGTTAGTTTACAAGCGAGGCCATGGTGGGGTTTTGAGTTAGGCAAACCTAATCTTTCATCAGAATGAAATTTACACCTTAGGTAGCATCACAATATTTGATAGTTCTCTGTTATGTATATTTGAGAATTTGATATTTGGTCTAGAAATTAAGTTTGTTGATTGGCTAGGCTGGTCTTGAACACAATATGTCATGAACATATGGCTCCCTATTCATGAAATGAATACATTGACTTCATGAACATTACGTTTCTTGTTCTTGGAGATTATGTCCGACTTCAAGAACATAAACTTTCATATTTATTTATTCTTCATGATTTGTACTTACAAGATTTCTGTATATATGTCTCATACTAAATCTGCAGTATACTAAATGAAATGGCTTAGTGTATGGCCCACATAAATTGTCTCATCAAATCTATTCTCAATTATTTCATGTTTAATTTAGTTCCCACCAGAATACTTCATGGCTACATCCTTGCAAAAAATGAGTATATGATTAGCAAAAATAGAGTGCGAGTACTTTTAAGCATTTAACTAAGGGAGAGAGTTACATCTATCTTAAAGTAATGGTCCATGGGTCTATTGTGTGTTAGAGTCCATGTAGAACATTAGTCCAGCTACCAACACATTCTTCATTATCAAGGAGTTGTCAAGGCCTTAGCTATTAATCCCATCCACTCCTAATTTCCCTTGGTATAATCTATTTTATCTTGTAGAACAGAATTTTGAATCAACTACTATTAAAAGATACCTTTTATGAGTTCTCAGCCCTGTCTCCTCTTGTATATTCATATTCCTACGAAGTCAAGGCTGTAGTTAAATATAATTCTGCATTTACAGTTTATCATTTCTGATACATTCCTTTCCCCCAATAATGCTCAATAACTATCATTTTTTTTCCAGTTTGCCACAGAAAATATTTTACAGCATACTTCTTTTCTTCAAACTGACTAATTCTCTTATATTAAATTCTTCAGACTCTTCTATTCTTTCCATTCTCTATGATAAACTTTGCAGAGCTTCAAATCATCGCTCTTGTTAAATGATAGACAAAAACAGAAACTAGATTAATGTATATTTTCTTTAGACACATGGATAAATTGAGTGCTCAAAATTGAAAACAAAATCTAATTGTTGAAAATAAAATTGTGCTCCAAATCTGAAATATTTGCATTAAACCCCCAAAAATTCTAGAAATAAGTTTATGACTGACTTTGTCTGGTAGAGACACTTTCTTGCCGAAGTGAAAGATGACCTTTGGGAATTGATAAATGGAATATTATATACAAGGAACCACAAGTAAGCAATCTGCGTTGTTTTCACCAACTCTTGAGAACTTTGTTTTTCCCTCTTTTCGGCACTTTTTGAGTTAGTTACTATGCTTTTGTTGCTTTTTGATTGTATTCAGTCGCAATAAAGTTGATAAGTGGGATTGCATGAATTCTAATTTAGCTTAAGAACCAATAACTAATTGTGGACTCCTCCCTAAAAGATAATTATGTTTGATTTTTTTTCAAATTATTCTAATAATCTGTTAACTTTAGTAGAATCTATGAAATTGAATGCGGATTGAGAAATTATAACTTTCTTGAATACTTGTATGTTAATATTTCTGCCTTTAATTTTGTTCAATGTTTATAATAATAATTCCAATTTTTATGAAGTTAGTTTCTACAATACTTCAATGGAGAATCCAACATTGATAAATGTAAATTAATTTTACAATGAAATAAAAGCATTATTTGCATGCTCTTAGTTACACATTTGTATAGCTTGCAAGGGCAGACAAGGAAGGATTTTGACATCACTCCTGAGATAAGGGCCTTGAATCTCATTCAAACCAAAAAGTAGGAAATATTCTTATCAAAGGTAAAGGAAGTTGTAGTGATAATTAAGAACGTCCGAGAACAATGTAGAAATGACTATGCTGTTAACTTAGATTTTAGAGTTAAACCTGAATATATTTGATCAATGTAGGTGATAATAGTATGAGATAAGTGGAGCTAATGACCAACTGTGTTTCTATATACTGATTAAGTTAAAGAAATCGGAAGTGATAGATTCCCTTCTGGTTATTGCTAAAAGATAATACAAAGAGTGTACAGGGTATTTCAAAATTTTAAATATCCAATTAAACTAGGAATCATATTATTCTTTTAAATATAAAATTGTTGTTAGTTATGACATTACATGTAATGAATGTTTACGTCTGCATAAACCATGGATAATGGAAACTCAAGGATTGAGATTTGGGATTAAAATTAATATCGTTTTGAAATTGTAATGCAGGTACTTTATGCATGGATTAATCAAGTTCTGAAATCTGACATCTTTTCACTGTTACACTGAGAGGTGACGCATAAGTTAATCTTCTAAGTCTAAAATGTTGAGTTTATATATATTTACTTCGTACTTAGGTTGTCACCATATATATATTTTTAATATTTTGTTTAATGCTCATTCAATTTATTTTTACATCCATTTTATTAATTTATTCCTTCTTAAATGTGCAGTGTCTGCTAAAGCTTAGAATTGTTGAAATTATATGTAATTATCTTCTTGTTATCAAGGTATGTCGCTGTGTTCTTCCTTCTCTTTTTTCTTAGTTCATGTCTATGCAAGAACTCTTTAATTAGTTTTAGTTATTGGAATTTCACTTAAACTTGTTCTTTGTGTATACATGCTTATTTTGAAGATATAAATTATGCATTTAAATAACATTTTAGTGTTCAAGGATCTCTATATGTATGTGTTTTTTGTAAATTTTGCTCTTTTACAATAAACAAATTTTGCTAAATTCTTTGTGTGTGCTTAAATAAATTGATTTATCGTTGTTATATTTCTAATTTTGATATATCTCTTGGCGATTATCGTGTGGTTAAGTAAGATGTTATTGTTGGTAGGAATTTTTGCTTTAACGGTATTATTCTATTTGTATATTTTTCTTAGTCATCCAAGTTAGCTTTCTCCGGTATGCATAAATGTGAACATGACATTATTTCTTTATAATTTTTCTTTTGCCATGAGCATGTATCTCAATATATATGTTTATATATGTCGGTCTAGATAAGCACTATTTTTTTTTATTTGGGTCTATCAATATGCACTTTTGTTTTTGTTGGCTTAGACAAGTAGTCTATTTTTATTGATTTAATTATTATAATGTGTACACAGTTCAAAAAGGAGAAATTATCTTCATAATATAATTCCTTTTTTACTTACAAACCTCATTCAACAATCTTTACTTCTTGACATAAACCTTGTGATTCTTGCTCTCTGTAGACTATTATTCTTCTCAAACAACGTTATTTATATTGAATTATATGTGTTAATATTTGTTATACTTTTTCTTTTTGGTCTTTCATCTTTTTGGTTTTAGTGGTCTTTTCACATTAATGATTATTGTTGTTCTTTTTTTATTTTTTTTTTATTTTGAAGTGTGATGCAACTCCTTTTTTTCACAAAATATTAGCTGCTGCACAATATAAAATACATGGAACAGTCAAATTCCAATATATTGCCCAACAAGGAATATAAAAGAATCCAATCTAATAAAAGAAGGCGTGAAGCTTATAATAATAAGTCTGATGAAAAAAAAATGAGTTGAATGCCCGTCGTAGAGCAATGTATGCGCATAAATCTTCAATCAAAAAACTTTCTGCTCTGGCTGCATCATTTCCTCTTTTGACGAGTCAAGACTATAGCCATCCTGATAGAGATGGTAGCTCTTGTAGCTTGTCTTTTGCAAATATACTCATCGATTTCAAACTCCCATACAAGTTGATGGCCAAATGGAAAATGAGCTACTTCCCTTTCCATTATCTGATGATTGCCATATGGCATTTGGCATGCCTCTAGATTTACATGCTCCTGAACATCGGATCAACCATGATAAATATGGTAAATAGTTAACACTTTGTACCTAAATCATATATTTTTTAATTGAGTATTTCATTTTGTTCCTTACTTTTTCTAGAGTTTTCCTCTTATATATCTTACTTCTGCTCTCTCATATTTAAAGAAAAACAAATGGGCCTTGCTTTTGGTAGTGAAGATATCAACAATTCAACTCCAAAATTGCTTGGGTTTGGTCGCCTAGCAAAAATTGGAGAAAGTCCTTGGTGTCTGCCTGATGCACCAACTTGTATGCATTGTGGTGCAATTAGATTCCATCGAGAACTACCTGATTTCTGTTGCTCCAATGGTCAAGTGTCACTTTCAACACTTGATGTTCCTGAAGAATTACGTGATATTTGTTCTTTGGTAGTTCTCAGATGGCTTTTCATTTTAAAGCCAATTCTCGTACATACAACAATGTTTTTGCATTCACCTCATTCGGGGTCACTTATGATAAGGAGCTTTGTCGTAATGACAAAAATGTATACACTGTTAGAGTCCAAGGATTGGTTTATCACTTCCTTAATGACCTCATTCCCAAGGAGGGAAAGGGAACTAATTTGCAACTATATTTTCATGATGTTGAGAATGAGGTTAATAATCGTTTAGCTGTATCTGATAAATTGAAAGAGGAACTGGTATTAATGATTATGAAACTTCTAGAGGTCAATCCTTACTCTTTGTTCTTCCATAGCCTACGAGAAATTCCTGAATTACATGACTGTAGAATTGTTCTAAGACCTAACCTTAGGTTAGACCAACGCATATATAATATTCCTATTGTTGATCAAGTGGTTGCAATATGGACAGACTCTGATGAGTATGACATGTCTCAGTCTCGAGATATTAGAGTTTATCCAAAATCAGGTAGAAGTCAAAAGATAGAGTATTATTATGGATGTTATGATCCATTACAATATCCTTTATTATTTCCCCAAGGTGAACCTGGTTGGCATGTGGGCATTAAGCGAAAAAATCATTTTGAGATAATTGGTTATCAAAAAATGATGAGATCTTGTGAAGGTGAACACCTGGTTCGTCCTTCACGTGTTTATTCAGGTATTCAATTGTTGCAAGCAGAGGCAGAATGCATGTAACTAACACCATATCTTTTTTTATTATTTTATTTTATTTAATTTATTTTCACTTTTTATATTTTTATTGCTTGCAGTTGCTGAAAAATACTCCCACAAAAGGAGACTATATCTGCTCGAGAATATTATTGCTATAGACTTCAAATGCGTGCTGGTGATAAATCAATATTATTACACTCTAATAGGCTATTGCAGCAATATGTGAATGATATGTATATTAAGGTTGAGACACAAAGGCTTGATTATTTTCGGCATAAACAAAGACAAAAGAATGCTAGAATTGAGTCTCTTCAGGGTATAGTAGATAGTCTTGGAATACATGGTGAAAATGACCCTAATAAAATTGGACAACGAATCATACTTTCGGTATCATTTATCGGAGGTCCTAAGGATATGCGTAAGAGATATATGGATGCAATGACATTAGTTCAAAAGTAAGGAAAGCCAGATATTTTCTTGACAATGACATGTAATCCGAATTGGACTGTAATCACCAACAAAAACTCCACCATGAATTACCACAAAACAGACCTGATCTATTAGCTAGAGTTTTAGGGCAAAGCTTGAAGAACTAAAAGATGAATTGATAAATAAAAAAAATTTCGGAGATGTTGCAGCTTACACATATGTTATTGAATTTAAAAAAGAGGTCTTCCTTATGCACATTGGCTACTAATAATGAAAGATAGGTATAAAATTAAATCTCTGGATGCATATGATCAATTTATATATGCTGAATTACCTGATAAAGCAAGATACCCTTATCTTTATTCTTTGGTTGTTAAGCATATGATGCATGGTCCTTGTGGTAATCTAAATAAGAATAACGTCTGCATGAGATTTGGTGTGTGTAAAAATCATTATCCAAAAGAATTTTGTGATATAACATCTCATGGGAAAAATTCGTTTCCTAATTATAGGAGAAGGAATGATGGAAGGACCGCTTTAGTTAGAACCAAATTACTTGATAATTGTTGGATTGTGCCATATTGTCCATATTTATTAGCAAAGTTTGATTGCCACATTAATGTTGAGATTTGTTCTGACATAAAATTAGTTAAGTACCTATATAAGTATATATATATAAGGGACATGATCGAGTAGCATACAACGTTGTAGGAACAGATTCATCTATAGTCCATGATGAAATTAATCAATTTCAATCAGGAAGATGGATAGCTGCTCCAGAATCAATTTGGAGGCTTTTTGGTTTTGCCATGAGCGAAATACACCCTTCAGTTATTACTTTACAATTACATATTCCCAACTATCAATATGTATCATTCAAGTGCACACAAAGATTAGAGCAGGTTGTTTCTAATCCAATGGCATAAAAAACAATGTTAACTGAATTCTTTTATATGAATGCCCATGATGAAAAAGCAAATCGCTTGAATCTTTTGTATGGAGAGTTACCTCAATACTTTATTTGGGACACAAAAGATAAGATTTGGAGAACGTGGCACTGTAGTTGGACGAGTAGCTAAGCCAGTCCTGTAGAGGGCGAGCGTTACTATTTAAGAGTTCTTTTGCAAAATGTTAGAGGACCAACATCTTTTGATTCTTTGAAAACTATACAGGGTAAATATCACGATACATTTCGAGATGCGGCTGCAAGTTTAGGGTATTAGATTCAGATAGCTCTTTAGAAGAATGCCTTGAAGAAGCATCACAATATCAAATGCCCTACAGTTTAAGAAGACTTTTTCCACGATCTTAATATATTGTTCTCCAGTAGATCCAACAAAGTTATGGAAAAAATTTAAAACTCACATGTCTGAAGATTTTCGTCAGCAAGGTAATTTATCTGAGCATGAAATAGAGATAAAGACATTAGAAGGAATTAATGAATTTTTGAAAACTTTAGGCTGATCTTTGAATGAATTCCATTTTTCTTCTATGCCCATGAATTTTTTCAATTCAGATAAATTTACAAAAGAGTACAATCATGAGAGAAATATAGAAGTTTCAGAAGCTAATCTTCTTTCAATTGATAGATTAAATGATGATCAGATGCCTGCATTTAAAATTATCACTGAAAAGATTTACTCAAGCTTAAGTGGTACCTATTTTATTGATGGGCCGAGAGGAAGTGGAAAGACCTTCTTATATCGTGCTCTTCTTGCTGACGTGAGATCAAAAAGTTATATTACACTTGCTGTAGCAACTTCTGGAGTAGCAGCTGCGTTGTTACCTGGAGGTCGAACAACACATTCACAATTTAAGATACCTATCGATATTGATGGAAAAACAAAATGTAAGATAAGTAAACAAACTACACTTGCAAAGTTATTGTTAAGTGCGAAATTGATAATTTGGGATGAGATTTCAATGGCTAGGCGACAAATCATTGAAGCATTAGATGATATTTTATAAGATTTAACTGATTGTGACAATCATTTTGGGGCGTCTTTACTTCGTTGGATAACCGTGTGATATCATTCGCAATCATGTGAAAGCCGCCGTTTATTTTTTCGTGGCCCAGACCGTGATTAATTGGTTTGGCCCGGCACATATACGGACTAGTAGATGATTTGGATCCTTATTTGGGTGCTGGTATTATAAAATCCGGGTGGCCACCATGTGTGAGTAGGTTTTGATTTTCCATTTGTAGCCCCATATTTTTGGCCATTGTGTCAAAGAAAAGAATACATTATCCCTTCTTGTTTTTTTCATAAGGGCAACAAAGTATTTCCACTACCTAACATGCCCATTGACTGATTGATGGACATGAGGTAAAAAAGGCTACAGTGCAGTTTAATCCCTTACCAACAATTACAAAGTAAATAAAATATTTAGCAATCACTCAATTGGTTATCACCACTTTAGTCACACTTTTATCAATCAGATTTTTATCGCATAATTCGAAGTAAAGACGCCCTTAGTGGAAAAGTTGTCATCTTTGATGGTGATTATAGGCAAATTGCACCAGTTGTAGTTGGGGGGGAGAAAAAAGATACCATAGATGCAAGTTTTGCAAGTTCTTTGTTGTCTCGCAATGTTCATAGATTATTTTTAAGAGATATGCGTGCTAAAGATGATCCAATGTTCACTGAATTTTTTATGAGAGTGGGTAATGGGACTGAAACTCATGTTCTTGATGATAGAATTGAAATTCGAAATAACATGATTTTACCTTTTGTTGAGTCTCACAAGTCACTAAATGATTTGATTGAATTAGTTTTTCCATATTCGGATCTCTTCTTGACTAATCCTTCGCTTGTAATAAATAGGTCAATTTTAGCACCTAAAAATAATTGCGTTGATGAGATAAATGAAATTTTGATTGATAAGTTTTAAGGTGAAATGAAACATTTTGTTAGTCTTGATAAAACCCGTGACCCTTCACAACAAGGTCAATATGAGGATTTTTTTAATTCTACCACATATAAGTGGACTACCACCATATATATTAACATTGAAAGTAGGATGTCCTATTATGCTACTTAGAAATATCAACCCAATTGAAGGTCTTTGCAATGGGACACGGTTAATTTGTCGAGGTTTAGGAGAAAAAAGTGATTCATGCTGAAATTGCAACAGGTCATTTCAAAGGAAAACAAACATATATCCCCAGAATACCTTTGGAATCACCTGCAAATGTCAATGTCCAATTCCATTTACAAGGACACAGTTCTCTGTCAAGCTATGTTTTGCTATGACTATAAATAAAGCTCAAGGGAAAACCTTGGATTTTGTTGGTGTGTATTTAAGGGGGCCTGTGTTTAGTCATGGCCAATTATATGTTGCTCTTTCTAGAGCCAAGACTGGTAACTCGGTTAAAGTTTTAATACAACATCCAACTGTTGAAGATAAAGTTGTCACATTTACTAGAAATGTTGTTTATAAAGAAATTCTGCATCTTGCAAATCAATAGTAGAATTCTTCTTTACATTTATTATTGTTTAGTAAACAAATTTATTTGAAAGTAGAAATCTATATGTACATATTGAAATGTCATGATGTATAAGGTGTTCTTGTCGCCTCTACAACATCTAAATGCATAAGAAACAGGTTCCCTCATTTCCTTATTCTTGATAAGCTTTTAAAATTTTAAATATCTTTTACTTATTTATTTGTATAGCAATAGTTTCATAAATTTCTTGCATGATGTGCATGTCATTCTTCTATTGTTTCTTTATACGTAGTATTAATACTGCATCCATATAGTTACTGTTACGTGCTTCTTTACATGTAGTTTAGCAATATTATTAATTGCTTGGTTTGTCAATTTCTTTATATTTTGTTCGAATATGTGATAAATTTTTTATTTTTCTTCTCAAGAATAGACTAAATGAAGTAGTTTCTTTTTCTTTTTTTGGTTTAAATCTTTAATAGATAAACATCCAATCATTTTCGCATTCTAATTTTTTACTTGTGAATTTTGTGTCATAACTTTAACTGAATTTTAATTAAACCTTTAATAGATAAACATCCAGTCATTTTCGCATTCTAATTTTTTACTTGTGAATTTTGTGTGATAATTTTGACTACCTTACATATTACTTGTGAATTTTTTTACTTGTTTTCATCGTAACTACAAGTATGTTTTTTGTATAGTGGTTCTTTAAAATGCATCGCCCCCTGGTTCCTGTTGCTGAGGTTACACCAAATACCAAGAATTGGACAACAAAAGTCTTGTTATCCAAAAGCTAAGCCCTCGACAATCACAGTCCAGTCCAGAAAAGTATCAAAGGTTTCTCTTTATTGACAAATATATTTGTCTACACAACATCTGTACAACCATTCATTAATTCTTTTTGAATTATTTGTTCTTGTATAACAATTGTATGTCTTATTCAAAATCTTATAGGGAACTAAGGTGCAGACTGTTATATATAGTCCAGGCATGAGCTTGATGGAAGATGTGCTTCAACTTCAAGAAACATATTATATATCAAATACAAAGGTCATATTTGTTGAACCTAAATACAGAATGGTATCGAATATGTATCAATGGATCATAAGCAGAACTACTGTCATTCATCGTGTAATAAATGATTCTCTCCCTAGAGAACTTGGAGCTCCAGAGTTCAAAAAGTTTGTTGATATTCCACTATTCCTTGGCAGCAATTCTCTCATTGGTATATTTATCAAAAATTATTTTCTATGGGTAATAAAGTTTTAGTTTTATTTATATAAGTTTATTTATTTTGAAATAGATGTTCTAGCTATTGTTGTTGATAAGCTTGAACAAAGGAGTATAAACACGAAATATGGGATGTCAACTATTCAGGAGTTCGTTATTGTGAATGATGAGTAAGTATGGTATCTTTTGGTTATTGTCGGTTTCATATTTATTTATCACTAACTTTTAATATTTCTACGAAAATCACTGTATAGGAGAAAACCAATGATATTGACATTATGGAATGAAGTCATCTCTACCGAAGCAGCGACAATTCTTGCTGCTACTGACAAAATGCTTATCATTGCTGCAACTAGACTGTATGTGACTGACTATCATGGTAAGTTACTTGTTTCTAGATTCAACATGATTCCTTTTCTTATGCATTACTATAATATTATGTACTAGAAAAATTTTTAATTCCTTCATTTTGTCAGGTATATCACTTTCTGCAAGAGGTTTTGCAAATATCATTGTGAATCCATCATACTCTAAAACCCAATCTCTTAGGACTTGGTATATACGAATCTTCACTCCTACATACAACGAATTTATTTTTACACAGTCTTTTTTCTTCTTTTATACTATCTCTCTTAATTATTATCTTCAAAATACAACTAGGCTAGCAAAATATCATGTATTTCTGACTGAACTTGTTCGTGAGAAGAAGTACCTCAAGCGATCATCCCTCATCAAAATATCCCACGGGATAGTTTCTCTTCTGTTGCAAATGTCATAACTAACAATGTTGTAAGTTTCTTTTATTTTCATTGCCTAAAATTTCTGGTCTTTTGTTGTATAGTCTAAGTTCTTGATTTGGAACATTCTTAGATTCTTGGAGCCAATTGAAAGACCTTAATAAATTACTGAAACTTTATAACTTCCATACTGTATTTGCATGTGTAGGACGATAAATTTTGGGTCAAAGTGACAGCAACAATCATGGACGTTGATAAAAATATTTGGTATATGGCTTGTGAGAATTGCTTGAAAGGCACGACTGGCGAGTATGGTTGGGAAATTACTTGCAACTTTTGCCGCACAGAAACTATTGCCAAGCCAAGGTTATGATTTTTCAATCATTTAATTTATTTCTTTTTCACTCTTTTCATTCATTTCTTTACGAAAAGTGATGGTACAAGTATGTTATGTGTATCTTTCTAATTAGTTCTTTTCAACCATCTAGAACCAAGTTTGCTATTACACTCTCCGACGGCACAACACAATTGGATGTTGTGATATTTGGTGACTTGGTAGATAACGTACTTGGTATAACTGCACTTGAACTCATGAAAAATGAGGAAGAGGTTGGTTATTTATTAGTTTACTCTATAAATAAAAGTACATATTGATGCTATTCTTTTACTTGAATAATGTATGGTTCATTTTCTCCAAAACAGAACAAAAAGTTGGACCGTGATACCATAAATAAGCATTTGAATGGAAGACGATTCATTATTCAGATAAAAAAGAAAACTGTGGACACTCATTATGGCATTGGATATCACTACAATGTCTCTTCACTGATTGAAGAAGATGTCGACCAGCTCCCAAAAGTTCGTGTTGAGGAATATTCGTCTTCACACTCTTATGTTGCTGGTATGTACTTTATTTTGTATCTCATTAACTTTCAAAGCAAATGATTATGATACTTTGTACTTATGTATTGATTTTTCAAATATCAGATTTATCAACTGCTGGTGCTGATAATGATCTTAATGATGCTGCTACATCTATCAATGCACATCTTCTCCAATCAAGCAATGATTCACAGGATGTTGCAAGTTCCTCAATTTCACCGCCAAAGTGATTAGTGATGGTGTTTGTAGAAGAAACCCCTCTATTAATATGTAAAAAACAACTATCAAACAACTCATTAGGTTCTTTATTAGGTTTCATGTGCGGTAACCTCTTTTGTTGGTACTTCTTAGTGATCTATTTTGTTCATGCACCTGCGACTTAGTGGTTTTGAAGTTTAAATCTTTCCCCAGTGTTGCATGATGTTCGTACGATGTCTTAGAACTTGTTATGTTATATTAAGTTATCGCATCTTTTGTTATTAATCAGCTTTGTATGAATTACTTTATTCTGGTCATGAGTTTTGTGTTTTGTTCTTTAGATGCCATGGATCCATTAGTGAAGGTTGATTTTATGGATCAAGATTTGCGTTGCTCAACTTCAAAGGGATTCCTTATTAGGAATATTGGTTTCTGTTTCAAGTTCAATCAATTATTTTGTTTCATCATGATTCTAAAATTTGTGTTGTGGTGAATTTTTCGTTTTTTTATAAATATAAGCTTCTATTGTGAAATATGCATATGAATTTCATAATTGATTAAAACTAGATCAAATCGTAGCATATGTTCAAGTAGTCTTAAAAACTAAACTCCAAGTGAAAAAATACACATTTCTTGACATAACTTTTGGTTATGGGATTGGTAAAAGACAAAAAAAATTTTGATTCTTGTTCATATTCTTTTATTTTCTGGCAATATAAAATATTTTATTCTCATTAACTGATATTTTATGGGAACAATTTTTTTTGAGTCTTTATATTATATCATTCACTATTATAATTATTAATTAAGATATAATAAATTATTATTAAATTCTTACGGGCACAATGGACCGCGCCTTACGCGGTCCTCCCTTTCTAGTATTATATTATAAGTGTGCTACAATATTAGTAATAATAATAATTATTCCAACTACTACAAATAATAATTACGTTAATGGAAAAAAGAATATATGAAATAAATACATGTACATCGCAAAGTACTCGATTCAATATTATTAGTAGGAGCATAATAGTTTCAAGCTCTGGTGCTTGATCATATTATTATTACTAGTCGTTGTGGCACACCGTTCTTGTGTACATATAATAAATAATATTTTATATTTTAAAATATATTATTTAAAAGGAAAATATATAAAATCAATATATTATATTAAAGAAAGGAAGAAAATTTAATTTATTAGTTAATATAAAATTTAAAAGTTAAATGAGTTAGTTTTACTATTAGTTGAAGGGCATTTTTGACTTTATAAAAATTGGTGTGGCGGGTTTATTAACCGTTGTTTGTGAGTGTGGAGAGCCTTTCTTTTTTATATAGTATAGATAGATGTATTTATTTGAATATCTGTCCAACTGCAAATTTATATTTAAATTCAATTCATTATTAGTGAAATTCAATTTGAACGTATTGTAATTGAACTTTAATACAAGTCGAGTTCAAATAACTTCACTTTTTATTATTCTTTACTTATATTAAATCTTGATGTAGTTTTAAATTGATGTGTATTGAGGTCCAACAATATCACAAAAATGGAAAGATTTTCTTAAAATTCTAAAATTATCAAATGAAGATTTTGCAAAACAAGTGTTAGCACTCAAATATTTAAGTCAATATTGATAGAATACAATACGAGTGATGCCTCCCAAACAAATATGCTTTAAAGCTCAATAGCCAAAACAAGCGCAAATTCAAAATAGATGAGCAAACCCCATTTGCTTAGCCGAGCAGGTGTAAAACCTACTGGCCCAAACACAATTTCAAACAATAAGGGCTCTAATCCCTCTTGCCACCTAGACTAATGTAGCAAGGCTCGTAAACAAGGCCTAATCAACAAACCTAAATACCAAGCAGTAAGATTGTCACGTCATCTGAACTCTGCATGCCAAGGGCCATGTCACCCTAAAATACCATCAGATAATGACCCATATATAAGTTAGAGTTGGTTGAGAAAACAACAAGTAACAAATTTCTCTTTTATTATTATTTTTTTTTTTGAAGGTGTGGTGGTGATTAGGTCATAACTCCTGATAAGTAACTCCAAACCAGGTATGGATAGTATCATTTTGAAGCCAGCATCCAGGGGAATCTATTGATATACAACTTCCCTATAAATTTATAACCAACTCTCGAATCTCACCAAAAATTCTCTATAAGTAGAGGCCTAATGTCAATCAACATGTAATTTATAACAAAGAGGCCTAATGCCAATCAACACACTTTCTGCACCCCTATACTCATATTTCAACTCTTTTTTTCATACCACTCTACGCCATATATTTCAGCATTATATCGCTTTTTTTTTTTTAAAAATATTCTTATCTTATTTTTCTTAATTCACTTATTGACTTAATCATCAAAATATTAACCGTTGTCGGTAAGTTAATCTCCCATAAATCTTAGACTTTTCGTGAAGATTATTCGATCGTTGTAGTGTTGCTAGACCTCGGTACAAATCAACAGAATGCAAGCAAACACACATGGGATTATAGTAAAATAAATTATGGAGTCGAAGGTGAAGTGCTTGAATATGACAAATTAAGCTGAAATTCGAGTCGAGTGTCCAAAAAAATACTAGAAAATCGAGCCGTCTTATTGTTTGAAATGTGTAAGAGATTGGTTACATGTTGATTTACGTGGACCCTAATTTATAAGAGTGAGTTTTAAGAGATTTATTGGTCAGTTAGGGGTGGTTGAGATATTCTCATAATTTTTGAGATGTATATTTTCTAGAGATGGTGCTTATCTAGCTGTTGGAATTATTTTCTATGAGATATACCCACCGATAGGGACCGTGCCATGTTAATCGAATATCTAAAGGTGTTAGGTACCTATCATCGATCAGTCGGATCCAAATGACTGGGCAGTCTCTTTTGGCACCCTTTTGGGTGATGTGGCCATAGAATACGACTGGCATGGTGTTTGTGTTGTACGTCATTGGATCTGCTAGTTGGCTCTTATTTTTGGATATTGACAGTCAGCAAGGTCACAAGATTGGCTGAAGTGTGCTCGGGCTAGCAGAGCTTGGACTTGTTGGGTTAAGAGTATGGAGTTTGACTCCTTGGCTTGTATTTGGTCATCGAGCTTGAAAAAATATTTACTGTAGGCATCAAAATATTAATAAATTAAAAAATATATTTTAAAGTTTGATTTATTATTTTTGACAAACTAAATTTAAATTAATTCTTAGTAATCGATTTATATGATTCAATAAATAATTTAATACATTTATAAACCCTAAAAAGAATTTGGTAATTTGTATTGAACAGCAGAGCCCCACAGCCCTCTTGCTTTGCTTATTGATCTCCTTTGGTCCGTTATTAACAACTAAACGCTCACCGTATCTATTCCTTACTTGGAACAACTCTATGGTAACGTTGTAATCATACGATTCTCTCTCTCTTTCTATATATTATATATATATATATATATATAACGTGTATATATGCATTAGCAGATATGATTTTATGTCGCGCAGTGGTAATCGTGCCAATGGCTAAGCCCTCGTTTATCAGAGCAGAGCAACCGATGGCTCCAGATCTCGCAGCCGACCGTGCAATCCTCGGCGGTGGAGGTGCCTCTCGCCGCCGCGACATTGTGTTTGTTGTGAATCCCCGAGGTTTCTCTCAACCTTACGCGTTTCATCGTCTGAATAAAATTTTGGGTTCACATAAGGGCAAACTCTCACTTACACGCCGTGTTTTGTTTGTGTTGAAGTTTTTGAATCCTAATTTTTTATGTTTAGGGTGGTGATTCTATCCTTGGACGTTGTAGTCGAGTGTCAAAACACTGATAAAACGTTTTTTTTTTTTTTTTTTTTGTTGGTTTATTCCGAGAAGGGAAAAGAAGGAAGAAAAGAAAAAGAAAGCGAATGCTTGTACATGCATAATTGAGATAGATATTTCATGTTCGTTACGATGTTTCATTTCTTTATTTCATGGTATTTGAGAAAGCTTCCTAAGTTTTTGTACTGTACTTGTTATAAAAGAAACGGTGATGGTGATAAAAGTTCCTTCTTCCTTGGTTTATCTTTTCTTTCCCACTATTTTCTCTGCTCAAACCGGGTCTAAAATATGTTGAAATGGTTGAAATTGAGCAGGAGCTAATGGAAGGACTGGCAAGGAGTGGAAGAAACTGTTGCCTTACCTGAGGTCTCGTCTCGGTTCTGATTATAACGTGAGTGAAATTTTTATTCAAAGAGCTATGTGAATCTTGATTTGTTGTTTCTGTTGTATATTGAGCAATGAAGCTGCTTTTTCCGTCAATAAATAAATTGCTGGTTCTATATTCTGATTTTCTTTCCGTATTGTGGTTAGATATGTGAATCTTTGACTTCTGGTCCTTGTCATGCCATTGACATTACAAGGGAGGTGAGCTTTAGCTATTGTACTTCTGAGTTCTGACTGCATGCTGCCCAAATTGTTGGAATTGACTGTTATTCTGTTTCCAGGCTATACGCAAGGGTGTTGATGCTGTGATTGCTGTTGGAGGTGATGGAACTCTTCACGAGGTGCATTTTTTTTTCTCCTTCAGGAAGAATCTAGATTTATTATTTGCTTGAAAGTAACTTACTCTTTTGACAAAATTATTTTAATTTACCTGATGGTAACCCACTACTTAATTGCTGTAAATTAACATTAGATGGCAGTATAATATCGGTTAATGTTTTTGGCCACTAGTGAGGTACACATTACATATTTCTCATTGCTTTAAATATTGAAACAATCTGGTGGTTATAAGACACAAAACAATGAAGTCTATGGACGAAAAAGGTTGTCAATTAGAACGGTGAAGAGTCTTACTCTTTTATTTCCATCATGTAGTCCCTATTTCTGTTTGGCATACGTCCTTTCTCATTGTTCGAAAACAATGACTGAGAAGTTCATCATTTGTATCAAATTTAGCGAACAATTGTTGGGGTAATGCCTTTTAATCTAATTTCTTCTTCCAAAACTGAAAAACCAAGGTTATTGTAGCCATCTGACATTCATCATAAGTGAAACACTTGCAGTGCTGTTTAATGAGGACCCTATTCTCAAAGACTAGTTAATCTGACAATTGCAGGTTGTTAACGGCTTTTTCTGGGCTGGGAAACCTGTTTCTAATCATGATCAGAAGGCTGTCCATACAACTGCTCTTGGCGTAAGTTACGATCACTGTATTATATATACAAATACAGTAGTACTTGAATGGTGAAGTTTAGTTCATGTGTCAGTCTCCTTTTCAATGGGCTTGACGCGATTGATCGGAAAAAGTTACGTTTCTTGTCCTTCTGACAGCTTATTCCCTTGGGGACTGGTTCAGATTTTGCCAGAACATTTGGCTGGTCAGTTCGATCTCCTGCTGCTGTTATCTGTAGATGAGTATTCCATTCCTAGCAATAATTGCTTTCTTTTTGGCTATCAGGAAGAATGATCCTCATTATGCCATTGAACGCATTGCGAAAGGTATTCAAAATGCTCAGCTCTATTTTTGGCATAATTGTTGGCAGATATTTTACCTTGTTAAGGTCTTAATGTGATTCTCTACCAAATCATCTGCTTTTTGTTCTCTTCTCACTAAGTTATGTTTCAGGGGTGAGATCCCAAGTTGATGTTGGAGTTATTAGTGGAGAAAGTGGAGAACCACATTATTTTATAAATGTTGCTGATATTCATTTGTAAGCATAAACTTGTCGAGAGCATATTTAAACTATGGTCTTGACTGAAAATCCATCTACTTTATCGTCCCTCATTCTTTTACCCTTTCAGGAGCGCAAAGGCTGGTTATTATGCTTCAAGATACAAGAAGTTTGGAAATCTCTGTTATGTAATTGGTGCTTTGCAAGCGTTTTTCGGTCATCATAACAAGGATCTTAGAATAAAGGTTAGCAGGGTCTCAAAATCTCCCCTGTAATACCATCCTGCATTAACTTAAAATACACCCGCTTTACTTTCTTGGTTCCTCTTGTCAAGGTTGATGATGGTGATTGGGAAGTATACTCCCAGGTAACAGCTCTCTGCATTGGGAATGCCAAATATTTTGGGGGGGGTATGAAGATTTCACCGAATGCCCACCCGACTAGCAGGAACTTTGAGGTGGAATGAATAACTGTCCCACTTACTTTTTGTTCCCCTCAAACTGTAACATACTTCTTGTTCAGGTTGTTGTTCTTCAGGACTTCAAATGGTACGACTTCATTCTCAAACTACATAAGCTATACAACGGGACACACTTGTCTGTAAAAAATGTATCTTCAAGAAGGTACAGTTGCTTTTGAAAGTAGTAATTTTGTCCATATCTTTTCAATACTAGCTTCAATACTATCTATTATTATAGTCCACCAAAATTATTGTAAAAGAAAATGGTGCTTGCATATATCATCGTCTATGTTATCTATTTGCGATCTAATAGAAGGTTTTCTCTACTTGGTTTACTTGTGTTGGGTTTCAATTGTTACCATGTGGCTTGTAATCTTGCTCAAAATATTTGTTGGATATAATCTGATTATACAAGTTTATGCATCATCTCCTTCCAGAGCATGTTCTATTGAAGTTGAAGAGATTGGTAGCAGTCGCAGTATTTTCGTCCAGTCAGACGGGGAATACTTGGGGTTCCTCCCAAGAAAGTTTACCATTTTACCTGGTGCTATTGAGATGATATGCTAACATCTCCCTTGAAAGACGGTATGAAGAAACAGTGCATATGATGTCTGTTTTCTATTCGTATCACCAGATTGAAGACACCTATACATCCCGTACATGGTGACAAAACATACAAAGACAAGAAACTTTCTGACAAAAGCATACGTTCTTGGGACGAGTTGTGAGCTGATTAAGAGCAAGGAGCGTGCACCAACTTGGAGTTAAGATAGCATCAAAGAGTCCGAAGGGATGAAACGTAATAAAACATTATTTAGTGATACATTCTTTCTGTAAAATTGTAAGTTTCTCATACTATAAAACAGCCCTGCTTCTCTCTGTGGTGTTGTATCCTTGTTTGACATGCCCGACTTGCACACACTGACTATGGTGCTTTGTGATTTTAGTTGAGCAGAAGCCTTCTGAACTGTTCTCATGCAACTAGACATTGTGAATTCAGATTGGTTGTTTTTGAGTGACCTCCATCACATGGACGTACTTCTCTCTGATTTTCGTGTTTAATTCCAACAAATAATGAGGTGTTTAATTTTATTTTTAAGTGTCAAATTTCAACTTTACATTATTTCAGATTTGAGAAGCTCATTTGTTTAGTTTAATTTCATTGAAAATGCCCATTTTCAATAATTTCATTGCAGATTTGTCAAACCACCTTTCTAGATCTTATTAAAAAAGGACTTATGAATTCATGTTTACTTTTTAATAAGTAAAAATAATATTATACTATATATTCAAAATATAATACTTACAAAACACCTATATAAAAAATTAAATAAAAATAAATTCTCATTTCTTATAAACTTAAGGGTTCGTTTGGATCAAATGAGTGTAAAATAAAAGTGGAAGGGGGAGGGGAAGTGAAAGGGGGAGGGGAATGGACAGAATAATAGTTTTCCTCCAAGTTGTTTGGTATGATTGGAAGGGGAGTAAATCTCAAATATTTTCCCTTGTTTGGTACAGAGAAAATAGATTGAGAAGAAAAGACTAACTTTTATAATTTTACTGAATTATCATTCTCTTCACTTTGTATTTGAAAATAAATAAATTAATATTATACTATATTATTTTAGTATATAAAAAATTTAAAATTTTTATTAATAAAAACATTTATCAAATAAGAATATGAATATTTTTTATCAAAAATATTTATCAAAATAAGTATTGCTCATTTATTCTTAACTATTTAGTTTAAATAAATAAAAATTACTAACAAGATTGCTTACCTGATTTATTGACTTTGATGCAGTAACTTTTCATCGATTTGTATTTTATTTATTTTGTCAATTATGTACAGTATTATCAGCGACAAGGAGAGAAGACTTGGAGAGAAATTATATATATATATATATATATATATATATATATATATATATATATATATATATGGATAATAAAGTAAACAAAAATAAAAATTATATATTTTTTTTTGTCTTTTTGGCCTTATACTTCCACTTTTTCCCCCAATTTTGGACGGGAACAAAATTGGTCTCCGAGTTTTTACTTCACCTCCATCTCTTCCTTCTAACCAAACGCAAGATTATCTTTTATACATGCATTTTTACTTCCACTACTCTTATTCCTCTATCTTTCACCCCAACCAAAAAAGAAAAAAAAAAAAAAAAAAAAAAGAAAAGAAAGGAAAAGAAAGCAAGAATGTAATTAATTTGCTAATTAAAGGTATCTTTTTCATGGCCAGCATTTGTGGAAGTAGAAGATATTTGAAGGGGAAGAAAACGGCGGGACATGGGCCAACTACCAACACCTCTCCTTCACTTCACCAATCATCATGGCAACTTTCCTCCCTTTTACTTCCCATCCAAACCCTCGCTTTAGAGTTCACAAACCCCGATTCCTCGCAAAGAACCCTACCTCCGATCCATCACCCAAACTCCCAGAATCCCAGCCTGAAAATGTGCTGCTCGCCTGGTACGGTTCTGAGTTCCTCGGCGTAGCTGCTTCTCTCCTCCGTTCTCCCTCGAAAACTGGGGATGGCGCCGGACCTAGTTCAGAGCTTTCTCTTGATGGGTTCGGAAGGATTGATCGAGCTGCCGTTGTGGAGAGCATTAAAGAGGACTTCCAGAGATCCTATTTTGTCACAGGTATTCTCCTAGTTATTGATTTGTGAGGTAATTATAGTTTAATTTGCTGTTAGGGCCTTGGGATGTGGAAGTTTTCGAGTTCTTCTTTGGATGAAGTTTGCAAGATCATGAGACTATTATTGTACTTTTCTTTGAATTAGTAAGATTGTTCTTTCAAGTAGCCCTCAGTTTCTTTAGATTGCTTGTAATATTTAAAAATTTTATGGGAACGTTAATGTTGTATATTTAGAAAGAAAGGAATGTGATTAACTCAAGATGCTTTAATGGCAGAAATTTTTAGAATTTCGAAAGCGTGATAGTTAGTAATTGTGATAACTTATAAGGGTTAATTCCTATAGTTAGTCTAATTATTTGCTGGATTTTTGTCTGATGGACTTATAAAGATTTACAATGTTTACATACCATTTCATTTTCTTAAGATTTGCTGTGATATTTCGAAAATTATTGAATATCAATATTACAAATATAGAAGTGCAGTTAACTTGGGTTTCGTTAACTGCAGAAATTTAGAGCTGAGATTTGGATGATTTTTAAAGTAAGAAGGGTCGTAGCATGAGGGAGGTCGTCGTAATTAATATTGAGAAAAATTTCTAGGTCTCTTTTACGACTAACCTTACGTTGAAAATATACAGGAAATCTGGCAGTTGGTGCTTATGAAGTGGACTGCGAATTTGCTGATCCAGCCGGTTCTTTCAGAGGATTAAATCGGTTCAAAAGAAACTGTACCAATTTTGGATATCTACTTGAGCAGTCAAATATGAAACTTATGAAATGGGAGGATTTTGAGGTGAGCTCACCATTCATCACCTCAAACTTTTGCAACAACATGAATTTTCTATTCCTATTTGTTCAAGTTTTATGATCAAGTAGTTGTTGATAAACATGTTTGTAGTTCAATACTTATGTCCGTTTACTGTACTATCAGTTAAAGGTTTCTTATGTCGTTCTTGCTCGGGAACAGGATAAAGGAATTGGGCACTGGGGTTTCAGCTGTGTCATGTCGTTTCCATGGAAGCCGATTCTATCAGGTATACACAACTCAACTCCTTGGGAGAAATTTCAACAGTATTGCTGCTGTGATTTTCCAACATTGTATCAACTCATTACAGGTATTCCATGAATGTTTTTGATGTTTGGTTCTTGGATTTCTTGCAGCCACCGGCTATACAGAGTATTTCTTTGATGAAAAATCTGGAAAAGTATGCAGGTATTTTGCTGTTGTATATCAGTAATTTGTACTCTTATTCTACCTCTCCGTTCTGTATCCTTGTGCTTAGCCTGCATTAAGCTTTCAGGCATGTTGAACACTGGAATGTTCCAAAAATGGCTCTTTTGAAGCAAATTTTACGGCCTAGCAGGGGGCTCAGGGGCAAGAAATCCAGCTCAGAGAAATGAGACGAAGGCTTTGACATTAAGTATGACCGACCGACCACCCCCCCCCCCCCCCCCCCCCCTTGTGATGGTAAGGTGCTCGTTTCAGATAAAAACAAGGGCGTTGATTGTTATGATTTCTTCCCATTATTAAGGAGCATCACACAGAGGTGAGCGACTAAGAGTGGGTTGTATTGATCGCTTGTCTTTTACATGTATACATATACATATAGGACATATCAGCAAGAACGCACAAGTTTGATCATGCATGGGAGGAGAAAGTAGAGCCAGTTTGAAGCTTATTGTAAAATTTTGTTTGCGAGTGATTTGCAGGTTGAATGAATCACTTGTTGCCTGATTTAAGCATCTTGTTTGGTCTCATTGTCTGTATGAAACTAGTGAAAGCCAGTGACGTTGTGACAAGTACATATGTACAGGGATAGTAGCTTGGCGTGCATACGTGTATATCTATTTATACTTTATTATTAAGTGAGAGCACATTTTTTATATCTTATTTGATTATGATTTGCCATTTTATTTAAAATTAAATTAATCAACTATTTTTTACTTCATTTGGTTTGGCCTTCCATAACTACTTTTTGTGGGTATCTTTTTTTTTACTCATGTAATCTTTTATTTCTACAACATTATGTATCTTTGTTATCAATATCTTTTTTATAAATCAAAATATTATATTAACTTATTCTATATATAAAAGTATGAATTCTGTAGGTGTTTGTTTCCCATTGTGAAAAGACACTCGTACCTTTACTTAAGTAATTTTTTAACAATAAATTAAATTAATTATAAAAGAATGATTAATTCCATAAAAAGAAGAAGAAGATAATTTAATAATTCTAGATAATACCTCCAAATCACTTAGACCATGAAAATATATCAAAGAAGTTGAGAGGAATTAGAACTACTAAATAGTTTCTTTTATTTATTCATCAATTTATATGATTTCTTTTTAAAAATAATGAAAAATTAGTATATCAATAAATTTTAAAATATTTAAAAATAAAAAGAAATCAATGAAAGAATACCAAAAAAAAAATGTCTAATTAATATTACGAAAATAAGGTAAAATAAGATATCTAATTATTGATCTTACAAGCGTATTAAAGAAAAAATGTAAGCTCAACCATATTTTTTATAAGACCCTTTAAACTCTTTAATTTTAACATTCAATAGACAAAATCACTTTTACAATTTTGTGTATTTCACTTTTGTTCTTCATATAATTGACATTTACCCCCCAAAGCAACTATCTATTAATGTGATTTTAAATTCTAGTAGTTAACTTAATGACTTTTTTAGACATAATATACAAAGTTTACGATTTTAAAACACTCTAATATCCTATAAGCTCTGACCTCTTATTTTATCCAAATTCTTTAGTTAAATGGTTATTTCTAAAATATACTTCAATATTTTTAGGCTCTTAAAACATCTTATAAGATGTAGAAATCTATAGGGATGACAATTTGATCCGTTTTTCCAGGACTCCCCCGGTTTGGTACTCATATTATCGAGTCCGGGTGGGTTACGAGTTTTGTACCGGATCCAACCCGACCCGACCCTTCCCTATCTACTTTCTAATATTTTTTTTATTATTTATCAATTCATATGTAATACATTATTAATAGAAAATTATGATATTATAGGTAAATTTTTAAATAATTTTGCATATATCCAACTCTATATATAAAATATCAAAAATAAAATAGTTGGGTGTATTATTTGTATTATATATATAATTTACTTTAGTTAAAAAAATATATTAAATTGCCTAATTTTACATTGATATTTAGTATTACTAACTGGAAAACATTAATTGAATATATTATTTTATATTATATAATTCATTTTAGATAAAATTATGTTAATTTAAATTGGATATTACTTATTGTGAAATTAAAAAATTAAATGAATATTTTGTTTATATTATATAATTCATTGTATAAGAAAAATTATGTTAAAGTACCTAAATCTAAAACGATATTAGTTATTGAAATAAGAAAAAATTACTTGATTGTATTCTTTGTATTATATAATTCATTTAAAATCAAAATCTATATTAAATTACTAAATCTAAAATAATATTACTTAATTTAAAAAATAAAAACTTAGTTGAAAGTATACTTTGTCTTATATAATTAATTTGATATTGAAAACAATGTTAAAGTATTTAAATCTAAACTAATATTACTTATTAAAAAAATAAAACATTAGTTGAATGTATTTTTTTTGCATTATATAATTCATTTTAGATTAAAAAAACTATGTAAATTATTAAATTTAAATTGATACTATTTAATTAAAAAAATAAGAGTTTAAAACAGGCGAAATGCGGTGCGTTTGGCGAGGTGGCGAGGGGGGGGGCCAGGGTACGGGTCCGGGATTTATGAAGTGGGGCAGGTCTCCCCAGAACTGCCATGTTGCCATCACTAAACATATAAGATGTTTTAAATAAGTTGAATACCTCTAAAATATTTATATATATATATGTATATATATATATATATATATATATATATATCGAGCAACAAGCTCTAACATAGCAAATCAAACAAAAAACTTTATGATAAAATGAATCTTAAATTAAAGAGTCGAATATGTAATTTTTTCAAAACAACCACATTCACCAGGATTTTAGCTTGACTGCCAGTTTCATCTCTTCTTCAAAAATGGAGAAGTTTGAGAGGTTGTGTTTCTTTCTTCAAAAAATCTACCTTTCATCAGTAAGTTAATTTGTAATTTTATATAGGGATAAATGCAATTTACCCCCCCTGTGTTATGGAAAAGAGCAATTTACCCCCCTGTGAAAAAAAAAACCAGCAATTTACCCCCTATGTATTTAAAACAAAGCAAATTACCCCCGACGCGTTTCGTACATAACACGCGCCTTTTTTTATTTTTATTTTTATTTTTTTTAATTTAAAAATAATATATTTATATTCTTATTTGATAACCGTTGGATCTGATCAATCTATGGTCCAAAATTAGCTAACAAATCAACGGTGTAGATTCTATCTATTTTTAAATCAATGGTTTAAATAAAATAAAATAAATAAAAATAAAAATATATTATAATTAATTTGAATATAAATTACTATTTTTATAATTATTTACAATATATATATATATATATATATATATATATATATATATAGTGTAGAGAGAGAGATTACCGGCGGGAGGGGGAGGGAGGAGGAAGAGGAAGCGCCGGCGGGAGGGGGACGGAGGAGGAGACGGCGGGACCAAGGGAGGGCGGATCTGAGCGGAAGGAGAATGAGGCGAAGAGGGAGGGGGAGGGAGGAGGAAGAGGAGGAGAGGCGGAGGGGGAAGGAGGAGGAAGATGATGAGGCGGAGGCCGAGGCGGAGGGGGAAGGAGGAGGAAGATGATGAGGCGGAGGGGGATGGCAGATCTGGGCGCGGGGGGGGGGGGGGGGGGGGGGACGAGGTGCGGCCATGGGAGGGAAGAGTTGCGGCGGCGGTCGAAGCGTGAGGAAGAGGAAAGGGGTTGCGATGGGGAGGAGGAAGGGGGAGGCGGCAGCGCTAGGGGAGGTGGTTGGGGTCGGCGGCGGTGCGAGAGGAGGAAGATGGTGGCTTGGGGCGGGGGCGGCGGCGGTGGCAGTGGCGGGGTGGCAGGGCGGCGGTGGTCCGGTAGGTGAGGAAGAAGAAGGAATTCCTATATATATATATATATATATATATATAATTTTTTATATTAATATATTATTTATATAAATATATATGTATTAATATATTTAATTAAATATATATAAATAAAATAATATTTTAATGGTTAAAAAATATACCCAGATGCATTCCGGGCGCGTGTGATGCACCGCTGGACTGAGGGGGTTAATTTGCTCTATTTCTAAAGATACAGGGGGGTAAATTGCTCTTTTTTTTTTCACAGGGGGGTATATTGCTCTTTTCTCATGACACAGGGGGATAAATTGCATTTTTCCCATTTTATATATGTACAAGTGGGGACAATATGGTAAATTTTTTGGAATATCTGAAGACAAAATTCGAATTTAATTTTTAATCGCAATTTTTGGGACTGTCTATATTTGCCCAAATTCATCGCAATTTGAGATGATTTTGGGATAATTTCGTATGAATTTAGAATAATAGTTCTTGTGTTTGTACTAATCATCCCAAAATAAAAGGTTCATTTTTAATTTCATTCGAAAAAAGAATAAAAAAACTAACTATCCCAAATCTTTCCAAATTTCATCTCAAGCTTTTGGTAGATAATAGTTTGTGATGAAGTTTGGAATTGTATGTATGGTTTGATTTCAAAAGATCAACTCAAAATAATCATTATGCATCTCATTGTCGTTATCGTTCAATTTAACTTTAATTGCTTATCGAGTTTATATATATATAAAAGATCGTCTGTGGGAATGTATTCAATTGCTTGTTTGGTTTCTAGAAATTACTTAGGCCATTTTTTATAAAATATTCCCATTGGCTATTGTTTTGGGTGTTTTTTTTCTTTTTTAATTTTGGTTATATGTTTTTTTTTTTTTTATATATATCACTTATGATAGGTATGACTCGAGGATCAAGGTGCACAGTAGGCTAGGTAGGCTCAGGACCGGTACGAACCAGCCCGGCCCAGGACCAACACACTATTTTTTATGACCAGTCTTTGGGTCTTTAAATGGTCTCCAATTGGGTTCATTTATAAACTTAGACTCAGCCATTGAATCAGCCCAGTTGAGGCTCAGACCAGGCCCAGATCAAGTCAAAATGTACTTATTTTATTTTTATTTTTTTATAAAATAAAATTTTTCTTTGAACAATTACTTAAATTTATAGAAGTATTGTAAAATAAAATAAATAATAAATTAAATCACACAAAAAATCATAATTATAAGAAATAATAGTTAAGATTATATAATGAACTTAGATGATAATAAATTCAAAAATAATTTATAATAAATTTTGAAGAAAATAAATAAAAGATATTAATCAATTAAAGTACCAAAATTTTAAAAATAGAACAATAGTGATAATAATTCTTTGAGTTTCAAAAGTATAATAAAGCTATTAGAATAGTTAATTTTTAGGAGCATAAAATAAAACTTATATATGTCATTTTTTATTATTATATAAAAAATTGCCCAGTAGCCCAGCCCAAGCCCAGCTCAGGACCAGGTGGTCCTAGGCTGGTCCTGAGCCACTGGGCTGAGCTGGTCCTAAGTTTCAATACTTGGGATCGGCCTAGGACCAGCCCGATCCCAAGTGGGTCTAGGTCAACCCAACCAATTTTTTTATTGGTTCAATTTGGTCCTGGGCTGGGTTAGCCCAGCTTGGCCCATTGTGCATCTTGACTCAAGGGTTTGCTCCACCACCACCTGGACATTGCAGAGGACGAGGACTTGGGTGTGGGCAGGTAGTTCGACCACCTGTCTTTGATGCTTTCGATGATTTGTCTACCGTAGGCCGCAGGGGTCCCCTTCAATGGACGAGCACAAGAAAAAATTAATAAGTGTATTTGATTAATTATAGAGTTAGTTATTTTTAATAATAAATTTATAATATTTGATTGTCTTTGAGATTGTATTCAATTGCTTGTTTGGTTTCTAGAAATTACTTAAGCTATTTTAGATAAACTATTCCGATAGGATATTGTTTTGGGTGTTGTTTTTTTTCTTTTTTATTTTGGTTATATATTTTTTTATATCACTTATGATAGGTAGGTATGTCTCGAGGGTTTGCTCCACCAATGGGTAGGTAGTTTGACCGCCTATCCTTGATGCTTCTGGTGATTCGTCCACTGGAGGGGTCCCCTTCAATGGGTGAGCTACACAAGAGAAAACTAATAAGTGAATTTGATTAATTATAAAGTTAGTTATTTTTAATAACAAATTTTTATAGATTTCTAATATTTTTAAATAGGATAAATTGCATAAAATCCCCCTGTGTTTTTAAAATTTAGCTAAAAATCCCCCTAGGTTAAAAAAATAGGCAAAAAAGCCCATGTGTTTTTCAAAACATTGCATACTCTCCCCTTCCGTTAAACAAGCCTTAACGGCGTTAAATTTTGGTTGACTTGACCGTTATACCTTTTTATAACAATCGTTGATCTTTGTATGTAAAAAATGAACGGTCCAAATCTTAAATAATTTAAATATTTTTTTATTTATTTATATATATTTATTTGTACATTATATATAATATATAATATATAAGATATAAGATATATATATATATATATATATATATATATATATATACACGAGGGCAACGGCCGCCGCCTACGCCTCCCAAACTGGGCGACGGCGTCGTCGCCTGCGCGCAAGGGGCGCGACGTCGCCCCATTGCCAAGGGGCGAAATCGCCCTGGATAGATCCAGGGCGATTTCACCCCTAATCGCAGGTTCTGGGCGATGTAGGTGGGCCTCCGTCGCCCAGTCTCGGCGCCGACGGAGAAGATTGTCTAATTTTTTTTTAAAAAAAAAAAAATTGACCCCCGCCCCCTCGCCGTGGGGATGCCCAGGTTCTGGGCGACGGAGGTCCAGTCGTTCTCCGTTGCCCAGTTCTTCTCCGCGGCGCGACGAGTCGTCGCCGGGAAGAAGAAGAAGAAGATAAAAAAAAATATATATATATATAATATATTAAATATTTAATTTAATATATTAATATAATTATTTATATAATATAAAAAAATCATAACTTAATTAGTATTTTTTATAAATAAATATTTACTTAATTAATATATATTTATAATTAAAATACTTAATAAATACTAATTTATATTTAATTAGTATATTTTATAAATAAAAATTAAAATATAATTTAAATTAAATAATTATTTAATTTAATTAATAATATATAATATCAAAAGTGATTTGTATTTATATATATATAAATTTTTAATTTAAAGATTGAATTTTAAAACATGTGCACATTACCAAATAAAAGAAATAAATTGGACATTTTGCCTACTTAAAAAACCTTAAAATCAGTGAAAAGTAAGGACCACTTGCACAAGGAGCGAGTGTGGCTCACTCTCCGTTAGTTTCTAACGGAGGGGAGGTATTTTGCTGTATTTTAGATAACACAGGGGGTTCTTTGCCTATAAATATAACACAGGGGGATTTCACGCTATTTTCCAAAAACACAGGAGGGTGTTTTGCAGAGGCTTTGTTTGGCATAATCTGCGACAAGATGGGGATCCCGACGTTGATCCACGGCCAACCACCGGCAGTCCCACCCCTATCCTCGATTGCGATGCCCCCAATCCGGAATCCAAGCAGCTGGTCGAGGATGGTGCAGACCTTGAGTTCACCGGTGTTTTATTAGGATTTTTGGTGTTTTTTTGAAATTCAAATTGTAAACAATGCAATGTATTTAAATTATTTTAGCTAATTTTAATTTCTTTCGTACGAAAAATATTATCTTCAATTATAAATTTAATCTAATATTAATATATAATAAACAAAAAAAAAAAAAAAAAAATATTTCTTTTAAATTAATTAAAATTAGATATGAAATTTGAGACGACATGCCGTCCCAAAAAACGAAAAAAGAAAAAAAAATATGACCCAAATACCATCCCAAGAACCATTTAAAAAAATAATACATTTGATTTAAAAATTTCATTTCAAACCGTCCGTAAGGCCGTTCAAAAATAAAATAAACATAGTAAATTTTTCCCTTCAATTTTCTTTTTTTAATAAACGAAATTGTTGAAAAAACAACAAAAACAAAGAGCAAGAATATAATTAATAATCCCGCAAGAGTAGGAGTAGCATCAATTCCAACATCTTCAATACTTTTGCTCCATCAATATATAAAATACTTAATTCATCACCAAAATCCATAAAGTCATCACAAACCAACATTCCACCTTTGTAATTAATAAATAAATAATTCCAAAAAGTGGTTCTATATATATACACATTAGATTCGTATCACATATTTTACAATAAATGTCACAAGCTACCAACTCACATGCAAATATTAAAAGGAATAAACAGTTCAATTATTTGATTCTTGACATAAATATTATGATAAAAGAAAAAACATTAATTTATCATTTCAAAACATTTCATTACTTGTATAGTTTAATTATTATTGTGAGGTTAATTACACTTATACCCTTAAAAATACGAAATCAAAACTCTTTCCCTCGAACAAGTTTGAAATTTCATTCATACCCTTCTCCCAAAAAAACTCGTTGACACCTATTTTCCTCCTATTAGAGGTTTTAAATGAAAAATACTGACATTAGCAAAAAACTTAAATAAACTTTTAATTTTGCTCCTCATTTAATATTTCTAGGTATCCTAAATATATTTTTTGAAATTAATAAATTAAAGAATAAATATAATATATAATATTGAGGTAATATCATTATCATATATATATATATATATAAATATAATATATATATAGTCTTAGTAAGTATTTAGAAATTTAAGTTTATAGTGTAATTTCAAGTGCGGAATAAAATAATAAAATTTGTGTAATTTTTTTTACTAAATCAGTAATTTTCATTCAAATCCTAATAAGAAGAGTGTCGGGTATAAACAATTGTGAATTTTTCAATATAGTGGTGTAGAGAATATATTTAAATTTTTCTTTGACAAAAAGTACAGTTTCACTTTTTTTTAGAGGGGTCTAAGTGCAATTTAGACGCCTATTACAAGTATACCATTATTATGTGAAGATGAAATCAATCCCAGTTGTGATGATTGATTAGAGAAAGAAGGTTTATGAACATCATTTTCTATAGCATAGGATAGACTGAAAATATAGCAAGCCAGCTTCAAACCACACCACACACAATATCACACAGACAAATGCAAGAAAAAATCATGAGTAGAGATGGATTAATCCTAATGTTGCTATGCTGGCCATGGTCAGCATTCGGGTAGCCATCTCATCCCATTATTTCTAGGCTTCTCCAGTCTGCCTTATAGCCATAAATCAGGGATCACCTTTACTCCTCCTCGCACTCCATGAAACCTTAGAACTCCCAAAATCCCTCAAATCTGTCAAATCTCATAGATATTTTGTACTCCTTCCAACTCCCCAAACCTGAATCAAGTCACCCTGCCTGAATCGGCTGAAGCCACCGTCGACATCCCGCCGACAAGACTCCAGTACCTGAAGCTCGCCTGTAGAAGTCTCCTCCAGGAACCCGTCAGGGATTTCGTTATCAGAAAAAGTTCATCCACGAACATTGTATAGTTAATCGTCGACTATTAACGTTTCCATCACTGAGGGCTAGTTGATATATTTGCTCTAGGATTTTCAACATCACAGGAATGTATAGCCAGTTAATTCATAGCGTTTTATGTATTTGTTCTTGAGGCTAACAGTAGTATTAATTAAAATTAATTCTATCGCCGATTAATACTGCTCATAAGCTATGTCTGCCTGACAAGCGACAATAAGGTTGTTTGCTAACATCAGAGCTGGTCCTTCTCCCCAGAAATGACTGTCAATTATTTACTATATATAATTGTCGATCAGTTTTGTATCTAAGTAGCATACGAGGCGATAGAAATGCACGTCTGGATATTCTTTCTGTCGGTTCCTCCAGAGACACGCGTCGAAGGATGCCCTGACCGTGAACCCTGTACGCTTAAAGCCATAGAGCGGAAAGCTGCGATAGGATAAGACATGGGGCCATTAACTGCGTGGGTACGCAGAACCACGCTGCCCTGCATTACCTCCTCGGCAAAGTCGCGATTAACTCTGGCAAACCTGAGACATCAGAAACTTCACGGGCAGATGGCACGCCTATTCGCGTTGGGCGGAAATGGGGCTGCCGCCGAGGAAAAAGGGTTCATGGTTAGCTGGTTTGATGATCATCTCATATTTTAAAAAAGTACAATGAAAAGAATGGGTCAGCCTAGCACGGACGGGAATTTTCCTATGTGGGTTGGACAAACAAACTCCCAAGATCAGTTGTCGTAGTTCGTGGCCTGTACACGGCAGTGCGAGTAAAGGCACGGAGACGAAAGATCAGGACCAACCTTCACGAAGACTATTACGCGCCAACGACGGCGTAAGCTTTCGGGGCTGCAATTTTTTATGAGCCCCCTGAGAAACTATACTGCCGAACTTGATTAGGGTGATAATCGCCCTGGATCTAATCCAGGCGATTTTCGCCCCCTTTGGCAATTGGTGCGGCGCGTCGGCCCCTCTCACTGAGCTCAGCTGGAGGAATGCGGCGATACGAATTCCGGCCGTTTTCGCCGCGAGCCGGAAGCTCATCCGCGAGGAGGAAGAGGTGCGCGCCTACGTGGCGAGGCGGCGCGCGCAGAGGGCGATTCTCAGCCAGCCGCGTTCGGCTTGGAGGGGTTTGTTCCAACGTGCGGTTTGGATATGGGGTTATTAGATAAATATGAGAGTTTTGGGCGAGTAACGGGACAGTGTTCTATGTTTTTATCTGCTAGTTGCATACATTCGATCAATACCGTATTGAATAGCGCGACTGCTGGTGATGCAAGGGTTCATAGGTGCGTGTTGATTAGTATAAGAAAGTGAGGTGAATAGATGGGTCGTTTCAGCAGATATATGACTTGCGAATCACTTTTGGAGATAAGCTATGGGGTTTTGAAGAGCAAGGAGATAGAAGTTATAGGGGATATATGTAGGCAGAGAAGTCTGAGTGATTGGCATTAATTTGGGAGTAAGAGATAAAAGAACTAAAACAATCATTGCTTATGTTCAGGGATGTAAATATTAGTTGAGTATACTTAAAGAAATGAGACATTTTAGGATAAATAATAGTAGGATTTATGACCTGTTATTTTGCGAGTAAATTTATCTTCTTGCTACCAGAAAATCAACCGAGGATAGTATCGTCAGCGAAGCCAAATATCTTAGATCACATAAACAATCGTATTACACTTAGTTATGTAGATTGATTATTTTTCACATATCTTAAAGTCTTTAGAAAATAGCACACAGGATTTGGTTCTGCAACACCGAATCTTAATAAACTAAAGCCAAAATATATTACACTTGACATACTGTGCGAATCATGATGGCATCCACATTTTGCTCTAAATCTGTTGACATTCCATATCAACGGATACTCAGAGTTGGAGTATTTTGTTTATGAAGCATAATGTGTCGTAGTGACAAACACGAATGGGAAGCAATTATGTTGATTTGGTTTTAGCTGCAAGAATAAATATATTTTTTATAGTTCAACTAGTATTCATAGGGTATTTTTAAGAACTAACGTTTAATAAAAAAACAGGGCAGTGTGATGGGGATTTTTATGGAATTATCGCTATTTAAAGAAATATTAGAGAAATCGTACTAGAGAGAGTAGTGTCTTATTGATAAGAGCATAAACGATAACTTTATGAATAAATCAGGCAGACGTACGATTTAATTTTTTTTGTGTTTCAAATTCAGCTCGACTTGATTAGTTCGTCTGCTCCTGTGTGTATAGCGTCACAAATCCCATGTGAACGGGGACATCCCTCCTCAAAAGTGTGACGAATCAACAGAAGCAGTCAAGGATAGGCGGTCATATACCTACCCATTGTCGATGAGAGACAGATCGAACTTGTTCTTTCTTGTTAAAAAAAGAGAACATTACCTGTCAGAAAGTGCATAAAGAAACAATGTCGCCCCGAGCCTGATATAAATATTATTGAGGATGTCGCGCTGACTATACTGCAAATCGCGGTTAACCCATAATCTAGGCAGAAGTTAGCCAAACCACTTAAAGATAAGAAAAAGAGGACTAACACAGCTAAACACGCAGCACCACGAAAGCAGTGTCAACCTTGCTATTATTTTGGCTTATAATTTTACCTTTCTAGATAGCGTATTGGTAATATTATTAATTGAGTTTAAGATACGGATATATAATACGTTATTAATTTTAAAAATAAATGCATATATTGTTATTGGAAGTATATTAAATAGTTAAGTTATTAATTCAAAAATAAGGAACATACTGTAATTATGACAGCAAATTGATATACGTAGTAATCTCGTTGCAGTAATGACAGCTGATAATCAAATTTTCAATAAATTAATTATTAAAAATTATACTGAGATCCTCGTAATATTAGCTTTTATTATTCTTAACTTAAAATTGATAGACACTAATAATATGTATTAAACTTATTCTACCTATGTATATTTTTATACAACTATTTTCATTTACCTAATAAAGTTTATCAATCAGTATAACAATCGCATAATTAATGAATTAGAGCAGAGTGGGAAGTTAAGATAGAGAGGGCTGGGATTTAATTGAAAACTACATTATAATATTATAGAGAGAGAATATATATAATATTTGAAATAATAGCTATAGGAAACTATTCACTACTGTGTTTAGACGGCTATATATGTAATGGATACATATATAGACTTTATAACGTTTTTTATATATAATTGTATATATAAGGGTAGGTAGTTATAAATATTAAATATCAAAGTATTTCAGAATAGCAATTGAATCCTCATCATTATTAAAGAGATTGAAACTAGTTTAGAGTATTTTGTATACTACTGACATAACGATAACTTTAAGAGCTATACAACACCAAGTCTAAGCATATGTCCCACAATGAGAAGAGTAGATTCAATCAATAAATGTCTTGATAAACCGATATATTAATGTAAGTAATTTGTTGAATTGATATATGTATATTGCAATATTAAATTAAAAATACTTTAAAAATTATAATATAATCCTATATATATTCTGAAATGTAATAATTTATGTATAAATTAAAAGATTAAAAAAAAAGTGGAGCAGTCAATATTTAATTGTGTGGTGTAAGTCTCATCTTTTTTTTGTGACTCTTTGGCATGCCATGCCTAATAATAGCATGAAATAAAATCTAAAAAGTAACACTTAATATCATCGTAAACAAGAAATAATAAATTAACCACATATGACAATATTAATAAAGAAGATGTATCATCCTTAATCAAATATTTAAAAGAAACAAATAGTAATAATATGTAAATAAATAGTAAAACAAATTATTAATAATAATTATCATATTTAATTCGTAATAATATATATATATATATATATATAATATATAAAATAATATATATATATAAAGTATTTTAAAACAAATAAATAAACATTTATGTCGCGGTTGGGAACCGCGACACCGAGTCGCGGTTTCCAACCACGACTTGAGCACGTTTTTTAAAAAAAAATAATTTGACACCTTGAGTCGCGCTTGCTAAATGCGACTCGAGGTTTAATTTTTTTAAAAAGCAAATTTAATGGTCGAGTCGCGGTTTGACTCGACATAAAAAAGTTAATGTATTAAAAAAAATATTTTTTTTGTAATTTTTCTTTTTTAAATTAATAGAAAAATAATTAACTCCACAAATCACACAATAAGTGTATTGCACTTGTCATATGATTGTTCAGGTTCGGCCAACCCGATCTGTGTAAAAATTTCCCGTGCTTATTCAGATATATCATAATTATGATTAATCTTGTTTTTGAAAATTTTTAAAATATTATGATGTTTGATGAAGTTATATAATTTTTAGATGTAGATTTGGAATTTAACTTCGTGTTTATTTTTCATTTTTTTAAATAAAAAAATAGACGAAGGGGTTGAATTTTTTTAAAAAATAAACAAAATTTATAATTGATGCTTCATAAGAGCATTTTGATCGGTTCTACAAAAGATGGATTAAGATAGACTAACGAATTGAGCTAATTATTATATAATTTTGATAATTTTTCAAACAAAGAGAAGTACTTGTAAGTATGTTGAACCTCATAGAACTAGTTGTATTTTACTCAAAAAATTTAATTTACATTTAGTTTCGATCAAGTGAAAGTTAGTTAAATGATTGATATACAATTAAATTAGAATAATTGATCAGATTGACAAGTGCAATAGAAGAATTAATGATTGAGTTTGAAAGAATTTTTCATGCAGCGGAGAATTAATTAAAGGATAAATTACAACTACTTCTCCTGAAATTTGACAATTATAAATACCCTTGTTGTATGAAAAAATAAAATACCCCCCCCCCACCCCCCAAATGACGAATAATTATGTAGCCTCTAAACATTAAGTGAACAAAGCTATTTTACCCTTATTGAATTTTTAAAAAAAAAAATATTTGAAAAATATAAAAAAAATGAGGGTGTAACACCCACAAAATTTTAATACATGATTGTTGGGTTAATTAGTAAATATTTACGAAATTTAGTTAATTAATAAATAAATTATAGAATATATTAAAATTTGAATAGAGTAAATTGGAGCTCATTAAAATATTTGAAAGCAAATTATATAAATTACGAAAATTAAGGAATATAATGGGATTTATTAAAAAGTTTAAATGAAATTAAAAAAAAAAAGTGTGTGTGTGTGTGTGTGTGTGTGGGGGGGGGGGGGGGGGGGCAGCACGTGGCCACCCACATGACTACCCAATTCATCTAATTATATATATGTATATAATATAATATCATATGCACTTACACCAAAGTGATTACTCAACTCATCTACATATATATGTATATAATATAACAAGCACTTGCAACAAAGTCACACACATTTACACACATTTGTGGTGCCATTAATCAGGTACGAATATTTTTTAAATTATTATTAATTTATATAATTATATTATTAAATTACTTCATTTACTAAATATAATGTATACTGATCGATGTATTATTTAATCGGAATATTTTATGAGTTTGACTATTTAAATGAGTATCAAATTAAATATCACATTTGATATAAAAGTATTATAGTTTGCTAATTAAATTACTATATGTGTTAAATTCAATCATTACTATAATTAATTTACTCAATTTTCATCGGGCCTATTGACCAAATGCTTAGTTATACGTACTGGTGTTTAATTAATTTCTATAGTAGTGAGAAATTGATAGAAAATTTATAGAAATATTCAAAAAAAATTATTTAAGAAGTATTAGAAAATTTCATTTCGGAAATATTGTATTTATTAAAAGAAAATATGAGATTCTCTTAATAACTCAATTTATGGATATTATTAAGAACAATAGTTATAAAAAATATGGGGTTTGAGTAAATGAATTCTTATGAGTTGGTTGATAAATTAAATAAACACCTGGGAAGTTTAGAAAGTTTAGTTAGTTAGAAAATAACGGAACGAAGATTTAAATTTCGGTAGAAGTAAAATATTAAAGATTGTTAAAAATTGTACGAATATTATTTAATATTCTATTTAGAAATTACGTTATTCTCGGTATATTGACTTGTGCATATAATTCAGTATAGGACACAAGGATAAATTAAAGAATGGAACGATTCTCTATTTGCTAATTAAAGCGTTGCAAGATCAAGTTAAGTGAATAATTAGCATTATCTATATATGTTCCCTTTCTTTGTAGTATTACGTTTATATAAAATTGTGATTCGTGCTGAAACTGATTTACTTGGAAATATATGAGTGGTGGTTGATTTAACTTGAAAGGTTATATTGTGAACGTGAAGTAAGGAAATGCATTGAAATATTCCATTATTGTATGATGTGTTGTTGGTGCCTGAAAATGAAAATATATTGATATATGGTTTATGTTACTAGTTGCTTACAAGAATGGTGATATGTGTAAATGAGGGAGTTATGAGAACTGAATATAATTATTATGTGGTTACCCCTTTGATTGACGCCAAAGGCTCTTTGTTAAAAAAAATAATTGGCCTTGGTGCTTTATGTGGATATATTGGCATCGGTGGCTCTTCATGGGAGAAAAATAAACGGTCCCGATGGCTGTTTGTGGATAAATTGGCCTAGGTGCTCTTTGTGGAAGGAAATAAACGACATCGCTGGCTCTGTGTGGTTTATAAAGGGGGTAATCCACTTAAAAAAAGGTAGAAATGTGAGATGCAGTCGGAGGAGAAAAACACTATATCACCTTTTAGTAAGCAGACTAGGGAGAAAAGACGTCTAATTGACTGATTTATTGTGAGTTGGTTGTATTGTGCAATAAAGTTAATTATGTTGGGTTTAAAGTTAATTTGACTGCATATTAGATAAAGTTTATTTGTGATGAGACTAAATTGATTATACTTTACGTACATTGCTCATCTTGTTTCATGTGGACTATATTTGATGTACATATATAGATAGTGTCGGTTATTTGCTTACTGAGTTGCAGACTCACTTCTCTGCTAACATTTTCAGGAATATATCTCTACCCACTGAGGACTAGATTCAATCTTTGCATTCTGTCAGGTCGGGCCAATATGCAGTTTTCTCTTCATACGTCAGTTAAAGTACAAAGTACATTTTGGATGTATAAAGAGGAACTAAAAATGTGGACGGTATAGGAATGACTTATAGTGGTTTACCTTGTGGTATGTGATATGTGCATATATATAACGTTGATTGTGGATTGACTGTGTTTGTGGTGATGGGTTACGTGTGCGTTTGAATTATGTGTATATTCATATATATAAACTATAGTTTACTTTAAGTATGATATTAAAGGGAGATATAGCCGTAGTATCCATGGAGGGTGCTACAGAGGGTGGGTCAAATAAATAATCTATCGAAAACATTAGTTCATAATAATATTTTAAAAACTTATTAAATATATATTAAATTATAATTTATAATTTAAAAAGATATTTTGGCCTATTTACTACAAAAGTTGGATGGAAACCTAACGAAGGCTAACGGGATTCGCTCATTGTTAAAAACGACGGCTAGCGGATGTTAAAATTGAAGGGTTTTATAATTTTTCAAATAACGATAAGATATTTGTAATTATATAAAATCTCAAAAAAAAAATTGATGTAATTCACCCTTAACAAAGATAGAGGATTATATATGAAATTATGATTTTGTAAAGTAACTCTTTGTGATTAATTTCATGAAAATAAACAAATATTTCCTTAAGTTACGATTTGATTAAGCAAATATGTTTGTAATTCTTTTTTTTTTTTTTTTCTTTTAAGAAAGGTAAATTGCATTAAGAAGAAAGAGAGTACATAAAGAATGTACAATCACAGAGATACATTTATCATGTGATTATTCACTTTTTTTTAAATTGTACATGAATCATACAATAAGTATATTATACTTGTCATATGATTAGTTCAAATTTGACCGCGTCAGATTCATACTAGAATTTCCTCAAAGTCAACATAGCATCCGTGATGTCTTAGTTTAGTATTTAAAGATGAATTTTACGACTAAGTTTGAGATTATGGGTCCAAGTTTCACAATATTTCAATCTCATTTAAGTGAGTTTATTGTAACTTGTTTAATTATTTTTATTTATATAAATATATTAATTAAATATCAGTGTATCGATTGAATTAATGTATTGCTCAATTTATTTAAATATTAATGTAATAAAAACAAAATTTGGCAACAATTTCAAAGCTTGTTCATAATACTTTCTCTTGGTATGCATGTATAGAAATGAAGTGGGCTGATTCAGCCCAACAGCAACACCACACTGGCCCGATCCAAAATATTGCTTTTATTGGGCCTAAAAATGGGCTGACATTCCTGGCCCATATCTTGTTATTGGGTTTGGAGTGGGCTGTTGGATTACAACAATTGTTACATACAAACTGCATTAATTTTTAGTTAATTTTGATGATTTATACTAATATAAAAGAGAAATGTCATCTGCACTCACAAACGACGATTAATAATATCATTGCACAAACTTTTAGATGTGATAATTATTGCACAACAATTAGGCCCCGTTTACTCCGAGGATCGTATTAAATGAATAATTGAATTATCCTTCACTGAATGAAGATGAAAAGGCCCTATATAATTAGTCAGATGTTTACTTATATGTATTATTGAAACAAGATAAATTCTACATTCTTTTGGTAGAAAAAGTACAATTGAGCCATTGTTTACAAAATCATCTAATAAAAAATAAATTATTATTATTATAATATAATAAATAAATAATAATAATAAGAACAACAACAAACCACAAATTTCTACACAAACAAATGAATAAAAATAATAACAAAACACAAAAAGGTCATAATTTTTGAAGGTGGAGAATTAACACTTTTGGAAAGGAAAATATGATAACTGAGGTAGGAGAGTGGGTGGGGTCACTATCATAATTTTCAATGGAGAAAGGAGGACGACTTTGACTTTTCGCACTTATGCCTACGGGTGCAAACGAGCCGAGCTCGGCTCAAAATTTGAGCTCGAGCTCGAGCTCGGCGAGCCCAATAAAGAGGGGCTCGAGCTCGAGCTCGAGTAGTAGACAGCGAGCTCGAGCTCAATTGATACGAGTCGAGCTCGAGTCTCAATTAATTTTTTTTTTTTAATTAGATGAATTACTTTATTTTATTTATTTATTTAATAAATATAGAAATAATTAATAACTATTTAATATTGTAGTGGAAATCAATACATATTAAATTATCGATTGAACTTATTTTCAGTATCATCTAAAATTTTTAAATATAATATATTGACTAGTAATTCTAATATATGGCGAGTTTTTAAAATAAATGCATTTTGATGTAGTTGATATTGAAATTATAGCGATAATTTTTATATGCATTATATTAAATATTAATTTACAAAAAATTATGAAAGTGTACTAAATTGTTGATTAAGATTCTTTTTAGATAATATAAACTATAATACCATATTTTAATATCATCTAAAACTAAAATATGAGATATGGACTAATAGCTTTAATATATAGTGAATAAGTACATTTTGTTGTAATGGAATGAAATTGCAACAATAAAATATATGCATTTATTAAATATTTATCTAAACGTATTAAATTATTGACTAAGCTTGTTTTAAATAATATAAAACAAAAATATCATATTTTAGTATCATCTAAAACTAAAATATGATACACTGACTAGAAATTCTAATATATGATGAATTTTTAAAAGAAATATATTTTCTTGTAGTGGAAATTAAAATTATAACAATAAAATTCATATACATTATATTAAATATTTATTTACAAAAAATTATTAAAATGTACTAAATTGTTGATTAAGCTTCTTTTTAGATAATATAAACTATAATACCATATTTGAATACCATCTAAAACTAAATTATGATATATGGACTAATAATTATAATATGTAGTGAATAACTGAATTTTGTTATAAGAGATTGAGAATGATAAAATTTATATACATTATATTAATATTTATTTACAAAAAAATTATCAAACGTACTAAAGTTTTTAATAAGTTTGTTTTTAGATAATATAAACTACAATAATATATTTTAATATCATCTAAAACTAAAATATGAGATATTAACTAATAATTCTAATTGATAATGAATTTTAAATATTTATTTATAAAAAAGTATCAAAACTTACTAAATTATTGCTTAAACTTATTTATAAATAATATAAATAAAAATACCATATTTTATTATCATATAAAATCTAAATAAGGGATATATTGACTAATAATTCTAATATATGATGAATTTTGAATATAAACTTGATACAATATTAAATATACACTTTAATAATATATATATATATATATATATATATAATAAAAAATAAATAAAAAAAAAAGGGGGTGAGCTCGCGAGCCGGCTCGCGAGCTCACGAGCTCATCCTATAAGGCTCGAGCTCGAGCTCACTAAGAACTCGAGCTGGAGCCGAGCTTGAATACGAGCCGGGCTCACCTTGCACCCCTACTTATGCCCAAGAATTAGTTGTAATTTACTCAAAAATTTTAATTTGCATTTAGTTCGGTTTATATGATTGATATACAGTTCGATAAAAATAATTGATCAGAGTGACAATTGCAAATAGAAGAATTAATCGAGTTTGTAAAAAAAAATAAAAAATTCATGTAGTGGAGAATTAATTAAAATAGCAAATAATTATGTAGCCTTTAGACGATAAAGTGAACAAAACTATTTTACCCTTATTGAATTTTTTGAAATAATAATAAAGAATATTTGAAAAAATGTAAGAATTAAGGGTGGATCAAATAAATAAATCTATAAGGAATATTAGTTCATAAAATATTTTTAAAATTTTATAAAAATATATGTGAGATTATAATTTATAATTCAAATTGATATTTTGATCAATTCACCACAAAAATTAAATAAAAACTTAACGAAAGCTAATAGAATGGACTCATTATTTGACGGACGTTAAAATTAAGGGTATTTATAATTTTTTAATAACGATAAAATATTTATAATTATATAAATTTCAGGAAAGGTAATTATAATTTACCCTTAGTTAAAATAGAGGATTATATATGAAATTTTGATTCTCTAAAGGAATCCTTGTGGTTAATTTCATTTAAATAAACAAATAATTTATTAAGTTACCATCTGATTAAGCAAAAATGTTTGTATTTCTTTTTTTTTTTGGGTAAAAAGGTAAACTACATTAACAAGAAAGAGACTACACAAAGAATGTACAATCATAAAACAAATATCATATATTTATTCTGTGATTCGTATTTTTTTCTAAACTGTATATCAATCACATGACAAATGTATTGTTATACTTGCCATATAATTAATTTTTAAATTTGACGGACACTTCATTCATGATGTCTTAGTCTGTTATTTACGGATGAAATTTTATGAATAAGTTTGAGTATAGATTCGAGTTTTTTCAAATGTATAGGTATTTATTTCTGTCTCGACCACTTAAGTGAACTTATTGTAACATAATTCATTATTTTTAATTATATGAATGTATTGATTGAATATCGATGTATTTCTTGATTTATTTAAATATTAATATAGTTACAATAATTGGTATATACAAACTACATTAATTTTTAATTAATTTTGATAATATATACTAATATAAAAGAGAAAAGTCATCTACATTCACAAACATCAGCAAGTAACACGATTGCATAAATTTTTAAATACGATACTTATACGTACCCTTGATTAATAATTTTACAAAGTTAATTGTTAATTACTCATTTGTTTCTTTTCTTTTTCTTTTTAAAATATGATTTATTGATTTATAGTTTATTTATAATTTTAAAACATAAAAAAAATATTTATTATATTCATGTAGGGACAACATGCCACAACATCTAGTTCGCTACAAAATGAATCATGTCGTTTATTTGTGTTTTTAATTTTTATTCCCACTTAGATAAAATTGAAGAGGTTACATTAATGATTTTGATTTCAATTTTTATTTTTAATTTTTATTTTAAAAATAAAAAACCCATTTTGAAAAATAGGGTGTCTTAAATATACACTGCCAAACTTCAAAAAAATAAAAAATAAAAAAAAATAATAATAATAATAATAATTTATGATTAAAAATGGTTTAATTCATAGATGGTAAGTGCAATTGTGGCAAATAAAATAATCAAAATTCAATCATTTTCAACTAATTTTCATCATTAAAGTATGATCCCAAAGCATTAGTGGAGTAGAAGAAGAGGATATTGTTACTTAGAAGTATCAATTATTTGGGCTTGCTCTATTTTCTTTTTTATATGATAAAAATAATATTATTAATTATAATAAATTAAATTAATATAAAATTTTAAGTTTTAGCTACATTCACTCAATATTTATTAAGATTTTAATTATGACCATTATGATGGTTGGTTGTCATTGAAGTATTTGACGTGATTTTTAATTATGACTAATGTTGTAACTTTAGCCTGTTCAAACATTGGATAGTAATCGACACAAAGTTGTTGTTAATTATTATTTACCAAGATTTTTTATATATAATATATAGTATTATATTTATGATAGTTTAATCTATAAAATTCAAGTAAAAGTGTATGATTAACATTAGAGGCTTACTATTATTATTATTTAGGTAAATTACGATGAGCTTTTATGATATTTGACACAATTATAAATATCCATTCTTTATTTAGAAAAGTATTAACACCCATTGTTTTTAATATTTATCCAACAACTACTCCATTCTATTAGTTTCGATTATGGTGAATTAGTAAAAAATATTATTGTGAACTATGAACTAATTTTACTTTTTTTTTAAAAATTTATTGTGGAATAAGAGGGCTAGAAGGGAATTCACTTTTATCAGATTTTATTTTATAAATTTTAATTTTAAATATATATATATATACCCATTTTTTACAAGAAAGGGAGAATGGATTGTTAGTGAGGGTGTATAGTGAGGATTGTGTGGTGGGGCACAGGTAATCGATGCCCCGTGAAGTGGGTCGGTAGTGGTGCGGTGAGATGAGGATCACGGGAGGGAATATAGGGGCGGCACCACTCCCTATTAACCGTAACGTGGGACCCACTAACTACTTTCCAACTGAAACAAACCAAACACCACTCTCACATTCACCCTCACAGATCGAATCAAATTAATTATAATTTAATTATATAATTATTTATTATTTTTATAAATTATATATTAATTATACTTATTACATAATTTATTTAAATTACATTAAACTAATTTTGAGTTAGAATTTTTCCAAAGCTTCATACTTCAAAATTCAAATTTTATTTTGCAATTACTTTTTATTTTTATTTATTTCTTTAAAAAATAAATAGATACAAAGAGGGATTCACAAGACTTCTTTTTCATATACAAATTGAGTGTAAAAAATTTTAAATATCATAAATTATATTACTTAAATTATACAATATCAATTCCACTATAATTATTAGCATCATATAATTTATAATTTTTAGTGTTATTTTAAAATAAAAAATAAAAATAAAGATGGGTTTATTTCGTACAACCTTCACAACATATATGCTCAAAGAAAATTTAAAATAATCTATTAAATTATTCCATAAGAAAATAATTATAAAGTCCATATAATTTTTGATTGAAATTTGTAGGTATATTTATATAAAAATGAGCTAGGACAAAGCTATGGATTGAAGCTTTTAGTAATAAAACATTCGTACAATGTTGTCCATTTCCTTCTTGCCCACATTCAAATAGCATAAAATATATTGTAATAAGATTAAAAAGAAACATACACATTCAAAGAAGAATCTATAGTATGTGTTTGTCACATTGAAATTCTAACTTTTACTTATAAACAACTTACTTCATGGTTTTTTATTCTTTTCTTTTTAAACATAATTTTTTTTGAGGTAAGAGCGATGAACTTTTTTATTAATTAAAATAAATTAATTATAAGTACAACCATTTCTGTCGACATCAATATCTAACAAAGACAATTACAATAATCATATATTGCTCAATAACACCACCTAATATTACAGTAGACAACTACTCCTGCTATACAGAAGATAGCATCCCACACACCTGACGGGATTCGAACCCATGACTTTAAACATAAATTGATAAGAGAGGGATTATGCATCATACGTGTCCATTCAAAATCCTTGTAGCTGATTATATTGTCGTCAAGAACTAATTAAGGCTTAGACATTTCACAAACACATCAAAAAATATGATTGCGCATGTGCAAAGTGTGCTGACCAAAATCCCTAATCGTACTAATATAGCTACTAATATTAATAATCAAGATCTAACCACGTAAAAATTAATCAACACACAAATCAGAACGTACGTCGATACTCTATAAATACTTGTGTTTTGTTATTAATTACACCACACAACATATTCCAAACAATAAAGCATTTCCATAGAAGCCCCTTTTCAAGAATTGAAGTAAGATCATCATCAACACTACTCCATATACATCTTTCAATTGCATTAATATCCCTTTAAACAAAAACTAATTAATAATTACATTGACAGCCCACTTCATTTTTTGTCCTGAAAATTGCAAATTCTTGATTTTCTTGACAGATGGGTGGTCAGGTGATGGTGGTGGTGGTGGTGGCGGCGGCGGTGGTGATGGTTCTGATGAGTGGAGGTGAGTGCAGAAAAGGCAGTGGGAGGGTTTCATTTGAGTACTCAGCCATCAGCTGCAGAGCCCACAGCGCATCAATAACTGATTTTGGTGGGGTTGGAGATGGGAAAACACTCAACACAAAGGCTTTTCAGGAGGCTGTGCAGCAGCTCAGCCGGTTTGCATCGGACGGTGGGGCGCAGCTCTTTGTTCCTGCCGGGAAATGGCTCACTGCCGCCTTCAACCTCACCAGCCATTTCACTCTCTACCTCCATAAAGATGCGGTTCTTCTTGCGTCTCAGGTAATTAAAAGGGAAAAAAAACACACACACACACGCATGAATGTGTGATTAATAGTAACATAAATCATCATGCGTGAACTATTAATGTCCTTGGTTGTTCAAGTTTATCTTACTTAGCAGTGAATTGGGCTCAAGTGAAAACGTTGAGTCTGACTTCATATTCGGACGACGGATGTGCATGTAGTGTAGTTGTTTATTGGGCAAAATTATATTTTTAGTCGATGAAAAATCACGGGTGAATGGCAATTTATCCTTTGTGATATTAAAAATGGACAAATTATCCCGTATGAAAAATAAATAGCAGCTCACCCCCTTATGTTTTAAAAAAATAAAGCAATTTTCCTCCCTGCCTAGGGAGGTAAATTGCTATATTTTGAAAAACATAGGGGGTGAATTGCTATTTTATCTTTCATAAGGAGTTTTTTGTCTATTTTTTCTAAGACCGGTAGGTAGATTGCAATTTACCGAAAAAATCACACATTGTTTATGGGATTTCTAAAATGGTTTTAAAATTGAGAAAACTCGACACATTTAGTCCTCTACTTCATGGAATTTTATGAAACTAAATGCGTTGAGTTTTCTAGGACCAATCTCGTACAGCATAGGACTAAATGTGTTGAATTTTTCTAATTTTTGGAACATTTTAAAAATCTTATAAAAGCAAAGGAACAGAGGTGTTGAAATCCTATCATATATATGGGACTAAAAGTGTAATTTCACATTAATTTCAGGATATAAAGTCATGGGCGGTGGTTGATCCATTGCCATCATATGGGCATGGAAGGGATGCAGCAGGAGGGAGGTACATCAGTCTTATATTTGGAACAAATCTTACTGATGTTGTCATCACAGGTAAGTAAGGAGATGTGTTTGTCCTTTTACAATTTTTCAATAATGACATAACACCCCCCAAAATTTGGACATATTATAAAAAGATCTCTCTAAATACCTCTCTACAATCTTGTCAGGTGAGAATGGCACTATTGATGGGCAGGGTGGTGTTTGGTGGCAGCAGTTTCACAAGAAAAAGCTAAAATACACAAGGCCTTACCTCATTGAGATTATGCACTCAGACAATGTCCAGATATCCAATCTTACACTCCTCAATTCTCCATCATGGAATATCCATCCTGTTTATAGCAGGTACTCTATATGTATATAATTTTGAAGGAAAAGAAGAGGAATATATTTTAGAATCTTTCTACTCTAAATTGTGATTGCTGAAAACGAGAAAACAAGTTTAGGGAAAGCCGTAGGACAATGAGGTCCGCTAAACTTTTGAAAAAAAGAGTACAATGCAACCTCTTAACGTGGGAGAGTGTTGTTTTCGTATATGTTGATTTGCTAATATTCATGAAAAATTGCAGCAATGTTATCATACAAGGAATCACAATCCTTGCTCCAGTGACATCTCCTAATACAGATGGGATCAATCCAGGTATGTCAAGTTTTATCAACTTAATGATCACAGTCAGCTAAAATTTTTTACTGTCAAAGTCTTGAGTTCTTGCAGTATAATTACGGAACGCACCCCTTCATTCTGTGAAATTGCTAAAAGCCCCCTATAAGTTTGTAATATTTACATACTAACTGCATTCCATTTGGACAGGTGGTTCTGTTCATAAACTTGATGTTCTATTCTCTAAAACCAAAAGTATAATTTTTCAAATTTTTTTTAGAGGGTAGACTTTTATAATTCTAAAAAGAAGAGGGGTGTAATCAGTAATAACACAAACTTTGTAATTACCCTACATTCTTCACCATGATAAAGATGGTAACAAAATACTAAATTTTTCACTTCTTGTCCAGATTCTTGCACAAACACAAGAATTGAGGACAACTACATTGTATCTGGAGACGACTGCATAGCAGTGAAAAGCGGATGGGATGAATACGGTATAAAATACGGTATGCCGACAAAGCATCTCATCATCAGGCGGCTAACTTGCATTTCACCATACAGTGCAGCCATTGCGTTAGGGAGTGAAATGTCAGGTGGGATCCAGGATGTAAGAGCCCAAGACATCACAGCCGTCCACACAGAATCAGCTGTCAGAATCAAGACAGCAGTTGGCAGGGGAGGCTATGTGAAGGACATATATGTAAAGGGAATGAATCTACACACAATGAAATGGGTGTTTTGGATGACAGGGAACTATGGATCTCATGCTGACGATCACTACGATCCAAACGCCTTACCGGAGATCAATGGTATCAACTACAGGGACGTGGTGGCTGAGAACGTGTCGATAGCTGCCCGCCTGGAGGGGATAACGGGCGATCCCTTCACTGGTATTTGTATCGCTAACGTGACAATAGGGATGGCAAAGAAGGCAAAGAAGTATCCATGGAGCTGCCTTGAGGTGGAGGGGGTGAGCAGCGGGGTGGTGCCGCCACCGTGTGGGTTGTTGGCTGATCAGGGAGAAGAGAAACTGGGAATGTGTGATTTTCCGACAGAGAATTTGGCTGTTGATGGTATACAGTTGCAGAAATGTTCTTACAGGATGAAGTATAATGTCTGATACTCTACTTCTAGTTATTACAATGGACTAGCAATCCGTTTGTCGTTTAGATGCTACATTCGGTGTTTAATATACTAGGTAATTAAATCGTCGACACATACCTTATGTCATGAAGATGAGAAATGTATAACAATCATTCATACACCAAGCGCACAAATCACGGAGTGCAGCATGATGAGAAAGTGTTGAATTATGGTGAGGAAAAGAGCTTAAAGTAATGAGGAATGTTGAATTTATCACTCAAAAGTTAACAAATGGTACCAATTAGTAGTTGGTGCAAATAAAATAAATTCTTCTGGACAGGAGAAACCTGTAAGAGTACATAAGTTGCTTCAGCTCTTTCTTACTACAGTTCACTGCAAAGACAATACAGACAAATAAAATGCTATAAACCTAAGAACAATCTGTCTTATCCCAACATATTTCCCACTACAATTATTTTTCTTGGAGGAGTTTTACGTGTTCAACAAAGTTTTCAATAGATGTCATTGTGCAATAACGCTCCTCAATGAGTTGGGTCGGGGTTGAACTTTACTGATTCCCTCCAAATGAGTTCCTTGATGTTGTCTTCAGTGATTGATGGCTGTTCAAAGTCAAAAACAAAGGGCCTCGGACAAACAGGCTCCTCGTTGATGTCATGAAGAGGTGCTAAGTACGGATGGCAGAGAGCCTCATCAACTGCAAGATACACAGAAAGTCGATGGCTATAATTGACAGAAACAGGATCATGAGCAAACACTCGTTGCTTTCCAAATTAGTATGCTGCAAGGACATGGGTTCTAGGCTACACGAAATTTAAGGAAGATAAACTATCATCTTGATAGGCCGAAATTTGATGATGATGCTGTGCTTCTTAACAGTAGAGTTGTTCTTCGTTATATTTAGACATCATATAAATGAACAAGTTTACTACGAAAAGCAGCAGTACCTGTGATGCGCCTGCTTGGATCAAACACGAGCATTTTCTCTAACAAATCAAGAGCTCCAGGAGAAGTGTTCGGAAACCTGGCAGAAAACTGCTGCTTCGGGTATCGTGGGAGCTGCTTAATGTATCTTCGTGCGTTGTCGCTCCTAAGAAACCTAAGACTAGCATCATCTGGAGAGCCTACGAGCTAGAGAGAAAATAGAGCATCAGTATCAAAAAAGAAGCTAGGCAGCTTTGAAAGTGGTACATGCCATGCTCAGTGATGAAAGTGTGTCCTAGTAGAGTTAATTACAGCAACCTCCATAGGAGTTGGATTGATTACTAACTATACTCGTCGCCTTCTGAAATTACCAAAATCTCTGCTACAGTTCTGTACAGTGATCATTGTAATTTAACTCTGTATCATATTCGGGCTACCTTTGCAAAGTGACATACCTCAGTGATAAGTCTCAACTGATGAACATAATCTTTTCCAGGAAAGAGAGGTTGTCTCGTCATGATTTCACCAAGTATGCAACCTACAGACCAGATATCAATTGCAGCAGTGTATTCTGAGCAATTTAGGAGCAGTTCTGGTGCCCGATACCAGCGAGTGACAACGTACTCCATCATGAAGTCGGTCTCAGATGTCGTCCTTGCAAGCCCAAAATCTCCAATTTTCAGGTCACCATTAGCATTCAGGAGTAGATTGCTTGGTTTCAGATCACGGTGCAAGACGTTTGCAGAATGAACGTATTTAAGTCCTCGCAGAACTTGGTAAAGAAAGTACTGCAACATTTTGATGATTGATCTCAAATTTAGCAACAGTGGAAAAGGATCAAATTATTATATAATCACTAGTTTTAGAGAAATACGTTAGGAGTTTCGAAATCAAAATTTTGCATAAACCGCATAGTTAAGGATAAAACTAACAGAGAAACATGGCCTTTTCCCAGTCATCTATTGCAATAATATCAAATGAAATAAATCATCTCTATTAGGTAAGAAAATGAGGCCAAAACCGACAACGATCATCAGCCAATGGTTGGTTGGAACGGATAATCCGGTGAAGATCAGTATCCATTAGTTCATAAACGATGTAGACATCATTGAAGTTCTCCTTCTGTGGAGGCCGTATGATGTCTTTGATTGCAATCACCTGTTGAGGTAAGAATAGTAACAAGAGTACGATATATTGTTACATGAAACCTAAAAAATACTTGATGGCGCTCGACTGTAATTGAAAGAACACCAAACATATGATGCGTACGTTGTCATGATCCATGTGCCGGAGAAGTTTGATTTCGCGAAGCGTTCTCTTTGCATCAATTCTGTTGTCAAACGCGTTGCCGATCTTCTTGATTGCAACTTTTTCATGTGTCTCAGAGTTGACAGCAGCACTGAAGCAGATTAAAAGATCAAATTTCCCATTATCATATACACAAACCAGAAAACACAAGAATAAAAAGAAAGCAATGACTGATTCAGATCAAGCCAGCTATCTAAAATCCGAATTCAACAAAAGAAATATGTATAATCCAGGGAAAAGTTTGTCCAAGTGTAATGCCGTAGGTCATTAGAAGAGAAAAGCAGCAAAGCAACTAAAAACACTAAATCCCATTGACTCTGCATCTCATTTGAGATCAAGAACTTATATTTTAGGTAGTATTTTATAGCTCTAGAGAGAGAATGCACTGACAAATTGCCAAAACTAGACTGATTTAATAATCAAGAACTATAGATAAACATGGTTGATTACATCGGCCAAACCAGGAAAGTAAGATCTCGAAGTTGGTGATAAAGACAACCACGGTAGATAAGCTGATACAATTATTTTCCCAACAAAATCCAATTTTCCGAGGTTCTGACTTTCTTTGTCTTAGAAAGCAAAGAAGTGTACATTCCCTCACAGTTCTTTAGCAAAAGTTCCAAAAACATAAAAGCCAACTTCATTTCCGATTCCAATAGTCCGGTCTTAGACAATCATCAAGTCATAGCGTTTGGATGGCAGAATTCCGCACTAAAGATTTCAAATAGCTTCATGTTGTAGATGGATTTCAAACTGAAGTAATGAAGAAGAAAACAACTCAAAATGAGTGTTGATGAATTTGAAATCCACTGAAGGTTCTGTTATCCTAAAAAAGAAATGGAACTCTCAGATCCTTGGATCCAAATGAAACTTAAAACGATCATAAAGATCTCACATAACCAGTAAAGCTCTCAGAACCCCACTGTATCCTATCACATCTAGCAATGAAATTTGAACATTTAAGTCACCAACTCCATGTCAACCATAAAGGAACAAGTAAATCAACACAAAGAAAACTACAAACAAACAAGTACATGATATCATGCATGCAACAAAGAAGCTAGAATTCAAGAAAGCACAGAAGAGATTGATTGTTGATATCACCAAACAAAGCCACAAGCCCCACGTCCCACGGGCCTAAGAGGAACGTATTTTCTTGGAACTTCAAAGAGGCTTCCGTACACATTGTACTGCACATATTTACACCATGAGTTGGGACCCCTTTGATATTGTGTCCGCCATGATCACCTGAACCACAGCTTGACTCCACAGACATTGCCAAAAATGACAAGATGAAATTCAGGCAAGACAAGAGAAAAAAGTGAAAACTTTCACGAACCCAGCTCAAAGACTGGATTTTTCATCAAGCTCTTTGGTTTCTTTGTGTGGGTTTCTAACATCTCTTTTGCCTTTTTCTCTGGGGTGGTTAGTGATAACTTTTTCCTTTTTTTTTTTAAAAAGATTTTCTGGAGAGGAAAAAAGTGTAGCTCACCTGTGAACTTTTGAACTGGGATGACTTGAGATTACCCGTGAAGTAAATTGATTTTTCTGAGGGGAGTTGATGCTCTATTAATCTTCAACCATACACTTGGGCACAGGTCGATCCTGCATACAATAAATATACTTCTATTGTTGTGATGTATTCATGATTTAATTTCAATTTCCCCTCCATCAATAATTCAATCTTTTTTTCTTCTTTTCTGAATTCTGATGTTTTGTGGACTGAATTTCACCCAAGGTTTCAACATAGCAGCATCTCTGTAACATCTACCAACATAAGATATACCAAAATCAAGAGTTGACAGGAACAGGTGTTCGAAAGGAGGGTGCCGAGGATGGGGATGAACATTCATGCAGACACAATACTAGCTATATTATGTATATTATACAATAAATACGAGTTCAAACATTCATCATTGACATTACAATTGACAGACCACCTCACAAGACCTACTAAAACTAAGACCATACATCTCAACACTTCGTTTATACTCAACCAGAAAATATAATACTCCATTGTATCGATCTTGTGCATATAGGTGACAGTTTATATTTACCGTTCACCTAACAGCCTGCCCATCTACATTTAGGTCAGTTCGAACTTGGTCGGAGATGTTACCACCAACCCTAAGGTTACAAAGCAAAGCATCACGTCCCGTTAGAACAACTTGGAAGAAACTGTCCACCTCCTTTGCAAGCAGATCCAGTCCCTCAGACAATTTTCCAGCCGATGTTTCTAAATCTGATGTGGATTTCTGCAACACTCCAGCTTCAACAGGGTCCACACCATCTTGCACAAGGGTATATAAATTCTTGACGCCTGTATCAACAGCTTCTAGCTCCTTCAAGACCGTGACCACTCCATTTGAATATGTGCTTCTTATTTCAGTATTTACAAAGTCTGAAATCAGCAAAAGCCTCCGACCACAAGCATGTCTCAGGAACTGGAAGGTCCATCAACTTCTTTGCAGAACCAGAGAATGCAGCACCAAATATGCTGCACACAAAAAGAGTCACCACCTTAACTCCATACATAGCTCGCATCAAAACTTTTCCCTTCGCCGAGTTCTTAATTTTTGGGAGGTCCAGTGTTTGAGCAAGACCATCCATGACAGAGAAGCAGTTATCGAGCCTAAGATTCTTTGAACCAATATGCTGCCTCCATCCATCAAGTGAGGAACGTGCCCGCACAAACTGCTTTGGTGAAGCACCACCCAAGTTATGCAAGAGACATTGAAGGAAGAGGTGGCCTTGTTTCAGCCGAGAAATCTCAGAGCTGAAAGCAATACAGATATCCAGCAACTTCACACTATTGTCCAAGTACACATCAATCCACTTGTCATCCCAATCGCAGACAGGGAATTCCAGAGCAGTAATAAGAATTTTTATGTCAGCATGAATTCCACACAGTAACTCCATTGCACTTCTCATCCATGACAAGCGTAGAACATCTTCCCTGTCTGCTGGCTTAAGCCTTCTAAGCCTGCCTGCCAATGTCTCCTCAAAAGTATTCAATAAATCAAGCAGCTTCGGAGACAGGTGGGATCCCTTCGGCAATATCATGCGGAAGGGATTTCCAAATGGAAGAAAACTCCTGTGTGGATCCTGTGGACGACTCATTTGATGCACTAACTGCTAGGAAAAAAAAACAAGGAGAAGATCCATAAGAGAACATAAGGCATGTGATTTTCTTTCACAAACTGTGTAAACAAATTGCAGAAGAGAAGAAAAGCAAGAAACGTATAAACAAAGATGCACCTGGAAAGATAGGATAAGTATGTATCTATTATCAGAGGATGCCATTATGTGGTTTTAGAAGCATTTCTACTCAATTTCAAACATTACACAACTCGAGTTTTCAGGCCTTTATTACAGTTCACCGAAAATGAAGAAACCTTCACACAAAAAAGCCAAATTAATCATGAACAAAATGAAAAACCCGTAACACCACCCGAACATGGGAGATGTTGCAACCAAAAGAATCGATCTCAATCACTTGGCAATATCCTAAGATCATGTTTACATGGGTAGATTGCGACAAATATCCCGAAAGTCCGGTCCAATTACATTTTCTCGCCAGGCTGGGATCAGGTGGGCTGGCCTAGGACTGTTTGGGACTAACGCATGATACCAATCCGATCCATGGATCTCAGATTGTGTATCCGCCAAGCCCAGCTGTGGGTCATTAAAACATTTCTACCCAATTTGTCCTGAGCTTGAAGAGGCAATAGTCCAATATGCCCCTTATTTTATGCCTAATTTTATCTTCACCGGGACAAGGCAACTAATGCGTCTGACAAGCCTCTCTCCAATTGTATTGCAGATACACGAAAGCAGCAGTAAAATACTCTGTTTTCAAAAAGCTTCATATTCATCACCGCTGCTGCTATTATCAGTTGTAGGATCCAAAAGGGGCCGTGAGGAATGAACTTGGAGCCAATTGATACCACGCTAATCCACGCTGATTTGTGGTTGATTCTGATACTTGTAAAAATCAGAGCCCATGAATTCTCTACTCTTTGAGAATTCCCCTATAGCTGAAACATGATTGCAATTGCTCTGATTTCTGGGATCACAGTGGAGAAAGCCACTTCTTCTCATGTCTGCTGAGATTGCTTCTGAGCTAAACATAGTTAAGCGGACACGTAAAAAAAAAGGAGGAAGGAATTCATGTAGAAAATCAGTACAACCCATTAATGGACGCCAAGAATCGGTAGTTAACATGGGTTCTCTCTCAAATGCTTCTTCCAGATTCACAGCAGGAAAGAAGCACTTCAATACACAACGTCAAGCATATTTGGCAAATGAAAGAAGACCCATTTGAGAAGAATTTTTCTCCTATTATAGCGTAGAATAAGAAATTGCTCAATTTATCCCAAATATTTACCAATGTCAATAAACATGCAATCAATCATCTTGTGCAACAAAGTAAACAGAATAATCTTTGATTCTATCACAACTACTCCTCTTATTTATCGCGCAGTAATCTATCACTCAATAATCCCATCCATATAAGTAAACATGGCCTAAAAGGAAATCTCGGGAAGCCTGGGCACTTATACAAAATCAATATAAGAGTCAACTTAAACCACATTTATAGATGCATTTACAACATAAAGCACCAGAACATATCAGAAAACTCCAATAATTTCTAATTCCAAGCCCATGGCAGCACCAGACAACATGATTCTCAACATACCTAATTTTCCAGATATCTAAAACATCATCAAAAGACCCAATCTATTTTCTATAACAAATAAGGAAAAAAATTCAATCCAGAATAAACGAAACAAATAACAAGGAAAAAGGTACCAAAAACTAGCAGATCTCTTTGATTAATCACCAAACTCTCCCCCAAATTCCAAAATTCAACTCAAAAACTAAACAATAAAACGAGAAACAAGCAGTATTACTCATAACCCCACACCAATTATCATATCTAGGCCGCCAATTAAAACGGTCAACGCCCAAAATATCTTCCAACCTCGGAATAAAACTCTGGAATTCAGAGGAAAACCTAATTCCTCACTTTTTTTACTTAAATCACACACGATAGCAAACAAGTATAAACACAAAAGTCGAGTAATTCCATCAAGCAAACAAATAATCAAAGAGGAAAAACAAATAGCAACCAATCAAGATACTTACCAGAGCTATCGGATCTTCAGCGACTAAAACAGTCGAGAGACGCAATTATTTCTGCCGAACCCCAAAGCTAAACAGGAAAATTCAAAGGCGAATTCCTAATACCTAACCCTAACTATATTACATCAAGACACAATCGAAGAAAAGTACGCAGAGGCACATAAATGTGTATATAAATCTAGAGAGAGAGAGAGAGAGAAACGGCCGTACCTGAAACAGTACTCGGAGACGCGTAGAGAAATAGTGAAGCTTCGAAGAAAGGCGTTTGCTAGGGTTTCCTTTTCGTCGGATGCGGAAATGAAGGGGTAAGATGATTGATTAAAATGATGGGCGGAACACGTGTCTAGATTTGAGTGGAGCCCTCAGGGTGTGATCTTGGTGGGGGTGCGAATAGGAGATCAGAGTCGGCGGAAATGAAAATGAAAATGAAACGGACCGCTGACGCTTGCTGAGGTCAGATTAAGGGCGTGTTTGTCTTGAGTTTATTGTCTATAATCTATATCTATACTATAAAAAAAAATGATCATTTTTACTCAAACAACGGTTATTTACACCGTCGCATCAATTTTTTATAAAGTCAAAAATATTCTTAAACTAATAATATAACTAACTTATTCAAGTTTTTAAATTTATTTAACTGATAAATTATTTTTTTCTTTCTTTCTTTCTTATTTTAAATTTAATATATTAGTTTATATATTTTACTCTTATATAACATATTTTAAAGTGTGAAAAGTTATTTATTATATGCACGCAAGAACAGTGTATCACAACCGCTAGTATTATAAAAGATAATCTTTTGCCCTCAAATCAATTTTTAAATACTCAAATTACCTTTTAATTCATTTATTTTCTTGTATAATTAATTTTAATATTTTTTAATAATCTCAATTTTATAATTTTTTTCTTAACCATTAATTCCCGTTTTTCTCTCACCTTACTTCTCTATATTTTTTTATCTCACAAATTTCTATATATTTAATAAATTTAAAATTATAAAAAAAAAATTGTCTCTCACCTCAATCCATTTTTTTTTTTGGCACGGACTTTTTTCTTTTTTCATCCCCTCACACCGTGATTGTTTATTTTCACATATTTCTTCTTTTTCTTCATCATACATCACAGTTTTTTTTATACGCTCGTGGGGATCGTGTACTGATATAATTAATTATTAATAAAGCTTATTAACTATGGTACCTTTTCGTTACGGGTTGGGCAAAATATTTTCTCTTATTCCACACTCAATTTCAGATTTTTCCATCAAAACGATTATTTTGTACTTTGATTGATGTATTTGAAATTAAGAAATTCGAAGACATAAAAAGATTAATCAAATTTGTGTTTGGTAATTCAATACTAAAAAAAATTAAATTCTTGAGTTCTAATTTAGATTTAGATATTATTTCGATACATTTATCTGAGCTCCAAGGAAGAGATCCTATTCATTCCTTCGGATCGAGTAATTAAGAGAGAAGGATTCATTTTATTACAAGATAATGAATTTCAAATTTATTTAATATTAAGTCATTTGAAATTTATTTTTTGAATTTAAATCATTCATTTAAAAACAATTTTAGTTCAATTTGAATCCATGCAACGTTTTAAATGATGATAATTAAAAGAAATTTTAATTTTACGTACTTTTTATATTTTCTAAAATAATGAAAAGTTAGTGGCATCAAATTTTTATTTTAATAAAAAATAAATAAAATCTTAATATTAGACATTTGAAGAAAGAAATGGATACTACTCCCCTTCTTTTTTGAAAAGTTTATAAAATTTTGAAATAAAATATTTTTGATTTTATATTAAACTTTTTAAAAAAAAATAATATTTTCACCCATTTTCTTAAGTATCTTATAAGCTCTTTACTATTAATATTCGATAGACAAAAAAAAGCACTCATAGATCTGTTAGTATTTCACTTTTACTCTTCATGTAATTGGCGTTTTCTCCCAAATCAAAATTATCTATCTATATAATTTGTAAATTTTAGCAGTGTGTGATGGCTTTTTTTATTACGATTACGCACTCTAAATTCTTATAAGCTTTGGCATTTTATTTTTCAAACACTTTAACAACTTTATTTTGAAATAAGACTGGCAATGTAGGCAAACATCCCATATTAATTACAGACAATGAGCATGAGTGGCCTACAAGTCTCGAAACCTCATCTAGGCTCATACGAGACTAGAACGAACAATACATCGCACAAAGGGCATCGATAGAATTGCAAGCTGTATCATTTCAATACTTTTAAACTTGTGAAACGTCTTATAAGATGCATCGAATAATCTTAGCCAAATTTGTATATCAAAAAACAAATTTTGGCATTTCTAAAACTTTAATTATTGACAATTGTTTCACACTTTTAGGCTTATTATTATATTATTAGTTTCTTAAAAGAATATGCAGATATTGGTGATTGCATGACAATACCCAAATACAGGGCCAACTGAATAGGGTTTGGATACCCAAACCCAAACCCAAATAGACATAATAGATTGGGTAAGGGTTTCGCCCGAATGATATGGATATGGGCATGGGGAGAGGGAAGATCCATTTACGTGATGACAAAATAAATAGAGATTTTTTTTTCTTGAAATCAATTTAGATTGTGATTTCCTGTCTGTCATTACCTGAAGATTCTTTAATTCATGGGTGCTGTATAATTCTTTTTTTTTTTTTTAAATATATATATACTTCTAATTCTCATAAACTTTAGTGCAAGAGAAGAATTTCACCTTAATTGAATTTTCCATTTCAACTTCTAGTATACCTTCTACTTTATTTAATATACACACACGTCAAATACAAAAAAATATTTTTTTAATTAAATAAAGAGTAAATTACATCAAACTGTCCTAAAATTTGATAAAATTACAATATTTTTCTCGTTATTTGAAAACATACAAATATCTCTTATATTTGATGAAATTGGATGAATGTTTAAAATTGTCAACTTTGTCCTTTTATTTTTTTTTATAAAAAAAAAGATAAAGAATTATAAAAAAAGTCGAATGAGATGAAAAACAAAATTGAGTTGTAAAAAAAATTATCCACTTAATTCATAAAAAAGATCAACCTTTTGTTGATAAAGATATAAAATCATAATTCATAGCCCATGAGGGCTTTTTGTCAGTACGCCACAAGAAAATGAATAAGAACCTAATGAATTGAACTATTTGTTAGACAACCATTAAAATTAAGAAGGTATTTATAATTTTTTAAAAATAAAAAAATGTTTACAACTATACAAAATCTAAAAAAAGTTCGTTGTTATTTTCCTTTAAATAGATAATATAATCTTCTTAGACATGGCGTATGTATGTTGCAATATGGGATACGGTACCCATATGTAGTAAGAAAAGTTAGGTGAAATTTGGACCCAACTCCCCTATGGTTTTTTCCCCATCTTGCTACGGAAATCAAAACTATTGCATACGCATCATTCAATCACCAGCCCAAGTAAAATAGGTACCTTTTTGGGGCTAATGCGTCCATTTTGCCAGCTCCCATCACACCAACTATCCCAGTTGTTCTCTATAGGCAACAACAACAACAAACACCACTACCCACCCTGCCATTCATCACTAAATCAATACCATACCATGTTCCTCTATCCAACATTTACATGTGGATGCATAGCTTGTCTTAACGCAACAAGGAACCATCAATATACTTCAACCAACATTAGCTGGCCAACAATCTTGCACGAAACGTTTACATGTCGAACCATGACAAGTCCAAGAAAGACAGCACGTAATCTATGCACACTTTCTGTGTGGAACGCTTTGTTGTCATGTTGATGGACGTTATGCATGTTGGAATGAGGAGACATCTGATCTCACGCCGTTCTGCTTGGACGACACTTTATGGTGAGGGGTAAAATTGTATTTACACAAGAACCTCAGCATAAAGAGTTGATGGATGATTGTCGGATGCATCGTATGAAAAAGACTATCCTGGTCAAAGAAACTCTAACAAGCATAACATGTTTTGAATATTCGAAAGCCACTTATCTTACAGTAGTTGATTTTCATTCTCGTTTTTGCACAAGTTTCACAATCTATCTTTGAATTTCTGAATGGTACATGCCACATAATTATATCTCGTCGGATGATCATTGAACAGCCAAACTAAAGTTCGAGAAGGATGAAACTACACAGTGGAGGAAATATTCGTCAACTTCAAAGGAAGGACAAAAGAATTTGCTGTGATTTGTATAAGCGTAAAGAATGAATCACTCACTTTACAAGATGTTTAATGCTTTAGGCAACAACTAACAATGGTGATATAACATAACTAGAGCAGATGATGGAATGGTATGATTAAGCTCGGTAATTTTTTCACTAATAGAAATCTAACCGTATTCTATCTCCATCCAGTTGGCAAATTCTGGTTCCTACTGCTGTCTCCTTCACTAGCACCAGAAATACCTTCGCTGTTTTGTTTATCTTCTCGGTGGGAACTGGAAGATTCTCGACCAACTCTTCGTTCCTGCATTTTTGGTAAAAGGCAAAGTTAATAAAAGAAAAAGAAGTAAAAGATCAAAAAGGTTCCTTTATGTTCATTAAACTCAAGATTTGAGGTAATCGAGGGAATGAACAAATTCCGAGGCATACATCGCGTGATAACAAGTCCTCTGATTCCAGCATGTGTATTATATGACCCATTTTTGGCCTCTTTTGGGCATCTGGGTCGACACATCGAAGGGCAACCAAGATTACACGTTTCAGCACTTTTGAGGCAGGGCGTTGGGGTAATTTAGGATCCACCACTTCCTCTGCTTTCCTATTTCCAACCATCATTTTTAGCCAATCAACCAGATTAACCTGCAATTTATTGTTATCAGTTACAGTTGCAAATAAATGTTGTTTCCAATCAACAACTGTTGCAAAGTTATAAGGCATTTTCAGTTGTTAATTAGAACGAACCTCTCCCTGTGGCCGACTATAATCGACCGGAGATCTTCCGGTGATAATCTCCATAAGTAGTATCCCGAAACTATAAATATCACTCTTCTCGGTCAGCACCTGTGCAAGCATATTCTGGAGCAACATATCTAACAGAAGAATGAAAAATATTAAGACATCAGAAACTGAAATCTCGTCTCATAAGAGTAATGATGATAACTGATGTGATGCCGTAAAGTGTTAGGTAATATTGAATACTTAATTATTGGATTTGGCGTAATATGCCGTTTCTGAAAATAGTAAATTGAACTTGAGATACATATTAAAAGAAAATCTAACAAATACAGGTACATCTACTAGCAATCATATGCTTAAATATCCTATCCACAAATAAAGCAGCATTTGTTTCACTACAAGGAAACATAGAGAAAGAATTAACTGCTAGAGAAACAGTGGACTCACCCAAATGTTCCCATCACTCGAGTAGTCACATAAGAGCTCTCCGAATTCAAAAGTTTAGCGAGCCCAAAATCGGACAACTTGGGATGCCACTGACGGTCGAGCAGTATGTTGCTGGACTTGATGTCACGATGAACAACCTTTGGTTCCAGACCCTCGTGTAGATAAGCCAAGCTACCACCAAAAAAAGAAAAAAAAAAAAGAAAAGAAAGATAGGAAGGGCGGATGAATTCAAAAACTAAGCAACTAAGCAACAAATATGCCATATGTAGCAAGAGATCAAAATAATTCTGAGTGAAGGATACCCTTTTGCAGTTCCTATAATTATATTCATCCGGATTTCCCATGTCAAAGGGCTGATTTCACCGACATCTCCATGAAGCCACTGGTCCAAATTTCCATTATCCACGTATTCATAGACTAGCATCCTATACAATTAAAAACTGGGAAGCAGTTAAACTTTTGATGCTTATAAGTTAATGATCTAGTAGTAAAATGAATAATACCCAATTACCTGTAAGCTCCTTCAACGCAGTAGCCAAACAACCTAACGAGATTCTTGTGTCTGACACGTCCAATTGCTTCCACTTCCACCTTGAACTCTTTTTCAGCTTGACCCCTAGAAATTGTCAGCAATGCGAGTAAGGTATTTATGAAAAAACAAACTATTGCATTTACATGTCAGAGAATTTAATCTTCCGAATTCTTCAGTTCAAAAGGCTTAGAGGTTTCTGCAGCAAGAAGCAATAGATAAAGCCACCAAAGCACTTCAGTTCCTAAAAGTGTAATTTTTTTTACTACTACCCTTTACATATTTTGTCCACTGGCAACATGAAACCGTTTTCTATCTTGTATTTCCCGTCACTGCTTGTTCTTTAGATCAAAATGAAACCAGAGATTCAGAGTTTAATCCTCCTTTCCCCAAAACCAATTGCACAACTAATCAGAGTTCAACAGCGTACAACCCACTCCTGGACTTAAAACTACCATCCTTTGTGTAAGCCAGTTTCTTCTTCAATAGATACACAAACTTCTACAGCCCAGCTTAGCAGTCGGCATTATTTAACCATTGAAACTGCATCTCTGTTTGCAAGTTTCTCGATCTCAACAATCTTTTAGTATAGAGTTATGAATAAGTATACCATCCAGGGACAAAGTAAGTAATACCCCACCTTCCAAGTTGGTTTCTTACACACACCCTTTTTCCAACCAAGCATAGGTAGAGAGAGCCCTTCTTTCCTATACACGACTACTCTAATACAATGAATTTATCCATGACGACTGAGAATAAGGCAATCCATCAAACATACTCAGTTACGGCCCATGCACTTTATACTGCAAAAGAATCAATCTTTCCAGAATTAGAAGCAAATAGGGGAGGAATATCCATACCTGTTATTCAACAAATTCTTTATGGCAACTCGGGTGTTATCAGCCAAGACGCCATAATACACAATACCATATCCACCTTCACCAATGACATTGTCATCAGACAAGCCATTAGAGGCTGCCTCAAGCTCTCTCAGGGTATACCACCGTCCCCATCCCAAATGTGAGACCTCTGGCAAAGACCCACTGCCTCCAAATGACCCGGTGTCGGCTCCACTTGTAGCCTTGCTCTCACCGCTCGATGCTCCTCGATCAGAAAACACCACTCTATGCTCCACCTTGCCCATGTCTATCTGTATCTCCGGCACTGCCTGGAAAAATTCGAGAAAGAAAAGAAACATATAACTACTGTCAATCAGTCTAGAGGTTACATTACAAACTATCCAAAATAACACAATTATCAATAAGAGACAATCAGCGAAGCAACATACACCCTGTGTTTGCAACCATACATACATATTTAGAAGTGGATCGGCAATAAATGAATTGCACTTGAAGTTTCGGATCATAGATGTTCCTCTCAATGAAAAACTCAAGCTAAACCGTATCAATCAATAATAGAGTAACTGACATCACAAACAATACTTAATGCATTAATCACAACTTTATCGGACTGGTGAGAAAGAAAATTAATCCAAAATCAGAAATTTAAAACGCAGGGGAATCACAAATAATTCCTCAAGCGATAATGAACTTTTACAACTTAAAACGAAGCTTAAATATAGTAAATTACTAAAAGAAATAGTTCAAGTTTAACTCAAGAATACACATCCCGAGTGGGGAAAGAAATAGTTTCCATTCGTCCATTGACAAATATACCTTGCTCCATCTCAACGCAAGCTCGAATGTTAGAATCGCAAAAATCATTTACATAGAAAGAGAAATGAAATAGTTGCAAAAGACGATCACGGTCAAATCCCAAAAATATAATCAGATCTTGCATTATACCTGAGGCACAATCGGCCGGTGATCGGCGGCGGGGTCGTGGACGATCTCCTGGATTTCCTTGGAAACGACAGGAGTAATCTCGCCACCTCCTGAGAGTTTTGCCGGACGGCGAAGTTTACCCTTGCCGCTGCCGAGCCGACGCGAGGCGGTGATGCAAAGAGATAATAGGAAGAGGACGAGCACAATCACCGCTCCGACGACTATCCCGATCACCACCCATAGATGAAGTCCGAAGATCGAGGTCTTCTTTGACAGCTCTGTGTCCAACAACGCCGCATCATACACCGACATCTTCGCCGTAAATCTACAACACCGGGAATCTACCTGTACGGTAACCGTATCTCGCTTGTGTGTGTTTCAATGTGAGAATGGTGGGAGAAACCAAACACCCAACATGCAAATCGAAGTTGGAATTGGATTAAACAATTCTTGACTCGTTGAATTGTAGAAAACGAAAATTAAGCTTGATTGAGCATTCATATCATATGTACACATATATTGGTCCAGAGTGAATGCGCCAGCCCCAGCGACTGGATACATATACCGGAGGAGATTGGATATAGCATTTCAATTGAATTTGAATTGGGATTCGCCGGAAAATCAGTCCACCGGCGAACTTGTGCGTGTGTGTGTGAGAGAGAGAGAGAGAAGAATCTACACTGTACTGAACACTGAGAGAGAGAGTGTCTGTAGTGCAATCTTCACTGTCTATTGTCTAAAGAGCAAAATAGTCCACTTCTCTTGCTAAAATTTCATTGCAGTCCCTAAATTGTGGACTAATTTCAAAATTATTATTATTTTTCAATTAATTTCAAATTAGTCCATCCAAATTCCAATTATGAATTCTTTTAACTTATTCAGATTAATTTTAATTTAAAAAAATTAAAATTCTTCAACTCTAAATATAAACCATATTTTGTTAAATAGCCATGAATTTTTAAGATATCAAATTTTATTTTAGAATTTTTTTAAAAAATATTTGAATAAAATAACATAATAAGGCCGTATATATGATGTTAGTCATTGCAAATTCATCATCAATGTGAAGGAATTTGTTAAAATGTGAAAAATCAGTTAAAAAACTCCGTACTTTTTTTCCAAAAAAAAAAAAATATTTATGATATGCTTTGTAACTTACTGAATATTTTTACAAAATTTTATAAAACATTCAAAATAATAATAATAAAAAAAAAGTATAAACTCACACAAACACCGACACCCACAGTTGTATCATTCAAAATATGGCATCAACTAATAAAAAAATAATAAAGAGTGTTGCTTTTGTTAATTATTAAATAGTACAAAATATAATATATGGTTAAGAAATTGAATTTATTTCATTAAATATAAAACAAATAGTTGCTGGCTTCATTTATTACTCCACTGCCTCATACATTAAAGTCTGGTACAAAAGAAACATCTTTGGTTAGTGTGATCATCATTTCATTATTAAAGGGGAGAGTCTTTTATTAGGATGATTATTCAATTATTACTTCCTTTTTTCTACATTTTGCCCCAATCTCATTTCTACATCCTAAATTCCACCTACTATTGCCCATTCACATCAAGGGAATTCAATTTGCACCATCACAAAATCACATTGTACCCCATACTACATATACAAAATACAACCAACATCTATCAAATTTATGGATGATTACATTTACATTCATTGATCTATAATTTATTTATACAAATCATGCATATTTTTTACATAATTACAAAACCACCCCAACATCCAAAAGAACAGAAATAATTTGTGTAATGTTAACAATTTTAGAAAATATATATGTAAATTTTCAAAAGGAAAAGCTTTTTGTTATGTACAATTTTTCAAAAGCTATAAGTGAACGTTATGCATAAATAAATCATAAGTCAGGAGGCGGCGTAATTACCCTGAAAATTTAGGCACATCACCTGCATATACTGTAACATTAAGTGCAGATGGAACTAATGAGAGTGACAAATGAAAGTAGTCCAGAGTTAAGAAGGCACTTCTCATCCACTTTCACTAATCACTCATTATTCTACTAATCCAACTCATTCTTAAGGAATTTCTATGGATTTCTCCCAAACTTGATCATTGCAATATCCAATTACAACAACGTGGCCAACTGTTAACACAATTCACACATAAAAAGATGAATAGCATCACAAGCACACATAAAAGAGATTCCCTTCTTCCATTGCACTGTACATTTTTATACATAATAATGGGCAGAAAAGAAAGTGGCGACTTTTGAACAAACTTTGCGCATATAAAAGTAGAACAAGTGGATGGAAATGGATAGAAAAGAAGAATTTGATAGAGGAATTTCATGCTACCCAATCTCAACTAGCTTTATATATAAAACCAATTGAATGTACGCATAATGGTCTTATCAACTGAAATTTATACTCTGTAAAATGGGGGAATTTCATGAGGATCTCTTCCTTCCTCCCTAAGTAATACAGTAGCAGGTCGAGTATTGCTTTTAACACGGGCATGACATAAAATTTTAAATTGCTGACGGCATAATAATAATCTTGAAGGATCACATCACAATAATTCAAACTAAGAACAGAAGAAATGTACCCAAGACGAGACCTAGGCTTCAGTTGAATGAAGAGAAACATGATACAAGCTGCTCTGAATGCAAAAACGTGGTTGATATGGCATACGGTCTACAGATGAACATGGGGGACTCTCTTCGCCACATACTGAATTTCATTATGCTATTTCCACTTACTAACTCAACTTTCGTTACAAGCGAGCAAAGAACTGCCAATACATGTGGCGTTCAGAAACAAGATTACAGACCTTTTTACGATTGAAGCAGTCACGACAGGAGTATAGGACGAGTAACTGTATAGTCAATAAGCCCGGAGGGGGCTCATATTTATGTTTAGTCAGTCTTTTTATCGGGTTCGTCGATAGCAGCTAATCTTTCGACCAGGGGAGGATGCGAGTAGTGGTAAGCGGAATACCAAGGGTCAGTATTCATGGCTGAAAGATTCTCTTCCTGTCAAACACAATGAAGTTGTATGTAAGATAAACTCAATATATAGAATTCCAGACATATTCTGGGTTGAGTTTTGAAGTGAAGCATTTCGATCTGAAAGAGTAACTTGGAGCCAAGGATTGAAAAAAGGCTCCAATAATATGCAAAGGATTCTCTTCTGTGAAAGACATGATGATACCATCATGACTGTTTCCATTTCAAGAAATAGGATGGATAAGACCTCTCTATATTATTGTTCAGTAATAACTATAGACGGATGGATTCATCTTGATATGCATGAGGAAACAAAAAAAATAAACAACCTGCAGTTTGATAAGACCAGCTCGAAGAGGTGCACCATAACCAAGCTTCTTGGCAAAAGCATCAGCCTATGTGAAAGAAGCAACATCAGACTCAAACAACGAATGGTTATTTTGCTAGAAGAAACTTGAGTTTCACACTCGAAAGCAGTATAGGCCTAAACATAAGAAGGCTACCTGGAACTCGAAAGCGCGGCTTACAAGATTAAGCAAAAAGCTCACAAGATGCTGGAGAGGAATCACAGTGTGCTGCAATCACCAAGACAAAATTAACATGCATAAAGAACTGGCATGCTTACCAAATTTGAATACAGAAAAGTTCGCTCCAGGGATGCCATGTATTTGTATAAGACATCCCCAATTGGTTGAAACCAGATGTTCAACTTAGTACCTGAAATAGGATAAGTCCAATAAGGACTGGCTGTGTATCAAAGCCAAAACTCTGGAAGAGGTCTTTAGAGTTCCTCACAAGAGTGTATCCTCCAAACTGCAAAAGTGTCAGGATCTGCAAGTGCATATGATTTAACCGCAAGTTAGGCATAGTTTAATTAGAATTATATATATTCACTAAACGTTCTGGATCTGTAGCTATGATTGGGATAGCAAGTACTTGACAAGTACAGCCAACAGCTTGGCATTCTATACCTTGTACGGCGTCAGCATCAATAGGCACATTAATCGTAACTCTTACATAATTGAGTTCCTTAAACAACTTAACTGGAAAACTACATGAGAAACCATTTAGGCCAGAAAGTAGTTTCATGACCAAACTTTACTTTCCAGCATCCAAAGCATGGACACCTCAAATGTATCAGAAGAAAGATTAAGAGAAGGACAAGAAAACTATGTCAAACATAAAAAAACAGGAATGCAACTATTAACAATCTCAAACTCTCACTCCCCCTTGAAGGCAGTTAAAGGAGAGTGAGTCCAAATAAGATTGTTTCAAGCATTGCTAAAACAGAGAGAACAAGAAAGTGAAGCTGTATATAGATAATCTCAAGCAGATCAAGAATACAGGAGAATGGGAAGTACAGAAATAGCAATATCATGTGGCAAGTCTGATAGTTCCAGTACAAATGTGCAATTTATCGAACTTGTGGTTGAAACTAGAATTGTTGCTTCACCTTAACAACAATGCTCTTTCCAGCATTGGATTTATAATTCAAACATGCTCAAAGAACTTGTAAAGTGACCTAGTGAGTTCTAGGCTAAGCAGGTAAACTTAGATCCAAAATAATAAAAATCAAGGATAGTTGCCATCAAGAGGAACTGAAGAAAAAAGAAAAATACGCAATGTGAAAAGGTAGTTCCGAGACATAAAGTACCCATTTTAGTTAAATGTCACTCCTAACCATATATTCTAAAGTACAGTATTCCACTGCATGATAATGTAGCCAACATGCTTCAATCAACAAATAAAGTGAAAAACAGGGGCAAAAGGACCAACTTGTCCAGCATTTGGAATTTTGGATTGCTCAACGTCTTCAAAGAATTGTTTGAACCCACAAAGAAGGGGTCAATACCACAAACATTTTTGACATTTTGAAGAGAACCATCACCCAACATATCTACTGAATGTATTATTAGTTTATGACCATATGAAAGACAACCAATCAAATGATCATCAAGGAATAATCACCAGCATTGGACATTTATCTTGCATGCACACTCATAATAGCATTAATAGTGACTCCATCTAGAAAAGCTAACATACCTGAACAGCAATGAAGGAGAACATTGTATGATTAAGCTTCCAGTGACCCAGTTCATGGGCAATTACAGCAACAACTTCTTCATCATTTTTGCACTACAATGAATTTTAAATAAGTGATTTATAAAAGAACTGAGACCAATTTATAGAAGGTACATAATGCATGTTTACTAATGCAGAAGGACATTTGCCGCTATAAAAGGGCAAAATGTAATAGGTTATAGGCTGCTGCAATTGTACCAAGCATTTTCTATCATAATGATGAACCAAACTCGAAGCAAGTAGTTAGGCATTTTACAATCTAATGATAGCAATAATTCACCATCTGCTTCACTATACATTAAAAGGGTTTGTAGGAACTTGTAATACTGTTCTCAAAAATCACATTTTTCATTTTGACCATTAAGGCCGTGTTTACTAGTTTGCTTAAGGATAAACACACATAGGATTCAATCTAGATTAGTTACCGCATTAATTGGGAGAGGGATATCAGTAAAATGTTTACTTATATGTACAACATGAATGATAATTAGGTATTTTTACTTTATTGCCCCTCAAAGAGGACAAAACATCAAGTCCCTATGGGCTGTTTTTTTTTTTTTTTTCCACTAAACAGATAAATTTCATTTGATACTACTGAACCAAGTAACATCTTGACATTCCACAAGTTCAATATGTGATTTTATTAAAAACCTCCATACTGGAATAAAAGAAAACTGGGGAATTTCCTGAAGTTCTTAAGAAGAAATGATAGAAAAAGAGAAGCTACAAAACTTAAGGTTCCAGCTCTTGGCCATCAACAGCAACATTAATAACCATAAGAAGACCATTTTCAGCAACTAGATGTAGTGTGGCTAAAGCAGCTGCAAACATGGATAAATTCTTTGTATAACTCTGCTACTTAACATATTGCTCACTAGTCATTACCATCCAGACACATAACTAAGAAGGCAACTTTCCCACACGAAAATTGGCAAACTTGGACATAACAGAATCAGAGTACTCAATTCCATTTTCCTTGAAGGATTCTTCGATCATCCCCTTGAATTTGATTCTCTCAGGCTCTATGCTCTGGCACTCAACCTCATACATATCCCCAAAGTTGTTTTTAACCTCATCCACCTCCAATTTCACCACATTCCATTCACACACACTCACCCTCCCAACCCCACAAATCCCTTGACCCCAAATTCTTCCTTTACCCTCCTCAAAACCCTCGAATCTACGTCCATCAGTTTTTTGGGGTCGTCAAAACACGCCTTCCCGATTGCAGGGTCCTCCTCCTCCTTGTCTTCCTCGACACGGCTGACGCCATTAGAGAGCACGGCTTTGGCCTTAAGGCAAACAAAACATTTGAGAAGGTGGGTTTTGTCGTGGAAGCGGAGACGAAGCATGGTCCGCTGTGAGCTCAGCTCGGAGGCCGAGCTGTCCAAGAACGTGTTGTGTTGGTGGTGAGCGGCGATGTGAAATGGAGAGAGTAAAGAGAGGAGCTTCTGGTGGGCGGATTTGTTGTGCAATTGGAGTTTTACTTCGACCTCCATTATCAATACTCAAGAGGAGAGACCGATGCGGTGGGACTTGGAAGATGTATCGTGGGAACAGCGATCGAAGTGGTGGAGGAGGGAGGAGGCTACAGTGGACGAGGGGCGAGCAGGGTGAGCAGAATTAAAGTGATGGAGATGGAGACAAAGAGGTCAATGCAATTAATGAAAGTTTGAAAATTTGGATGTAAAATTTCAAACAATTGGAGGTTAAATGGTAATTGGAGAAGATAAAGTAGGGTTGAAACAGGCAATTCATAATTGATTGCTCTTTCAAGCGAGAAGGAAGATACAAATCCCGGCTTTCCCACCAGGATTTATATCTAGCACCTAAAGCAACATAGTAGCGGGCCTGGCTTAAAGTTAGTAAACAAGCCATTAATGAGGATAAGAGGAAATACCCAGCCTTATACCCTTTTCTGAACACGGCCTAATTGTAGTTACTATCACATGCCAAAACAACCATCGAGTATGATGCAGGTTGTTCTAAAAATTTTCACACTCTTGCAGACTTAAATAATGATAGCAGAGATCAAAATTCATGCCTTGATATATTAGTCTATACAACATCAAAAGAAAATTACTTTTGGATGGCTCCAAAAGAACCATCTTCAACATAAAAGGAATGGCCATAGTCAAGATTGCCATGTGAACATATAATGGATACTCAAAGCATCAGATAAATTTTCTAAATAGATACTTATCATCAAGAACATAAAGATTAACTGAGACAAAAGAAGGCAGATGGAATCATAACATTGCAATAAAAACCCCGTACCTGCTGTATCAAAGTGTCATAAAGTACAATCCGTTTGTTGTTAAAGAATCCATACATGTATGCCTGTACAAAATGTTGGCATGCAATGAGCCCTTGTGAGTGGACAGGGGAGCACACAAAGGAAAAAAAGTCGCTCAACAGTATAGCAGCACAAACAGCACGCCTCGAGGGATTAAAAAGCACAAGATCTTTCTGGCTTATATCTCAGCTTCACTACCTTGCACTTTCCATCCCAATCTTTTGCTAGCACAAGAAACAGAAAGGAATGAAAACAAAAGCATACTCACATTGCTATGGCTCGACCTTGTTGATCCATCAATGACAAACAACTTCTTCAAAGGAAATTTGAGAGATGAAGTGAGAGTCTCAATTTTGGTCCTAAGATCTCCTTCCGGAAGCTACTTGTTCATGAAAAAAATTTAGAGAGGGAAAAGGGTCCCACTTGCAACGTATAATTTTGCTCAGAAATAACCATTATGAAAAGCATTACCACCACACACACAGTATTATGTGGAACCTTTTCAACTACTTACGGGAGTGAACTTGTTGAAAAGCGGGGCGATCAGAACTGGATAAATGGTCATCATTACAAGAGACACAATGAGCATAAATGCCCAGAGATATATGGCCAAGTAAGGACCTCCTTTCTGCATTCAAGCAATTATCAGTGTTCATTGGTGCAGTTCATTACATATTTAATTTTAGTAATGAAAATTCATAGTGTGTGTGAAAGATATATTAAAATGCATAAAGAAAATATATCAACAAATAAGAAATTACAAATGCAGCAAGAAAATTACAGCTTTCCTTGAATTTTTAACTCCTAACAGGTTATCCTCTAAATGCTATAGATAGAAGTACCTGCACTATAATGATGATAGCAGCTACAATAGGTGGACCAATCACTATAGCTAAGACAATTCCTTTGATCATGTCCCTAAAGAATAACCATATTGTTTGCTGCAAAAAGAAAGAGGAGTCATGACTAGGACATAAGACGAAACGAAGCAAAGTTACAGAGAGGTAACTTATAACTTCCAACAAAATTTGAGAAAATCTAATTGATATAACATGTGTAAAAATGACCAAGTGATCAAAGTAAACACAATACCTTGTTGAACCCATGGCGAGCCTCAATGACAAAAGTGGAGTACAAAGAAAACGGCAAATCAGTTATCTGCATATGGGTTTCAAACAAATAGTCAGAGAAAAGCATGAGAATGCAACTTGTTGTCAAGGTGGCGCAGATACAAGATAAAACATGTACTGATAAATTATAGCTAGCAAATAAAATGGTGGCAGTTGTTTTCATTGAGCATTTGTTACTCTTCCAGAAAAACTAATCGAATGCATATATGCACCTGTGACCAAAACATAACACCAGCCAAGAATGCAAGAGTGTGTAATATCTCATTTTCTACATTGAGGCCAGCATAGACCAAAAACTCTCCAGACCTCTGCAATTAAAAGAAACCAATAAGTATAAAGAAAAGTAAGTCAACAGCAAATGTCAAACCAATTAAGAAGGCCTGTTACATAAGGACTTACCTTCCAAAACCAGGGCAATATCCCAAAAAGTACAAAATTGCACAGTCCATAACTATGGTTACAAGTTCGTGCACAAAATGGAAATGGCTGAGAGAAAATAAGACACAACAACCAAGACAAAACTGTTAGTTAAAAAGCTGATGCGCAATGGTCTCAGAATCATCATGTAAAAATAAATAACCACCAAACCTTTTGTCAAGGCTATAAGCACGGGATTTTTCAAACTTTTCTTGACTGATGACTCCTACCAAAGGTCTTGGAAGAGTTGGTAACTTAAGAGCAGTGTGCTGCCGCAAATCAAGATATGTCTCAAAAAGGTACACAAGTATCATAAAACCTGAAACATGTAAAAGCCAAATTAGGAACAAAAAGCAAAACAGACCAAATATGGTAGTAATATATTTGCCATAGGCAGCTATAATGTCACTTGAAGAACTTTATTGAAAGAAAAGATTAAAGAGGGAGAATATCCCTAAAATAAAGAACATCAACATCAATATCTTGTAGCAAAACTAACTCAAAGATTCAGTTGATGCATAGCTCACAGGTCAGAACACCATCATCTTTGAAGCAAGACCAATTCAAACACTAATATGTTGCTTAAACCACAGTCTCATATCCAATGGAAGGACGAATTTGCATAAAATAATAGCCATACTCAAAATCTGTTTAATGATTGGACACATTCAATAATCACTAAGCACAATTTTCAATCATGAACGGATTACAAGGCTTTCCAAACTCAAACCATAAACTATACTCCACTTCCAGAAAAAGAAAAATAAAATTCCAAAATTTTACTAGAGCTAGAAGAGAAGATGTAAAACTGGCAATATAATGGTAATTTCATACAAGATATTCAAAGACCCAATAACTATTCCTCATGGGCAATCACCAACGGCCAACAAAACCATTGAAGTTTTTTGAAAAGTATGAATCTATGAAAGAGGAAAAACCATTAAACCTGAAATCTGAACTACATTACACACTCATCCAGTTTACAATAAACAACACAGCAAAAAGAATAAAGATAAGAAGGTCAATCATATATTTGACTGTAAACATCTATGTACTGATTTTTAGATGTAAAACATAGAAATTAGTATGGCAAAAGACATACCAGTGACAAACAGCAAGTTTTGAGTACAACGTGAATAAATTCCATCCCATTCCCAAACTTAAGAAAACAAGTTATACAACACTTCCAGATCAGAAATTATTCTAAATTGGACTTGAGCGCAAAAGAATGTAAATTTGACAATATAATAGTTAAATCAACCGAATACATTACATTCAAAAACCCTAATACCCACTCCTCATCCGCAAAAAAAAATGCGCAAATAAAACAAATGGAGAAAACTCAAAATATTACAACTCCGCGAAAAAATAAAGTAATCACTAAATCCTGAAAACTGAATCGCATTACGCATACATAAGCCATCAACTCATTCGGTTTCCAAGAAACAGAACGAGGAAAAAATTACAAAAACCAAAAGAGAAAAGGTTAATCATACACATATACATCAATAATTAAAGACTAATACATGCGTGAAAACACATAAATACGCAGATATACGGGGGAAATGCATACCAACGACTGCCTCCATGTACGGAAACGCCATGACTGAGAGAAGGGAGAGGGGTTTTCTTCTGCAAAGTGGATTTTTAGAGGGCAAGTGTTTAAATAGAGTATTTATACTTGGGAAAATTGGGAAGTGCAGTCCGGGATTCGGGTCATTTTCAGCCTGTCTTAACGGGTCGGGTGAACCCACATTGTTACAAAGTAGAAATATTTAAGGGTAAATTACAACATCATCCCTTGAGATTTAGCATAATTATAAATATCACTCATTGTTTCAAAAATTACAAATACATTTTGATGAAATTATGTAAATTTTGGATGAATGTATGAAATTGTCAACTTTGCCCTTAAAGTATTTTTTATTTAAAAAAAACTATAAAAAAAATCAAATGGGATGGATAGAAAAAAATTTAAAAATTATAAAAAAAAATTATCCACTTAGTCCAAAAAAAATTTAAAATTTTAAAAAATAAATAAAATTATAATGTTTATTCTATAAGGACATTTTTGTAAATTCACCACAAGAAATTGATAAAAACATAATGAATTGGGCTAATTGTTAGACGATCGTTAAAATTATGGAGTATTGATAATTTTTCAAGCAACGAGAGGTATTGGTATGTCAAATCTCAAGGGAGGTCGTTGCAATTTACCTAATATTTAAACAACCCCGCCTATTACTTTAAACTTTTATTTGAAAACAAAAATAAAGATAATTGAACAACCTATCGTAAGGTTTGATATAATTATACGTAAACTTTTATAATTTGAAAAATTATATTTGATATTATTGACGTTTGTTCATGTTTAACAAATAGACCTCATTGTTAGTCAAGATTTACCAAATTCATTGACAGTAGTAAAACAGTTGAATAGAAAAGTTATATTCATCTTCAATTGGGTTATTACTAACTTGTTGCAATTCAAACAATTATTTTCTAAACAAACTACCAACAGATGGGTTAGATAAAAACAAATGGTAGAAGTAATAAACACAATTTTTTAAATTATAAAGTATTTATGTATAATTATATCAAATCTCAGTGAATGGCAGTGTAATTATCCTAAAAAATAATGAATAAGTCTAATACATATATCATTTCATATTTTACTTCTCTATGAAATAAATATATATTTTTTAATAATTTCTATTAAAATTCAAAAAATTGACAGCGGGCTGTTCAAGAATAAAATTTAGCCTGTTTACATAAATTATTCTTTATCTTTTAGATAAGGGTTAAATACAGTTACCGCCCCTGAAGTATTCATTCTACATCAATTACCCCCTTGAAGTTTGAAATGCCCATTTTACCCTTACAAAAATTGTATTGTAAAAAAAAAGTAAAGTAATTTTTAAAATGCCAAAATCACCATTTGTCTAATCTAATTTCACTTGTTCATCGAACTCTTTTTATTTTGTGATCCTTGACATTTTATTTTAATTTTATTTATTTATCAAACCAAGTTAAAAATAAATTTATACATGCATAAAATTACCACATTTACATAATTATCATATATATAAAAATATATATGATAAATATTTATTAATTTTATATTTTTTATTAGTTTATCAGCCCTTTTAATTTAATTAATTGTACATTTATTAAGTAAATATATATATATATATATATATATATATATATATTTTGCATGTATTAAGGGTAAAATGGATATTTTATACTTTAAAAATAAAGGTTAGGGTTTTTTTTAAGGTTTTAATACTTTAGGGGGGTAATTGATATAGGGTGAATACTTCAGGGGTGGTAACTGTATTTAACCCTTTAGATAATTACACGTACACCTACTAAAATATCATTTTCACTTACACAAACCACCTCTCATTTTTTTTTTTAAATTACACACACCCCCTAAAAATATTAGTATCATCACACAAACAACCCATATTTTTTGACTGTCAGGTGTAATTTTTATAATTATGTAAAAAATAAGAATAATTTGTGTAAATAGATCATATATCAACAAATGTAAATATAATTATCCATAAAATTTATAGAATTCCAAATATTTCGACTCTCATCTTAAATTATATTTTACAAAATATTGATGAATTTTATTTATTTTTTCTTTTTAATACGAAGCATTTTCCTAAATACTTTCGTGGTATCCAAATGCAGCCCAAAAGGAATTTGGGCTCGTTAAGATAGGGTGCAGTTGTATGGGATAAAGTTGGGCCTCCAAGAACATAGGTCCTGGCCCAACTTACTAGGCCTTAATTTATGACCTAAGCTCTTTTAACTTGGGCCTATTGAATATATTAATTGTTGGAGCATGTTGTTCCTGTGTGCTTATAATAAATACGTATTTTATATATTTTAACACAAATGGCAAATAATATTATAAATAAATACATAATGTTAAAAAAATTAATCTATCAATTATTGTAAAATTTGATAAATTCAATAAATTAGTTATTTTTAAGTTGAAATGCATTTTTACCTTCACAAAAGCCTGGTGATCAGTGTCATTAACCCCTTTTTGTGAATGTGGAAGGTTTTTGGTTTTTATATACCTTAGATACACAATGCTAGTAGCCGCGTACACTCAATGTGTGTGTAATAATAATAGTTATGCATTCGATTGTAATGATATATTTATGAAAATACAAAGTGTTAGATAAGATGTATTATCTTATTATAATAGTATATCATGACATAAAGTTATATCAATATAAAGTACTTAAAATTATTGAAAATGATACAAGTTATATATATATATATATATATATATATATATATATATATATATATAGGTAATTGTTACTATATTTTTTTCAGATGAAATTACACTTGTAGGTCTATTAGAATCTATGAGTTTAGAAGATTTAAGGGCATTTTTGTAAATTTACTTATGAACGCCAAGTTCGTTTCTCTACATCCCTTATATTTGATAAATTAGTCTTCGTTGCACGCGGTCCCTGTAAGTATGTAAAAAAATTATGATGTAAGATGAAGAAAAAAAATTGTAATAAAAAATAAATAAGATTTATGAAAAGAAAGAAATACGTGATGAGGTGATAGAAAAAAAATATAAAAGTTTGCAAAAAAAAAAACAAACATAGAGATATTTGCAAAAGAGAGAAACATGGAGTAGTGGGTTGAGAAAAAAAACTTATAAAATTATGAGATTATTAAATTTTTTGAAAATTACTATTCTAACCAAATTTGTTTTAAAGGGAAGAAAATAATTTAAGGGTATATTTGGGTATTCAAAAATTGGTAGTACAATTTTTTTTTTTATAATAACTAGTTTTCATTGCACGCGATTCCCGCGAGCATAAAAAATTTTATTGTAAGAAATGATAAAAAAATTATGAAAAGAATAAATTATAACTCTAAGTTATAATAAATGTGAAGAATTAAGGTAAGAGAGGAATGTGGAGTAGTGGGTAATTAATAAAAATAAATAATTACGAAATTATTAAAAAATATTAAGATTACCAAATTGACTACAAAATTTTAAAGAGAACAAATGAAGTGAAGGGTAAATTTGGGCATTCTAAAGTTGGTATGCCAAATGATTTTTTTTTTTTTTATCACTAGTCGTCGTTGCACGCCCTTCTCGCGAGCATATTAAAAAAAATTATGATATGAGATGGAAAAAAAATCAATGCAAAAAAAAAAATATAATTAAAAGTTGATTAAAAATAAATTTATAAAAAATAAAACAAACATGGAGAAGTTTAGAAAGAAACATGGAGTAGTGAGTGAGAGAATCTCTTTTTATAAAATTGTGAGATTGTTTAAAAATTTTGAAATTACTATTTTGATCAAATTTATTTCGAAGAAAAGAAATTAATTTGAGGATAAAATAGGGCAATCTAAAGTTGGTACGCTCAATATATTTGCTTTTATAATAGTATAGATGTAGATAGTATAGTATAGATGTAGATAGTATAGATATATTAAGGCCGAAGATAGAAAAATTACTTTGGGTAGACGAAATATGAGTTGCTTAAAACACCATTACTTATACTCATTTATTCATAAATGGTAATTTATTTAATTAATTAACTACATCAATAATTGTTTATTTATATAACATCGAAGATTAATACATTTTATTAATTTCGATCCCCCGTTCATTATATTTGTCTTCTATTATTTAATTAAATAAAAAAATTTAAATAATGCATAAATAAGAAGTGTGTTTCGATCGTTGATATAACTCTGATGTATTGTCGTTCCGAGGAGATAGATAGCATTTGTAGATGAACCAATGCGATGTACAAATTGTTGCATGAACCATGCAACTAATTACATATATACAATTAGATTTCATCACCGTAACCTTTTGATAATAGCTAGATCAACGATTAATTAGGTGTGTTTATTTCGAATAATTGAATTGAACTAAATATAATAAAAACTTATAATTTACTGGTTTAGCATGTGTTTGCCTCATATGTTAAAAAATCGTAGTATCTGGAACAAGGGATATAATAATTTTATATCATATGGGACCAAATGTGCTATAATTTTTTGTTCTATGAGACCAAAAATACTACAAGTTTTTATCTTATGGAACCAAACGTACTAATCTTGTAAGTTGTAAGACAAAAAATATAGCATCCTTTATTGTGTGGGTTTAAAAATAAAACTATTATTTTTATTTAATATACGTATATCATGTGTATAAAAGTTTTAAATAATAATTTTTATACGCATAATGTATGTATATATATGAATTAAAATAAAAAGATAAAGGAACATTCGAAATAAAAAGTGGGATCCACATTACCCCCCCCCCCCCCCCTACCTATGTATAACAATCATATTCCCATAACGTTCTCCCACTCTACAACATATCATTTCATTTACTCCTTTGAGAAGCATGGATACACAAAGCTGGTCACCGCCATCTGACGGTGGCAACAAAACCATGACGGCCGCGATAATGGCGGTGGTGACGGCGGTGCTGGGCGGCTACCTCTTCTTGTGGGTGATGATGCCCACAAATGCCTACAGACAGACTTGGCTGCCGGAGCTCCGATCACAGACAGCCTCCACTTACTTCGGAACCACCCAAGGTTCAAAAAATATATATATCATATGACCCCCCCCCCCCCCACCCCTTTATATATATCTTCTGTGGATCATTATCTGTTTGTTCTAACACACAACTCGAACACAGCTGTTGTTCTTGATTTTCGTGTCACAAAAATAAGCACAAATTTTATTTTAAATTATTAATTTAAACCCCATTAATATTAATTATATAAATATTAATTATTACATCTATCGTATAATTAATCAACTTATCTTACTTTATATTAATAATTAGACGTCAGTAATTAAACTGAGTATTGTAATCCAATTTTGTTGGATAAGAGTAGGTATTATTTAGTGATATTTTATGTTTGGTTGCAGGTGCAACGTTTTTGGTGTTCACCTCCCCAGTTATGTTGATTGCTGCATTGGGCTGTCTCTATCTCCATTTACGACATAAATCAAGATTTAATAATCTCTCTAAAAGGTAATTAATCTCAATTTTTGACATTAATTGGATTATTATAAACTTCGTTATTCACCATATATTAGAATAATCTTTTATATAATTGATAATTACCGCACATTTTTCGACGTGGCTTGCAAATGATCGATTTTTCATTGTTCGAGTTATTATTCATTTTAATTTCGTATAAACCTTGTAATTTGTCTTAAAAATGCAACTCGTTAGGGAGAGGAGGCCTTAAAACTCACAAACCGTTCAACTTTATCATATATATTCAAGGGATAATTACACTCCCTTCTCCTAAAGTTTGGTGTAATTACACATGAACCTCATATGGTTTGGAAATTACACCTAACACTCATGAGATTTGCTTTCATATAACAAATAAGCCCATTCGTCAATTAAAGTTTACAAAATTTGTTGATATTAACAAAAAAATCTATATTTACCCTCGATTGATTTATTACTGACTTATAGCAGGTTAGATGAATTTTTTTATCATGACCAAATTACCATCATACGTCTTCATGCATTAATGCATGTGAGGAGGTATATTTGCACCGTTATAAGTGTAGTTTAGTGCGAAAAAAATTATTTGATCTGCAATAAGCCAACTTTAAGTCAATTAAGGGTATATATAATTTTTCATTCAATTCTTTTTTTAATATTAACAAATTCAATGAATTTTGATTAATAGGGAACTTATTTATTAGATAGAAGCAAATCTCATGGGTGCTAGGTGTACGTTTAATATTTCAAACTACAAGAGATCTACGTGTAATTACACAAAACCTCATGAAATGGGAGTGTAATTATCCCTATATTCAATGTGGAGCTTACATCATCAGCCCCCAAGTGAGGGACTTGAGACGGGTACATGATCTCTTTCCCACAAAAGACATCCTCTCCCTGGCAAGAACAATATCTCATGCAATATAATACCGATCGAATCACACACAAGCCACATCACTCTCAAATATTGAATTATAAATTATTGAATTGTTATAATTATTAATATATATATTGGAATGAATAGATCAAATGGAGGGCACAGATTGGGGAAATATCAGAGGCCGTTGATCATCAAAGGACTGGGGATAGTTTCTGGGATTGAGCTAGCTTTCTTCCTCATGTTCATGGCCCTTCTCCTCTGGAATTTTGCTGCCTATTTGCACCTCAGTTTTTCCAAAATTACCCCCAACTCAGCTGCTCAAACTGGAGAAAAACTGTAAGAATTTTAAATTTATGTTATATATATATATATATTATATATATATATATATACATATATTTGTAATAACACATAAATTTCAATAAATCTACATTATTTTTTATTTTAAACTAATCAATTTAATGCTTGTCTATTACATTTCCAATTTTTAAACACAAAATATAGAGAAAAAATTATTACATTATTAATATATTTTAGTTGATACAATGGACTCTCTTAATTTTTTTTTTTTTTTTATAATTATACATATCTCTCTTTGTTTTAAAAATACAAATTTCTTACATAATGGGGGGAATGTAATTTACTCACTTTGATATTGTAAATAAGCAAATTACCTTTTTATGAAAAACAAATTAGCAATTTTACCACCCCTGCGTTTTTAAAAATACAGCAATTCACCCCCTATTTTTTAAAAAAAATGAAGGAGGTAAATTGCTTCATTTTAAAAAGTATAAGGGGAAAAATTGTTATTTCTTTTTCGTAGGGGGTTAATTTGCTCATTTACAATATTATAGGGTTAAATTGCATTAAACCCTATAATGGGTTGTCACGGGAGGATTTTTTTTTTAAATGACTGTTGACTATATATAGAGAGGATTATTTGTAATTTTTTAAATAATGAGTTGGTACTTTTAATTATGACAAACTTTAGAAAAATTTATTAATATACTAACCGTTGTGGCACACCGTTCCTGCGTGCGTATAATAAATAATTATTTACACTTATTAAATATATTATAAATAAGAATAAGATTATAAACCAACACATCATATTTAAAAAGAAATAAAAAATAAAATTAATTTAGTGATATTATCTACATAAAAAAAAGTTGTGTGGGTGAAATTTTCATATTAATATAGACAGATAGTATAAATCATATGGATGAAAAGAAGAATTTGAGTACGGATGGTTGAAAATACATAAGGATATTTTTTATAATTTGAAAATTAGTATCGCGGTGTAAGTAACCATCATCTGTGAGTGAAATTTTTTATTTTATTTATTTATTATATAGTATAGATATATATAAATTCAAATGTTTTTTTAATATTTTATTTTAAAATTCAAATACACGCATCGAGCCTGCACACAACATTTAGGTAATAATGGTGGTGGATGGCAGGTGGGAAGCGAAGCTGGACGCGGCGGCGCTCCGCCTGGGACTGGTCGGAAACATAGGACTGTCGTTCCTGTTCTTTCCGGTGACACGTGGGTCGTCGGTGCTGGGAGTTTTGGGGCTGACGTGGGAGGCGAGTGTGAAGTACCACATATGGGTAGGCCATATTGTGATGGCCCTTTTTACTGCCCATGGCCTTTGCTATCTCATCTATTGGGCTGCCACTCATCAATTCTCGGAGGTACTTGTTTTATTTTTATTATTATTATTTTTATAATTATATTCCCCCCTTGAAGTTTGGTATAACTATATATAAAATTCATATAATTTGAAAAATTATACATAGTACCCCTGAGCTTTTGTTTCTATCTAACAAATAAGTCCCCGTGTGAATCAAAATTCACCGAATCTGTTAATATTAACATAAAAATTAGAAAAAAAATGTATAATAACCCCCGATTGACTTATTACAAGTCAAATAAATCTTTTTTTACCCAAATTACCCTTATACATCTTCACGTGTTTAATGCATGTGAAGAGGTATATCTTCACCATTATAATGGTAGTTTAGTTCGAAAAAAATTATTTGATCCAAAATAAGTTAGTAATTAATTAATCGAGGGTAATAATATCAATTCTCATTCGATTTTATTATTATTATCAACAAATTCTAACTAATGGAGTGACTTATTTGTTAGAGGAGGGGAGTGTAATTATCCCTTTCCCCAAAAAAAAATCAGTAGTTGTGGCATGTCGTCTTTATGTGCGTGAAATAAATTATCAATCATACTTTGGAATATATTATAAATAAAAAAAAGTATATAAATCGGTAAATTATATTTTTTAAAAGAAAAATAAATAAAAAATTAATTTAAGATATTATTGACGCAACAAAAAAATTGGTGTAGTTGTGTTAAAATGATTTAAAGTCACTTTTTAAAAACAAAAAAGTAACTATAATTAATTTTAAAATTATCCAATTGGAGGTATAATTATTATATTTAAAAATTGGTGTGACAGTGTCATTAACCGCCGTTTTATGAGTACAAATAATTTTTTTATATTAGTATAGATCATCCACCATGGTACATAATATCTGCCCGCATTCAATAAGGTAAATATAATAAAGATTTTAAAAATAAAAATTAATATATGATTAAACGTGGAGTAATGGATGAACATAGTATGGAAATGTAGGATATATATGATAATACATTGGAGGTTAAAAGATGATGTGGATCTTCAAAATAAAATAAATAATTATCTTATATATAGGGGTACAGTTTATAGTTAAAATTTGGTGTTACAATGTCATAAACCGTCCATTATGAGTGAAAAATAATTTTTTTTATCCTAGCTATTTTGACACAATATTTTTGCGTGCTTAAGTATAAATAATTTTTTATATTTTTAAAATATATTATAAATAAAAGTAAACTATATAAAACAATACATTACATTAAGAAAATAAGAAAAAATAAAACTAATTTATCAGTAAAATTTAGAAAGTAGAATAAGTTAGTTATTTTACCAGTTGAAGGGCATTTTCGGCTTCACAAAAAATTGGTGTGGTGGTGTCAGTAACCGCCATTTGTGAGTGTGGAGAGTCTTTTTCTTTTTATATTAGTATATATATTACTATATTTTTTAAAATAAAATTACTATTTTAATAAAAATTAAATAAAAGTTTGGCCCTGGAGAATTGAATAATTGTATTATTATATTTATTATTATATTATTTGTGGGTGACAGTATATGAGGAAAACGTAAGTAGCAGAAAGTAATGCGACTATAGTAATAATTTGTTATTTCAGTTTTGGTTTGGTGCATGGTGCATGCAAAATGTTACGTGTAAGTTTGGAAAAAGATAAAAGCGTGAAGTTGAGCGAACACGATTACATCACTTCTAACGGTGCCCCTCTCTTTTCTGTTGTTGACACGTTTTTGCCTTATAGTCAACTAGTGGCGTGATGGTCCCAAAAGCAGAAATCGTGTTTGGTGTTTGTCGATTACGGCTTACATTGCTGCAGACTTCTTTCTCTTGTCTTGATAAATTTGAGTGGTCTAAATTCTAATGTGGAGTGGACCCCACACCACAATCACATGATTATTTTTTCGAATTTTTTTTAAAAAAATAATTTGAATAGATTATATTATAGATAATAATGTGACATAATCAATGTTACACAGTGATGCAATTTATTTCTTATTTAATAAGATTAATATAGTTAGAGACAAATACTTATTGCCTTCTTTTCTTATTTTGCAAATATGTATATGTGAGTTTATTAGATAATATTATTGGATAATTACATTGTACCGTATTCCCTTGAGGTTTGGATTTGTGTACTATTAGAAGTAAAGGTCGAATGTTGCCTGTGCCTGTGCCTGTGCCTGTGCCTGCGCCAATCGCTTGCCGTTTGCCTGCCTGTGCTCGCACGTCGGCAGGGGCTACCCAGGAATGGCGACTGTCGGCAAGGGCTTGCCCAGGCGAGAGCGCGCACGTCAGCAGACGGCTGGCCATGGCACATGCGCGCACGTCTGTTGCCGTCTGCCTGGGCGTACACAGTTCTATTTGTCAATAAACTTTACAAATTTTGTTAACATCAATATAAAAGCTGAATGAAAATTCATATTCACCCCCGATTTACTTAATACAAACTTATTAACTGTAATAATTCAATCGAGGTTATATATATATATATATATATATATATATATATGAGGTTTTCATTCAATTTTTATACTCATGTCAGACTAATGAATTAATTTATTTATTGGACGAAAACAAACATCAAGAGTACTATTGTATATTTTCAAACCACGAGAGATGATTTGGACGGCATTTATGTCCTTTTCGTGGATCCTAGGGCATGACTGTCGTCCGACCCAAAATAGAGGTGTGGATTCTAAGGCATGGTCCGTATTTTCTTTACATAATGGAGGACATTTATGTTCTTTTGCGGATAATCATATTATAACTCTACCAACATTATTTTATAGGGATAATTACACTAACCTCCCCTCTTATTATGGGAATATACAAATTCCCCCCTCTTACTATGAAAATTACATAAACATACCTTCTTAGTTTATTACCGTTACAAATTAGTCCCTCCATTAGTCAAAGTAATCTTTAGATGTACTTTCCACCAGTATTATATGTTTGTAAGCCTCCAATGTTAAAATCAGTCACAATCGATGGTGGAATTCTCACAGTGGTTGTTGCACAAGGAATAATTATTTTTGTAATATGAACGGAAGGTTTGAAATAACAAATAAGAGAAAGAAGATAGAGAGTCTTCTGTCAGACGGGAAAAACTTAAGAGTGTTTTTGACTTTTTAATTTTGCCTAATTATTTATCTATATTTTTAATTTTTTAAATGGAATAAAAGTGTTAACTTTAAAATTCCACCAATCAACTTTAACCGTGGTTAGTCAGAAGGGTGTATTTGTAATTTTTAAAGTAAGAGGGGGAATTTGTATATTCTCATACTAAGAGGGGAGGTCTATGTAATTATCCCTATTTTATAAAGGGGTGAATAGCAATTTACTACATGTAATATTGAAAATGAGCAAATTATCTTCCTATGAAAAATAAATAGTAATTTATCCCTTTGTATTTTAAAAAATGAAGCAATTTACCTCCTTATTGCTTCAATTTAAAAACATAGGGAGGAAAATTGTTACATTTTGAAAAACATAAGGGGTGAATTGCTATTTTATTTTTTATAGGGGGTTGTTTGCCTATTTTTCTTAAAACAGGTAGGTAAATTGCAATTTACTCTATTTACTTATATAAAAGCTTCCCAGTTGTTTGCTTGCTTTGTATATATTCTTTGATTTGGAATTACCAGTATATTTTATCAGCTCTCATATTTGAATGATTGAATAATATGATGAACTGTATCTATCAAAATTTAAAAATGATTAATTACACTTAAACCTCCTCTAAACATACAAAAGTACACTTTCTCCCAAAAAACTTTGAGAATTATACTTACACCCCTTCAAAAAATTTTCGTTTATATTTGACCCCCTTCTGTTAGCGTTTGAATTGAAAATATTAATGTCAACAGGAAAATATATAAAATTTTAATTTTGACTCTCATTTAACATTTTCATGTATGGGATAAATATAATGTATATATATACACACACACACACACAAAATGAGGTTAATATTATTAAACTTTTTCTCTAATAAATATCAACTTATTACTTAATTGAGGGGTACAATTGGAAGCTTTTGTAACTTTTTTTATAAAGTCGGTATTTTTCGTCCAAACCATAACGAAAGGGGTCAGGTGTAAACACTAAATTTTCGAAAGAGACGTAAGTGTAATTTTAAAACTTTTTTGGGGGAAATTGTAATTTTGCTTTTCTGAAACTGTAAGTGTAATTAACCCTTAAAAAAAAAAAAAAAGGGTTCCATGATCTCAGAAGTGAAGGTAAAATAGGTCCAAATTAAAATAAAAATTTTACTAACAAGATTCATTTAATTTGATTGGTTGCTACAAACTCATCAGATGGTGAAATGGGAGAAAACAGGCATCTCCAATGTAGCAGGAGAGATATCTCTGGCAGCAGGACTACTCCTCTGGGCTACAACTTTCCCAAGAATCAGGAGAAACATGTTTGAGCTCTTCTTCTGCACTCACCACTTATACATTCTATTTGTGTTCTTCTTTGTGCTTCATGTTGGCATTATCTACACCTGCATTATGCTCCCTGGCTTCTTCCTCTTCATGATAGACCGGTACCTCCGGTTCTTGCAATCCAGACGAGGCGTTCGTCTGATGTCGGCCAGGGTTCTGCCCTGTGAAACCGTTGAGCTCAACGTCTCTAAGTGCAAAGGTATAGCATCTGTTGTTCATTGTGTCGTTTGATGATGACCGTTGTAGCTGGTCGTGGAGACGGAAAGAAATGCCATCTCTGAATTTCATGAGTTTTTTGGATTGTACGTGTTTCGTTTTATGTCTTGCGATTTCCTAATGTTGATTTGTGTTTTGGTAGGTTTGAGTTATGCTCCAACCAGCATCATCTTCATGAATGTGCCTAGCATTTCTAAGTTGCAGTGGCATCCTTTTACCATTAGTTCCAGCAGTAATTTGGAGTCTGATAAGCTAAGTGTGATTATCAAAGGGGAAGGAAGCTGGTCCAAGAAGCTCTACCGGCTGCTTGCTTCGCCTTCTCCTGTCGATCGGCTGCACGTCTCCATTGAAGGCCCTTACGGACCTGCTTCCACTGATTTTCTAAGGTATGCAATAAAGACAATGTAATGAATATTGTGTTCGACTGCTTAAACTTTTAGACGATGTCTATCAGACACCATTGACGCCTCCTGATTCTACAGGCATGACTTGTTGGTGTTGGTGAGTGGAGGTAGTGGCGTAACGCCATTTATCTCCATTATCCGGGAGCTCATTTACGCAAGGAAGACGCTAAAATGCAAGACTCCGGACGTTGTCCTGATCAGCGCATTCAAGAACTCTACCGACTTGACCATGCTAGACCTCATCCTCCCCATATCTGGCGCCCCATCGGAGTTATCCGGCTTGGGGTTAAAAATCGAGGCCTATGTAACGAGGGAGAAACAGCCCACAATGCAAGAAAAGAAGACCATCAGGACCGTATCGTTCAAACCTAATCCATCCGATGCACCGTTAGCTCCAATTTTAGGCCAAAACAGCTGGCTTTGGCTCGGTGCTATAATGTCTTCATCTTTCATCATCTACCTCATTTCCATCGGCGTCTTGACACGATTTTACATATACCCCATCGACCGTAACACCAATAAGGTATACTCGTCGTCCTCAAGAGCAGTGCTCCACATATATTCCTATGCATCGGCATACTGATCACAGCAACAGCAGCTTTTCTTTGGAACAAGAGTAAAAATGCAAATGAAAACATACAGATTCAGAACATGGAGGGGACAACTCCTGTAGCATCGCCAAACTCATGGCATTACAATGCAGACAGAGAACTGGAGAGCTTCCCTCAACAGTCACTTTGGCAATCTATAGACGTGCATTATGGCGAAAGGCCCGACCTCAAAAGTAAGTAACCATGTAATTAAGAAGACAACTACAGATTATCGTTGACATAAGATTGGTCACATGTGAATGTTGGTTAAACATCCTTATAAATGTATGTTTTTGTCGTGGATTTCTGTCTGAACGCAAGGAATCGAGCATTGGAGTGCTTGTATGCGGGCCGAAGAGATTGAGACACGAAGTTGCAAGCATATGTTCATCTGGTTTGGCAGCAAATCTGCATTTTGAATCCATCACCTTCAGTTGGTGATGTAATTTAGTATAAATGAACTTTGAAGGTGTATATGGACCCAACGGTTTGAATCTTTTGAGGTCGGAAATGCTTTTTTGGAGTCTTTTAGTCTTGTTTGCTCTTCTGCTTGGCTGAGGTTTTTGTCTACTACTGTAAATGGGATGAGAGTTCTCTTCCTCTGTAGGAATCAGACATGAATAATATCACTCATTACACTGTCTGGAAATAAATTATTTCAACGTTCACAGTACTCGAGTTCACTTGATATGACAGAAGAATCATACAAACTACAACCAAGCGTTCACAATAACTATTGGATAACAGTCAGCAGTTAGTTTAATTATATGTAAATCTCAAGATGCATGCGCAGTCGAAGCAGGGCTCCCGGTCCAAAATCAGTTTGAACTAATAAAAAATGAGTCGAGTTGACCCAGGTTCACTTGGGATTGGGCCGATCCCAGGTATTGAAACCTAAAACCAACTCAGCCCAATGGCCCAAGACCACCTGATCCTAAGCCGGGCTTGTGATGGGCTATTTTTTTTTTTTATAATAATAATGAATGACATATAAATTTTATTTTATTCTTCTAAACTAACTATTATAATAACTTTTTTATATTTATGGAATTCTAAAAATTATTATCATTATTGTTCTACTTCTAATTTTAGTACTTTAATTCATTAATATTATTTATTTATTTTTTTTAAAATTTATTATTTTGAATTTATTATCATCTAAGTTTATTATATAATATATTAACTATTATTTTTCTAGTTATGATTTTTTGTGTGATTTAATTTATTATTTGTTGTATTTCATAATTCAACAAAAAATTTAAGTAATTGTTCAAAAGAAAACTTCTATTTCATAAAACAATAAAATAAAAATAAAATAGACACATTCGGTCCTGATTCGGGTCTAGTTTGGTCCTAGGCCGAGCCTCAATCGGGCTAGTTCACAGACTGTGCTTGAGTTTATAAATAGATCCAATTGGGACCTATTTAAAGGCCCAAAACCGGTCATGAACAGTAGTAAATTGGTTCTGGGCCGGGCTGGTCCGTGCCGGTCCTAAGCCAACCTGGTCTACTGCGCACCTTGACGTAAATCCTTGTTCTTTGGGAAAATACATCTAATATCCTGAGATTTCTTCCGTCTAACAAATAAATCCCCCGTTACTAAAAATTCATTAAACTTGTTGAAAAATAGATGAAACTTCATATTTACCCTCGATTGACTTATTACAGGTCAAATAATTTTTTTAATGACCAAACTTCCCTTATACGTATCCACAAATTAATGTATGTGAGGAGGTGTTTTCACCTATATAAAGTATTTTCATAAAAAGAATTTATTTGACTTGCAAATGTAAGAGGAGTTGTTAGTGCTACTAATTTTTATGTTCTTTTGTTCTTTTATTTTTTATTTTTATGGTGTTGTTAGTGCTAGTAGCACTAACGACTAACGACTTGGGCATATATGGGCATATATTTTGTTGCGCCAAAGTCGTGAGTGCTACTAACGACTTGGGCCTCTTTTCTTTTCTTCTTCTTAAAAATTTATGTTAGTTTTAATTTATGTTATAATTAAGAATATAATATACTAACTAATTACTAGCTATTATTTTTAATTTATAATATTTTGATTTTTTAAAATATTTATATAATTAAAAAGTATTAATATTTAATTAATTTTTAACAACTAATAAAATTAAAAGTGCATACAAATAACATCAATATATTCAAATATTGATTTCATTATTTTGACATTTACAATCCGTCTTGACACATTGTGCAATGAAGCTGGATGATCGAGATATATTCTTACAAAGTATCTCCCGTAAAAATCATGGGGAGCAGATTGATACATGCAACATATGCAATACATTAGACGATGACAAAGAAGATTTAACACTATTGTGCTTCGACCATCCATATCCTAGTAAACTTGGGACCCTATATTATATATTTTTAAAATTTGATAATTATGTTTATGTTATATTTATTAATAATATACACTAATTAATTAGTAGTTATTATAACATTTTGAATTTTTATTTTATATTTTTATAATTAAAATATATTAATATCTTACATAATATTTTTATAATTAAAATATATTAATATCTAATTAATTTTTAATAGCTAATAAAATTAAAAATTATATATAAATAAAAAATGTATTCAAGTATTGGCTTCATTATTTTTGTGTCTAAGACCTCTCCTTGGCACATTATTTTGATGCGATGAAGCTTGGCTTTGTTGTGATTGAATACTTATTTGTTGTCTTATTCGTGCTTAAAGCCAATCTGTCTCATTAGGATTTCTGGTAGTTTGCCATTGATTTGGACGAGTAGATGTGCGTAGAGTAGTGTCATGGATCAGTTGAGATGTCCCAAAATTTCAATTGGTCCACAACATTACTCACCCATATTTATGTTATATTTTATAATATCTATACTTTATTCTTGAGGGAGAGCAGCTCTTTGGTGTCTCTCCCTATTTTGGTTCTTTTTTTACTTTTTTTATCTATTCATCTTATAACTTCCCACGACCTTTTATATTTACTTACTTCGTTTTTTTTTCCCATGCATTTCTTCTTAATATTAATTTGTATATATTTTATTAAATAAAAAATATTTTAAAATTATTTAATTTTAAATAGTATTATAAAATTTACATACACATAGTGTGCACTACAAATACTATAAAATACTAATTATAATCATGTTTATGTATTACTTAGTAATTATGATTTTTAATTGTATTGTATTATGATTTTTTTTATATAATTGGTCCAGTGTTTGGTTTAGTCCTTCGTTTTTGTATAGTCATTTGAATGTCTTCCATTTAGTTAGCTTGAAAACAAAAAATAGTATAAATATGCAATTTTTAAAGGGAAGGGAAAAACATATTTAGGATAAAATATGTTTATTAATTAACGTACCACAATAATTAACAAAATTTATCATAAACAATAATTAACAAAATAACTTTAAAAAAAAAGACAAAAATAGACTTCAACAATACTAAATTTCTAGATGAAAAATTTCAAATTATAAAATTTTTACGTGTAGTTATACCAAATATTAGGGAAGGCGGTTTGATTATTCCTAAACTATATAACTACGACTCTCCGTAACTATAGAAATTACTAAAAAATCCCTACAATACAATATATCAAACAGGTCCGACAAAACTCGATTTGGGTCAGAATTTTTCCAAGAGGCGGAAGCCAATAAGTGAAACTTGATAAGAACTCCCAAAAACATGAGAAACAAGAAGAGTAGTCAGAATGCCAAACTGAAGATTTTGGCTCATTGAAGCAGGCCTTTTTGCCACAGCCACACACACAAACACACACTTGTAATGTAATTTCATAATTGGACAATCCAACAATATATATACAACCCTTTTCCCCACTTTCATTAATTCACTCACACTTCCTTCCACCAAAACAACTTTCTGCTTCCCCTCAAACTACTCAAAGTAGACATCAAGAACATCAACCATGGCTTCCTCTGCAATTGTAAGAAGAGCAATTCTGCTGCTGGCACTGCTGGTTTTTCTTGGTTATATCATGATGTGGATCATCATGCCAACTGACACATATTACAATCACTGGTTGCTCCATATCCTGTCTGCTACAAACTCAACTTTCTTCGGTATACAAGGTAAGAGTTTAAGGTTTTTCGCCTTTCCCTTTCTCTTGAACTCTGCTAGTAGCCCATGTTGTCTCATTTCATTTCTGCATGAGAACCTCCTACAAGAGTCTTACAATCTCCCAACCGACCGATGTCCTAACAGTCTGTCTGTACCTTACAGGTCCAATAATGCTGGATTTCACATTTCCCATTCTGTTCATTGCTGTTCTGGGATGTATATATCTGCATTTGGGGAAGAAAAAATCCAGCATCACAGAAAGGTAAGCAGTATTTGGCTCTCACTCACACAGTCTATTTTCAATCAAACCATCTTCATTTTGTTCACTGCTGGCTTCACTTCTAATACTATATGGGATGCACGTTTAATGGCAGCAAAAGGGACACAAAACCGAGGTTCTTGAAACGGCCGATGATCGTTAAGGGGCTCGGAATCGTTACCGTGACAGAGCTAGCACTCTTCACCATGTTCATTGCTCTGTGTGTTTGGTATTTTGCAGATTATGTGCAGCATTGGTTCAAGCAAGTCCCTGTGCTCTCAGCCACAAGAGGTGAAAAAGAGTAAGAACCTCAAGTAAAAAGTGATGTCTTATAATTGCAAAAACACATTGAAGTTGTTGTTAATTGTTTGTTCTTCCTTTGTGTGTGTTTTTTAGGTGGGAAAGCAAGGTGGAGAGAGTGGGTTTAGTGGCAGGGGTAGGGGGGAACTTGTGCTTGGCATTTCTCTTCTATCCAGTGACAAGAGGGTCATCCATTCTGCCTGTGTTGGGGCTAACATCAGAGGGCAGCATCAAGTACCACATTTGGCTTGGAAATATAGCAATGGTCCTCTTTACTGTTCATGGCTTTCTTTACTTTGTCTATTGGGGCTTCACTAATAGATTATCGGAGGTAAATCAACTCTTCCCTTTTCTTTAATTCAAGGGAATATTATTTTACACTAGTTGAAAAAAACAAGTCTCAATGTTTACATTATTGCGCGAAAATTGCATTTTTTTTTTGTCTCAATTTAGTCTCATTTGTTATGATTTTCTCATATTATATGTTATAATTGATTTTTTTTTTGATTTTAGTGTTCAGGTACATTTTCCATCCAATAATTAACAAAGTTGTTAGCATTTTTGTACATTTTTCGTTAACTATTGGATGGAAAATGCACGTGAGGACTAACATTGAGAAAATGTTCAACTTATAGTATGAATGTGAGAAAATTGTAACAAATGAAACTAAATTGATAAAGACTCTAACATATAAGACGAAAATACCATTTTTCAACATTATTGCCCTTAAAAAAGGGATTTAATGCAATTGACTGCCCTATGATATTGTAAATAAACAAATTACACCTTATAAAAAAAAATTAACAATTTACCCCTCATGTTTTTTTTTTTAAATTATTATATTTTAAAAAACATATGGAGTAAATTGCTATATTTTTTTTTTTTATAGAGAGGTAATTTACATTTATCCATGTGAATGCAATTACCTTCCCTTCTTCATTTAAGCTAGCAGACAATCTTGACTGGGGAAAAGACAAGTTAATCACACTAAGCAATCCAAATGAATGGCTGACTCTCACTTTTCTTCTATTAAGTTGTCATCTAACTTAGCTTTTTTAATGCCTCTATCCTATCATTCTTTTACTTATTGTCTTTTTGCAATTTTCACATAGTTGATATAATCTACTTTGTTATCATTTGATGCTTTCAAGGGATCATCTCAAGTTGCAATCTTTTTCCAACTACATGTCTGCTAAACGAAAATTCTAATTCAGATCAAATTTGATCGAAATTTAACAAAGCAAGACATATAAACCTTTTTATTCAACTAACATTCTACTCAATTTTTCATTCTTACACTCTATTTATTTGGTGTCTATACTCTGATTATTATATAATTTAATTTTACCAAATTTATGTGAAAAGACATATAAAGTGAGAACAAGATGATTAGTTGAGGACATAGTGAAATGGTATACAAAAAATTTTCAGATGAGCCCACCATGAGAATCTTAAAGTGCTCCAAAGGCCACACATTTGTCTTCTCCCCATGTTGTGTAGTTCGCAATGCATTTTGTCCATAAAAGTGCAAAAACTCTTTTGGTGGGAAAATTATAATTTACGTCCTACAACTTATCTTGTTTGTTATTTTGATTTTATTATTTTATCTCTCACCATATTTAGTGCTTTAAGTGTCAAAAAAATTGTAATTTACGTCCCACTTATATTTTCTGTTAGGTTTTTTGACGGCGTGCTCATAACTTAACCAACGTTTGATTACAATAATGTTGCAATTTACGTCCCATGACTTGCACCATTTTGGATCAAAATCGCATGTGCGTGTAGTTGGCAATGCATTCTGTCCCTAAAAGTGGAAAAAACCCTTTTTGTCATTTATATTAGGCCTTTTATTATAGTGGGCGTGGGACTCCACAGATTGGGACCATTGAAAATATGGTCATGAACCAATGCTATAGGTAATAGGATGATGAGACTCACTTTCTAAGATTTTGTATGAACCATAATTCTTTGGTGCTCCCAGACATCCATGTCTGATTGTGACTCCATTCCAGTTTTAGATACTGAATTGAAAACTTGGACATAATAATTTGTGCATTTCTTTTTTGTTCTTATTGTTATTTTTAAAATAAGAATTACCCAACTAGTGCGTACGTATGCATGATGAAATCATTGCATCATCTTCTTAAACTTCTTTCATTTTTCCCTTTGTACTTGAACCCCAGACAAAATAGACGAACCAAAAAGGTAGAAATAAAAACAAAATGAGATAAAATTAAAGGCAGTTAAAAGAAATGATAAATTAAACCAATAAGGCCATGTTTGCTAGCCAATATAGAATAATAGGCATTTAGATATTGTAGTTGGACATGCGGATTAAATACAATTTACCCCATATATTAATGAAAAAGTGCAAAAAAAATTTTATAAAAAAAAGAATGATGCAATTTATCTCCTCTTGAGGGGGTAAATTGCATTTGCATCATTTTTGGTATTACAGGAGAGTATAAATTGCTCTTTGTTTTTCACAGGAGTTTTTTGGCACTTTTTCATTAACACAAGAGAGCGTAAATTACTCATTGTTTTTTCATAGGTTTTTTTTTTTTTTTTTTTTTTTTGCACTTTTTCATTAACACGTGGGGGTAAATTGTATTTAACCTATGATATGCATTGTGTGAGAGTTGGTAATTTATTTTTCATTAACTTTTGAAGAGGGATTTGGGATTCGAGCAGAATATTTGTAAAAGTGTGAGAGAGAGAGTGAGCTAAATTTTAATAAGATATGCATTAGTGTGTGTGAGCGTAGTAATTACTCTCAAATTAGTGTGTTTTATCTAATTTTCGACCTAAATTATATGTACGAATTAATGCAGATGCTGAAATGGGATGATCACTACGTATCAAATGTAGCTGGGGAGATATCTTTGCTGTGTGGATTGGCCCTGTGGGTGACAACTTACCCTACCATAAGAAGGAAAATGTTTGAGCTCTTTTTCTACACTCACTATCTCTACATTCTCTTCATCATTTTCTTCATATTCCATACTGGCATTGGCTTTGCCTGCATCATGCTCCCTGGCCTTTACCTCTTTCTCCTCGATCGATACTTGAGGTTCTTACAGTCGAGAGAGAAAGTCCGGTTACTTTCCGCTCGTGTCCTCCCATGCCACACTATTGAGCTCAGTTTCTCCAAGACTCGAGGTACGTAAAGTCACCAACAACAAATTTGATATGCGATGCATTACACTGATCATGTAATCTTATAGTCTTTGATCATCTCAATCATCCATCTTGCAAGACTGACATCATTTAGAATGTCATTAACTCCAACTTGAAAACTCATTCTGGCAGGTCTGAGTTACAATCCAACAAGTACCATCTTTATAAATGTGCCCAGTATTTCCAAGCTGCAGTGGCATCCTTTCACTATAACTTCAAACAGTAACTTAGAACCAGAGACACTCTGTGTCATTATCAAATGTGAGGGCAGTTGGACTAGGAAGCTGTATGACGTGATCTCATCCCCTTCCCCCATCGATCATCTTCAGGTATCAGTCGAAGGACCATATGGACCTGCCACAACAAATTTTCTCAGGTTTGTAGACGCTTTATAACAGTATTCACATATTATTATTGTTGGCACCTAAAATTTGATATGCTGCAGGCATGATATGCTGGTGATGATTAGTGGTGGGAGTGGCATCACCCCTTTCATTTCTATCATAAGAGAGCTTATCTTTATCAGGTCAACCCTAAAATGCAAGACTCCAAAGATCAAACTCATAAGTGTATTCAAGAACTTTTCAAATCTTTCCATATTAGATCTCATCCTCCCAACTTCAAGCTATTCCCCGAATTCGGGCAACTTGGACCTACAAATTGAGGCCTATGTGACAAGAGAAAATGGGAATCACAAAGGCAAGTTCGAACCCTCTCGGACCATATGTTTCAAGCCAAATGCATCTGATGAACCTATATCTCCTGCATTAGGCCCCAACAGTTGGCTCTGGCTTGGTGCAATAATCTCATCATCCTTCACCATTTTCCTACTTCTCTTAGGACTTTTCACTCAATATATCGTTTACCCTGTCGACCAAAACACATATAAGCTGTATTCCTACACCAAGAAAGCTTCAGTAAACATGTTGATCATATGCTTCTCCATAGTGATAGCAGCTAGTGGCGCGTTTCTGTGGAACAAGAAGCAGAGTGCCAAAGAAGCTAAGCAACTTGAACACACGGAGGAATCAACAACCATCAAATCATCAGAGGATGTAGAATTGGAAATCCTTCCTCTAGAATCAGTTACTAAATCTATCAATGTGCACTATGGTCATAGGCCAAACCTCAAAAGTAAGTACGAGCCCAGATTGAAGCCAATTTTGTTCAATTTTTAAAAATTTAGGTCTAGAAGTAGTCTTTTTGGATTTGTCATATGAAAAAATTTGATACGGAATTTGGTTTGTAGGAATCCTTATGGAGATCAAAGAATCAAATGTGGGAGCCCTGGTTAGCGGTCCCAAAGAGATGAGGGAGGATGTTGCAGCCATATGCTCAAGTGGGCAGGCAGATAATCTCCATTTTGAATCCATTAGCTTCACTTGGTGATGTGCTCATGCGTAAAAATGGATAAGTGAAACTGCAGACCAACTAGTAGCAATACTACATGATGATGCAGTTGGATGTTCTTGTGCATCTTGCACTTGGGAAAACGGCTATGTAATACGCAAGCAATTGTTGGATCTGATTACCAGAGTGTAACTTACCATTGTGTATGCGGTTCCTGTTTTCAACAGAGAAGTAATACAGTAAAAGGCTTTGCAATCTTTTATCTAATTTTCGGATTTGTGGTTATATTCAAACTCAGCATACTGCCAACAAACTATCCTGGGCTGGAAGTTACTCCAAAAATGATCAAAATGTTTGCATATTATCAAGTGATTTAATACTTACAACAACAGTAATGAGCTTCGTCTCTGTGCAAGTTCTCCCCATCTCTCTTAATGGAATCCAGGTCTCTCTTACAAAGCCCTAATCTCACTACATGCTGGCAACCTTTTTTTTTTTCCCCCTCTCTAAGAAAGGAAATTAAACTAAAGTTTTCGCCAAATTTCACACAAAAACAAAAAATCCACAACTTAACCAACAAATAAGAATGAGAAAACGAATACATACCTGAGAGGAAGAGCGCAGCTCGATGCGAGCAATCGGCGCTTGACGACTTTAAAATTACGATCTTCTGTGTGGAGGTGAACAATTCAGTGGTTCCAGGTGGATCCTGCAACCATCCATATGCCATATACATCTTCGGGTGCGTATATCGACGTATTTCTGTGCGGAGAGAGAGAGAGAATTTCAGAATGTGCTCATTAATTTGGTGTACATTGTAGATTTCTACAGAGAAGCATTGAGCTTTTGAGTTTTGAAACTGGACTTGCATGGGAATACGTTTGCAGATATAATACACAAATACTTCGAATAATTGTGTCATATGCATCATACACACACCGAACATGCGGATCATATGTTCAAAAATTAAAAGAAAAGAAAAAAAAAATACGGCATCAAAGACGCCTGTTAATTAGCGTGTTCAACAGGTGTTGGACACATTTTTTTAATTTTTTTATAATTTAAAAAATCTTTGGACTAATTTTCTTAAAAAAAATTGAACTTAATAAAAAATTAAAAAAACTTACACATCTCAAATTAAAAATTTTGAAAAAAATTTACGAAGAAATCGGGAGATGGGTCATAATGATTTAAAATATTTTTTAAAATAAATTGAGAATATATTTATAATAAAAATATATATTATATATTACTATATCAGTATCGTATCATATTCTATTTTTTTTTTAAATTTTTTGTATCGTTGTATCCATATCGTATTGTATTATGAGTTGGAAGAAAAAGAAGTTTGAATTTCAGGTAGAATTAAAGGAGGCTCGATAATCTTTTTCCTTTTACACTTGTGGCCCATAAGTTTTGTATATTTCATATTTTGCCCGGGATCTATTTTCTTGATTGGGCTTCAATTGGGCCTTTCTGATAGAGTCCAATAAAATAGGGCCAATAGTAGATCGCTTGGGCCCAAAACTAACCCACACCATATGTTCTCTCACTTTCCTACAATGGTTCTATGATCACTTATGAAAATAACATAAGGAAGCTAGATAGATGTTCCGACTGGGGATTTTAGGCTCCGTCGCTTGAGAATAACCCTAAAGGCTGGCCAAGGAATGGAACGGAAAGTTCGGCAACAACTGACTGCGTAGACGACAGGCAAGAGTTAATACCTAAGGAGGGCTGGAGGGAAAAGTTCAGCAATGACTGATTGCATAGTCGACAGGCAAAAGTGAATATCCATGACGGTTGGAAAGGAGAGTTCGGCAACGATTGACTGCATGATTGGTAGGTCGGAGTGAATACTCAAGGAGGGTGGAAGGAAAAATTCAACAATGAATGATTGCACAATTGTTGTTTTATCAATTTAAAAGTATCACAATTTGTCTATATTTGTTTATTTTGAAATTGAACTATTTTCTTATCATCATCATTTCTTAGTAATAATAATAAAAGATAAAATTAATAAAATAAATTAACTCTAAATGTGAGTGGATAAAAAACTATTAGTTGAATTAATTAATAAAGATGATGGTTATATGTGGAAGAAAAAAGTACATATCATTTAGGCAATTCATAATTTTCCAATCGTATTAATTAGGATAAATTACAACGAACTTCTCTAAAGTTTAACATAATTATAAATATCTCCTCATTATTTAAAAATTAATCAGTATCCCCTAATTTTAATAGTAGCCTAATAACTAGCCCAATTCATTAATCTACATCAGGTTTTCATCTATTTTATATAGTGAAATGATCAAAATATCCTTATGAACTATGAATTATAATTTTATGTATTTATTGAAAAAAATTTAAATTTTTTTATAAACTAAATGGATAATATTTTAAAATTTTCCATCCACCTCGTTCAATTTTTTATTGATAATTGACACTTCAAAAATAAAAATTATATAATTTCATTAAATATCGTATAATATCTGTAATTTTTTATTTAATGATGGATTATTGCAAACATATTCTCCTAAAACAATATATAATATAAAAAATTATTAAAAGAGAAGGCATCATGGTGTCGTGGTGTAGTTGGTTATCACGTCAGTCTAACACACTGAAGGTCTCCGGTTCGAGTCCGGGCGACGCCATTTTTCCTCTTCTATTTTTCTTTTTTAAAATCTTTTTTGTCATCCTTTTTTGATGGCTGAAGAAGAGACAGATAACACTAATTACATTAAAAGAGCCGAATACAGACAAAACGTTAACCACCACCCAACAATGCTTTACGTGCCCATCTCAAATAGCTCCCCAATTCTCCATTTTTGACTTTTTCTTGCACCATTCAGGCCCCTCAATTTTGCTGTTATTGCCAAGATTCCCCTCCCCTTATAGAGAGTTGAAAAGCAAGCCCTCTTAAATCATATGAAAAAAAGAAAAGAAAGCAGACACTTTCACATGTTGCACAATCAGTTGCCGTAGTCAAACCAGGATTTTTGAGGTGAAGTTTCCTCTTTTGTACATATTTGTGCTTTGTGTTGTCTGAAAGTGTGTTTTCTTTTGGTGGGTTGTTTTGTTGTTGTGGGAACTGATTTACTGCTTGTGGCTTCCTGATAAACTTTGTTGAAAAGTGGTTTGGCTGTTCTTTCTTGAACTGGAGGTGTGTTATTAGAAAATTCTTGATTGTTTGATCAGGTGAAATTGGGTTTTGTCTTTGTTTTGGGTTTATAATCACAGTGCTATGTGCTTTATGGTAGGTTTCTTGATTCAAAGATTAACCCTTTTCTTTTGTTGCTTTTATCCGTAAGGTTCTGTTCTTATCTGTTCATTGAATTGGAATTGTTGTCCCTTCAATAAAGAAAAAGCAAAGGAGAATTAATATGTTGATTTGGCAGATATAGGATGGTAGTGGAGTTTGATGACATAGGCAGTGACTCTGTTGATGGTCTTGTAGATGCTACACCACGATCGAGATACATCGATATGTAGATACGTAGATGATTGATGCATACGTATCCTTAAAAATGAAGGGTATGCAATAATCGTTCGTATACTCGGTGCACAAAGCACTTGGTGTAGCATGAATTTGATCCTAGTTAAGTATGGCTTCCGGTGATTAACTTTGATCATGGAGGTCATAGTAGTTTTAACTTTCTGGCCTTTTGAGAGTTTGTTTTGATGACTGTTTAGCATTTCGATGTTTGTATCATCTTCCAGTTGAAAGCCGGTCGATGCTAACTTTAGAGCTTATTCCATTTTGCTCTAGTAATTAGTCTCGTACCCTGCAATTGCATTTGCTATATTGCTATTGTGAGGACTCTTTATCACTATTCCGCTTTTGTTATTTGGCTCTGATTCACTGATTCAACAAACACCATTCCTGATTCTTTACATCTTTACAGCTTACGATTCACTGTCATTTCTGTTAATTTTTAGGATCAGTTCAGGATGTTTGATGGTTTTGATATTCAGCTTGGCAGATGCATGGGCTGTAATAATGTGTTTGTTCTTATGGTTTCCAGCGTTCATCTCTGTCCTGTGACTCCAAAGAAGCATAAAGGGTCTGGCTAAGAATTACGACTTCTGATTCATTAAGTGGAATAGTTGATGAAATGGGAGGTTGTTGTTCGTCGTCCAGAAAGCTGCAGCTTCATGGAACACCAGTCTATTATTACGTTTATCTCTTTCCCATTCTTTAAAACTCAGATTCATGAACTTAATGATCTGTATTATATTTCACATATATCTCCAAATGTTGGTCTGGCACATATATGAAGCCACTCCGAGCTTTGCAAGACATCTCAGTGGAACAAGCAAGATGGAATAGGATTACAATCCGCAGACAGATAAAAAAGACCTTGCGAAAAATGTCTGTCATGAGAATTGATTGTTGCGTGAAATTAATTTAGAATTTCAGGGATATAGTTCGCTCTAGAGATTAGTTTTTGGCTGTTTCAAGAAATACGTAAATTTTTTATAGAATTACTGCTTATTTGCTACGTTTTGTGTGCCGAGCATTGTGTTCTATTATACACTTTGTTTAACGAGTGGAACTCCATTGTTCAGTATCCACCATCCTCGCACGAGCATGAGTCCCTGACATCTCATAATGATGTCGCTACCGTGCTCACTTCTGGGGTATTAATCGACTTAAATCTGAATATGTCCATTCCCGACACTTATCGGCCCCCTCCTGCACCTATGCCATATGATGTCGTTTTGGGGCGCCCACAATCTACAAATGTCGGCTCGGGAGAAGTGACCTTAACTGGTGGTCATTCGGAGAAGCCTTGTCGTGTGGATCCCAAACAAGCAAACTGCAGAACTCAAATGGGCTCTTTCCCTGACTCTCCAAGAAAGGTAGACGTTGATCTCTTGAAATCAAATCCAAGTACTTTATCAGCTGCAGATGAGGAGGATGCTTGTCCCACTTGTCTCGAAGGTGAATTACTCTGCAATATATTCGATGATTCATTTCTCTTCGATTTCCATTTTCATCCGTAATCCTATTTGCCTGCTGATGTTCTGTTTTTCTTCACAATTTCGTCTGCAGAGTATGATTCCGAGAATCCCAAAATCATGACCAAGTGTAACCATCACTTTCACCTTTCGTGCATTCTTGAATGGATGGAGAGAAGCGACACTTGTCCCGTTTGCAATCAGGTTTCCTTAATACTGCCGTTCATGTGCTTGAATTCACTCAACAACTCATGTTTCTAGTTTTACTGAGTTATGAACTTGTTTCCACAAGTCGAGGCAGTCAAGAAAGCTTTCCCTTAACCAAAGATCTTATTACATTGCACAAAACTGCAGGAAATGAGATATGAAGTTCTTTGAGACTCCCAAGTTGCGAGTAACTCGCCTACCTCATTCGTAGCTCGCCAATGTTGCGTGTGATTCTTTGCTCTTCTGCACTATTCTTGATACCTGCCAACAAATTATTCAAGTCATATAAACCCTGTAAATAGTCGGCCTGTAATTTCACACGTCTCGCTTTCGTTCAGTCCGTTGGGCAGATTCTTTGCCAAGACAACGTATGATCACAACATCAAGGAAGAAGAACAACATTCTTTGCAGCAGTTGGATTAAACTGTGCGGTCTGTATAGGTTGTCAGGAGCTTTCTGCAGAGTTCTTGATATGTAGTTTGTAAAGAACAAAGTAGAAAGAAAATGTATATATTGTTGTTTCCCCCCTCCTATATTGGTTCCTTCTCACTCTTGTAAGGATCACTCATTTGTAAATATCCAGTTTGGTTATTAATTTCTAAATTTTGCTGCTGCTTTTAAATTTTATCAATTTCATATTGTAGCTTTTGAGTAAATATTTATTTATTCCGTGTTGTATGAATTGATGAAATTCTGCCAGGCCTGCCTATACTTTCGGAAATTAGTTATTCGCAAACTTTCAAGCTCATTTATTCTCGATTTATCTAGAACCAGGAGATATTTTAGGGTGACGTATACAAATGTCATGGCAAACTTTATGATGTATCCTCCCAACTGTATGATAATGTATCCGGCTGGAATTAACTTATTTATTGGGCCGCCAGTTCAGTAAAGCCCTGACCTTTCTTCCCTGCCGGTGATGAGCTTTATCCGTCCTGCTGGTGAGTTTTTATCTATCGTGCTAATGAGTTAATTGGTCTCTTAGCTGGTTGGGCCAGTATGTTTAGCTTGTGGGCTTGGTCCAATAATTTTAGTGGGTATCATCACTATGATTTTTACACTATATTCAAAATAAATTTCTTGCATATGATAATCTTTTTATGCTTATTTAAATCACATGATGTTGTTTTAAATGTATTTTTAAAACTATTGTCTGACTTCAACTCTCTTTTTAAATATATTCCTCAACTACTTAATAATGATTGATTTCATGGGTGAATTTTTTCTTTCCTATCCAACAGTACTGATTTCTATTTTTCTTTATTAAAATTTAAATTCTGAATAAAGAAATAGTATATGATGGAATTGTTTAATTTGGAAGCACTTAGCAAATTTTTAAATAATGATTTAGATATTCATTTTTTCTTAATTTTTTTTGTATCATTATTAGAAAAACACAGTTCCCTAATATACAAATATTACAAAAAGTTCAATTGTTACGTTCATATATATATATAAAATGTAATTAAAATAATAACTAATATCGTAATAACAATTAATTCAAATAATTTTAATTAAAAAATTATATGCCCGTACAACACACGGATTAATATCTAATTATTTCAGAAAAATAGTAGACAATTTGGCATTCATTGACAATGTTTAGGATTTAGAAATCAATGTAAATAGGTTTGGTGGTTGGGAATTGATTGATTGAATGAAGAATATAATAAGAAATGTGGAATAGTGTGGTGGTTGAGAGAGAGAGAGCTTCTCTTTCCCCACTCATCAACCTACCACATACATACTATATCCAAAATTCTAATTTGAATCTAATTTATTTAAATTTGAATCACTTATATATATATATTTATTGTTTGATTATTGTAAAATTAAAAAAAAAAAACAATCAATCACATAGCATGTACGATACACTTACTTTGTAATTAGTTTGATTTAATTAAATTTAATTTGGGTAAGAATTTTCTCATACATAGTACATACACATTATTTTTTTTGGTAAATTACAACGACCTCCTTGAAATTTAACATAATTATAAATATTCCTTTATTGTTTGAAAAATTACAAATACCCTCTAATGTTTGATGAAATTATATAATTTTTGGATCAAAGTGTGAAATTGGCAATTCTGCCTTTGCTATATTTTTTAAAAAAATTAAGAATTTATAAAAAAATTGGACTAGGTAGATGAAAACATTCAAAAACTATAAAAGAATTATCCACTTAATCCATAAAAAAATTAAAATATAAATAATATTATAATTCTTAATCCACAATATTTTGGACGGTTCAATATAAAAATGGTTGAAAACCTATCGAATTGAGCTAATTATTAGACAATCATTAAAATTAGAGGAGTATTGATAATTTTTTAAATAATGAAAAAATTTATATGATTTTGTTAAATCTTAGTAGAGATTGATGTAATTTACCCTTTTTTTTTATTTGTATATTTTCTGCAAACCTTCATGATGGGATGAAAATAGTTCCTAACAGCCATAAAAGGAATATCTCAAGGTGCACAGTGGGTCGGGCCGACTCAGGATCGGCACGGACCAGCCCGAAAAAGCCCGACCCAGAACCAGACCACTACTTTTCATGACCGGTCCTGGGGTGGTCTTGGGCCTTTAAATGGTCCTCAATTAGGTCCATATATAAATCCAGGCCCAGCCCATGAACCAGCCCAGTTGAGGCCCGAACTAGGATCAGACCAGGCCCAGATTAAGCCCAACTGTGTTTTTTTTTTTTTATAAAATAAAATTTTTCTTTTGAACAATTATATAAATTTATAGTAGTATTGTAAAATAAAATAAATAATAAATTAAATCACACAAAAATCATAACTATAAGAAATAATAGTTAAGATTACATAATGAACTTAGATGATAATAAATTCAAAAATAATTTATAATAAACTTTGAAGAAAATAAATAAAAGATATTAATCAATTAAGGTACTAAAAATTTAGAAATAGAACAATAATGATAATAATTTTTAGAGTTTCAAAAGTACAAAAAAGCTATTAGAATAGTTAGTTTAGAAAAATAAAATAAATTTTATATGTCATGCATTATTATTATATAAAAAATTGGCCCAGCAGGCCCAACCCAGGCCCGGGTCAGGACCATGTGGTCCTGGGCTGCTGGGCTGAGCTGGTCCTAGGTTTCAGTACTTGGGATCGGCCCAGGACCAGCCCGGTTCCAAATAGGCCTGGGCCAACCCAACCCATTTTTTTATTAGTTCAATCCGGTCTTGAACCGGGCTAACCCAGCTCAGCCCACTGCGCATCTTGAGGAATATCCAATCTTGTCTGAAAAATATGAGAATTTGGGAGAGATTCCATTTCCACATCATCTTCATATTGGATTCTTGTTTTTAAGTTCAATGAAACAAAACTTTATTACCCACAACAAAGTTTTATTACTCATCATCCCCTATAAATTTGTGTCCTAAATATAAATAATGTTGTCATTATTATGTGCACAACTACTATGAAATAACAAACACTAAGGTTTCTTTGTGTCTTTTTCCTAAATATATAATTAAATTTGTTAAAAAATAATTAAATATAAGCGGTTCAAGACTATATTCGTCAAGAAAAAAAGGACTGAATATGCAAATAAAATAAGTCATATGACTAAAAGTGCTAACGATCAAAATTATAATTTTATCGTATAATAAAGGAGAAATTACAATGGGCTCTCCTGAAAACCTCCTCGTTATTTAAAAAATTATAAATTAAATTATTGGAAGGTATTTGTTAGAGTGTTTGTAATTTGAGTAAGGTATTTGTAATTTTTTAAACAATGATGGGGTATTTATAATTATCACAAATCTCAGAAGAGCTTGTTGTAATTTACAATCACACTCCCCTTCCTTGAAGTTTGGTGTAATTACACGTATACCCCCTTGTGGTTTGGAAAATTACATCTAGCACCATTGAGGTTTGTTTCCGTCTAACAAATTAGTTCACCCGTTAATGAAAATCCATTAAATTTGCTGATATTAATAGAAAAATTGAATAAAATTTGATATATACCCTTGATTGACTTATTACTGACTTATTGTAGGTCAAATATTTTTTTTTGGATTAAAATATCCTTATAAGGGTAAAGATATACCTCCTCATATGTATTAACGAGTGAACACATATGAGAGTAATTTGATCATGAAAATATTTATTTGACCCGTATAAGTCAGTAATAAGTCAATTGGGGATAAATATAGATGTCGTTCCAATTTTTTTGTTAATATCAGTAAATTTAGTGAATTTTGACTAACAAATGGATTAATTTGTTAGACAAAAGCAAACATCAACGGTGCTAAATGTAATTTCTCAAACCACAGAGGGTTTACGTGTAATTACACTAAATTTAAGGGGAGGAGAGTGTAATTATCCCAATAAAATACAACATGATCATAATTATGATTGTAATCCCATAATTGCCATTAAATTATTATCTCATTATTAAATGATGGAGTCGGACGAATGCCTTACCTATAACCTACACCTGCCTGATGTATATAAAATATTTCTAAAAGAAATAAATACTTAATATATATATATATATATATATATATATATATATGCCTGACATAACATATTAATTATAAAGGGATTTGAAATAAAAAAATATAGTGACGTGAACGAGTAATGAGTTTTTAAATTTTAATGGCAACATCTACAACAGTATGTCTTTTTTATCACATAGAAATTAATTAAATATTAGGGATGAAATTTAATTAGAGTAAGTGGGGTCCATGTGTGGTGTATTGTATAGGAAAGGAAAGGAAAGGAAAGGAAAGGAATCTGGAAAACATAAAGAATCGGTGTACGTATAATATACGGTGTAATGGGTATACGTATATTATACTCATGTATATGTATAGAGTATGATAGGTGCCTAATCATCATCATAAATGTTACCTCAAACTCATGACACATCCTTTGGTTTTTCTCCATTCATTTCATTCATGTTCTTATACTCTCTCACAGCACAGCACAGCACAAGAATTAAGCAACTCAAATTCTTGATTGATTTCTTTCTCCCTCATCCCTGTTTTTTTTTCTTTCCTTGAGTTGAAAATTCAAGAGAGAAGTCAGGAAAACAAGCCAGAATTCCAGAGCAAATTATTGACCATGTCTTCCCCAAGCAAGAGGCGTGAGATGGATTTAATGAAACTGTAAGTTCTTGCTGCTGCTTTGTTGTTTTTCTTTTCTGTTTTTGGTGGGGGAGGGGTGGGTGTTGGGGGGGGGGGGTGTGATTGATTGTTCTTACTGGGATTTCTGCTTTCTTGAAATAGGATGATGAGTGATTACAAGGTGGAGATGATCAATGATGGCATGCAGGAGTTTTATGTGCATTTCCATGGACCCAGTGACAGTAATTCTTCCAATCCCATTACTCAGATTTTATTTTTCCAAGATGTTTGATTGTTGGGTTTTTCTTGAATCTATTTCAGTCAGGAGTATTTTGACTAGGCTGCAGTGTTTTTCTAAGTTAATCTTTGTATCTTTCTGGAGTTGGATTTGTCCACCATGATTATGTGCAGGAATTCTTGAAGATGGATGGGAAAAGAGTCTTTTCTTGATTGCTTAGAGCAAAAATTGATAGTAATTGAAGACAAACTGTTCATTTCCTAAATTTTTCATTCATACTGAATCTTCTTAATTTGCTTTAGGGGTTGATTAATTTAAGTCTTCTTAGGTAATTCTAGAACCAAGTTTGATCCTTTTGAGATAGAAATTGTGTTCTCATATAGTTGTGCTACTACCTCTTGGTTTAACATATGCTTTCCCTTTTCGGTTGTTGTTTTTAATGCTTGACGAACATACGGAACTTGAAGAAGTCGAGATGCCTCTTTCTACAAAAAGATTTTTCATTTTCGTTAGGTTTGATCGGGTTCTGTTCTTTCTGTTTGTTAAATGCTCTCAATGCAAATGCGGACAGGTCCTTACCATGGCGGTGTATGGAAAATACGGGTGGAGCTTCCTGATGCATACCCATACAAATCTCCATCAATAGGATTTATTAACAAAATGTATCACCCCAATGTCGATGAAATGTGAGTTGACATATCCTCAAAGTTTCAATAGACAGATAAGACAACGTATTCATCAGTATTGACATATTTTTTCTTTTGTTTGTGGATTATCAAAATCCAGGTCAGGCTCAGTTTGTTTGGATGTTATCAACCAGACGTGGAGCCCCATGTTTGGTAACGGACTAGTGTAGTCTTTTACTTTTGCAAAACTATTATGCCGTCTTTGTTATTGTTAACGCCAACATTCTCTACAGACCTGGTGAATGTGTTTGAGGTGTTTCTACCACAACTTCTCTTGTATCCAAATCCATCCGACCCATTGAATGGAGAGGCGGCAGCTTTAATGATGCGTGACCGAGCTGCTTATGAACAAAAAGTTAAAGGTACTACAAGCTTCATTTTTCTGAAATTTGGAAGTCGCTTATTGAATCCCATCGATGGCAGTGTCACGTAGTTTTGCTCTATCTATCACTCTGTAACTTATGCTTAAAGCTCCGGAACTAAAAAAATTGGCTGAATGGCCTCTGAAACTATGTAGCAGTTCTGATGTCCGCCTTCTTAATCTTATACTATAGTACTATGCATCACGTAAGAATCTAAACTCTAAGGAGAGAGTCCTGTAAACAGGATGATAAATGATATGGATTCCATGTAAAGAAATTGTCGATCATCATTCAATTGTTTCGCGGATGATTTATACATGTTCCAGGATGTTCTATGGCCCTTGCACATACCGTGCTTAAATCTCTTCAGTTGTATTGCATCTTGTTGCGCACATCAAAATTCAAAAGTAACACGCCTGTATGTTCACCATCCAGAATACTGTCAGAGATACGCCAAACCAGAAGATGTAGGGGCTGAACCGGAAGAGAAGTCGAGTGATGAAGAGATGAGTGAAGATGAATATGACTCCAGCGATGAGGCAGTTGTGGGGCCGGTGGATCCATAGCCTTCTCTATCTATGTAATGACCCGTCTCGGTTTCTGTACATTATGTTCTAATCTCTGCTCAATATCTACTTAAGAAAGTGCACATAGAAGAAACCATTCATGTTGCAAAAGAAAGAATTCTCTTCCTTTGAAGTTTGTTTATGTAAATAGATGTAACATTATTCAGATGTATTTTCTTTATTACCTGCCAAGCAAATGCTTGGGGTCTAAAGTACTGCAGCTGCATCATTGTCTTATGTACTTGCTAGTAATGTATTTAGTTTCATGAATCTTATGCTTTATCTAGCTACGTTTCGAGGTCCACGGCATTATTCCTGGCCCTTCCCTTTCCTTTTCTAATGGAGAATCACTGCTTTAAAGGATGTACATATACGGTGTTTGCAATAAACACTAATTGTTGAGAAAGTTGTAAGTGTTTTTTTTTTTAAAGGTAAATCATGTATTGATTAAGTGGCAAGATCGCCAATACAACGAGACCAATCCAGGGGTACATTAGAAGAGTCCTCTTCCAAGTTTAGAGCTAATCGGGCTAAATGATGAGCTATTGAATTACCTGACCGGCCAACAAAAGAAAATGAAACAGTCTCTACATTTGAGCTGCACAAGATACAATGTAAGAAATGAGTGGACCGAAAACAGAATGGTCCTGATGAGCAAGGGACAGCTTGGAAATAAGTTTAGCACAATCCCCTTCGATCTCACTCTATGCCCGGATCTTTGGCGTGCCAAAAAAGTTGCTTCTCTTGCTACAAGAGCCTCTTCCAGAAACGCTGGGCCTTTCCTGTCGAGTCGGACTGAAAACCACGCAATGCAAGCGCCAAAAGAATCACGAGCCACTACACCAATACCCAAAGAAGTTCCCCCTTCCAGAAGAGCATCATCAAAGTTAATTTTTATGTAATCGTCATGGGGGGGTTGCCAAGCATGATAGCTCCTTGCAAAATCCACAACTTGTTGGGGGAGAAGGTTACCTTTTTTCAACAATTTCAAGTTTCTAGACCACCACAATGTCCAACAAATCATAAGAGCACATGCAAAATCCCCTAGGACAAATTAAAAGAAAGGTTAACGAACCATTCCTCAGCCGAGGGAGCAGGATCATTCAAGTCTTGCCAACAAATATTCGATAAAGCCCATACCTGTCTCGCAACACAACACTTTAGGAGTGCATGCCTTTGTTTCATCCAACGTAAAACAAAAGGGGCAACCAATTTCCTCATGTGGTAGTCTCTTACGGAGGTTGCACGTGGTGGGTAGAGCGTTTTTAATTGCTCGCCAAGTGAACACCTTGACTTTGTTTGGGACATCTGATTGCCAGATAATCCTCCACAACTTTTTAGACCAAGTGCTCCCATCACTAGTGTCTGCAAGGAAAGCAAGTGAGAGTGCAAGATGATATGCACTACGAACCGAGAAAAGACCAATGTTAGAAGAGATTTGGCTCTCTTGAAATGCTAAGCGGAATTAAGAGATTTGTTAAGTTGCCTCTCCATCCATGGGCCACAAAAGGGAATTTATAGTTTCCACATCCCATTCCCTAGACTCTGATAAAATAAGATCACTAACACACAAGTTTTGAAGATTATGTGCATTTGGTGTAATGATCCTGAAAGAGGGCATCTGAGGGATCCATGGATCTTTCCACACATCCACCGAGTGTTCTATCCCAATCCATCTACAACCCGAGCATAGGAGGTCCCTTGCCATAATAATACTTCTCCAAGTGTCAGATGGTCATGTCCCCACCTGAGCTTCAAAGAGATGGTCACGAAGAAAATATTTAGCCTTCAAAACCTTACTAACCAAACACTTTGGGCGGATAAGGATGCTCCAAAGTTGTTTAGCGAGTAGCACTAGATTGAATGCCTCAAGGTTTCGAAAACCAAGACCGCCCTCGAGCTGACTTGAGCACAATTTATCCCATGCGATCCAGTGAGTGCGCCTACGATTTCCATCATACCAAAAGAAATCTACTGCAAGTGGTTGGAACTCCTTGAGAAGTGTTTTTAGTAGACGGAAACAAGACATTGCATAGGACGGGACTGCTTGCAGGATCGACTGGATAAGAGTAGCTTTGCCTACTTGAAATAAAGTTTTTTCATGCCACCCGTGGATCCTCCTCCAAATTTTGTCTTCGAGGGAAGCAAACAACACTTTTTTGGAGCGAAATGCAACTACTGGGAAACCGAGATACTTCTCATGCTTGTTCTCAAGTCAGATTCCAAGAAAGTCAGCCAAGTACCTCTGAATATCCGGTGGAGTGTTCCGACTAAAAACAAGAGAGGACTTTTGGAAATTGATCTCCTGACCTGAAGCCATTTTGTAATAAGCGAAGGTTCAAAGAATATGTTGCACTGAATTCTTATTAGCCGGACAAAACACCATAGTATCATCGACGAACAACAAGTGATAAATCGTTGGGGCGCCGCTGCACACTGTAACACCTGGGACTGCACCACACTTAGCCTATCTGAACAACGAACTGAAAGATTCTGTTTCTGTACACAAAACAAAAACATAAGGGGAGAAGGATCCCCTTGCTAGAGTCCCCTCTGTAGGGTAATGGAACCAAACTGTATACCACTCAGAATAAACGAATATGAGACAGTTGAAATGCACATCATAATAAACTCAATAAAGGAAGAAGAAAAATCAAGCTTACCCAACATCCGCTTGAGAAACAACCATTCGACCCGATCATAGCTTTGTTGATGCCTAACTTAAGGTCCATAAAATGATGTCCCTTCAATTTGGTAACAAGGAAGTGGTTAAGTTCGAAAGCAAGGAGGACATTGTCTGTTATGAGACGCTCTGGCAAAAAAGCTAGCTAGGATGGGGAAATGATTTTATCCAGCTAGGATTTCAGATGGTTAGTAATAGTTTTAGAGGCAATCTTATAAACCACGTTGCACCGGCTAATTGGCTGAAAATGAGCAAGAATCTCAGGGTGTTTGTTTGGGGGGATAAGCACAATGTTTGTGCTTGAAACAAAGTTTAACTGTACCAAACAATGAGAATGGGAGTGTTTGAAAATGAAAATGAAAAATGAACAATTTGAGGACTATAAATATAAGGGCAATTCATCTATAAATCCTGTACAACTCAGCTCATGTGTTCATATTTGATTTTCCTTCTCACTTTGTACACTCGTTCATTTCTTTCTTAAAATTTCCTAACAAAACAAACATACATTGATAACTACTTGCCAATAGTGGCAAGCGCATATACATAAGCATCTGAAATTTTCAGGTAACCTGCCAATTCCACAGCAAACTTTCTTCCCCATTACAGAGGTCATAAATTCATAAATGGCTAGGGCGCCTCCTTCCAGCATCAGTTCTCATTCTCTTTACAGGATTTGCCCACCCAACAGAACCACTGCCGTTCCCTTGTTGAGGAGAAATGGCAGCCCATCCTCGTTGTATGGCACTCTGTTGGCTTGATCCCCGGTCCTTTGAACCTGGAATTAAGCCTGGGCCTGTAATAAAACGACCCATGCCAGTGGGTGACACAGGACCTCCCAACCCATTTCCAGATTTTGCAGCTGATTTTTCCCTATCTTTCCTCTTCTTTTTGCAGATAACAAGGTCTCCAGGATGAGTGAACGGGCGTGTATCGTCTGCTTGACTTAGCTCCCGGCTGCTCTTGCTACTGCTTAGCCTCGACTCCTTTTGGGAAATATGGCTCTTTACCTTAGTGTCATCAACGGTTTGAAAGGGTACTCGAGAATGTGGCTTCTGGAAAGGACCGTTTTCAGCATCCATGTTCTTTACTAGTTTCTGGCTCTTGCTCTGACCAGCAAGCTTCTGTTGATGATGGACCAGAGGCTGGTGTAGTAACTGAACTGGAGAATGATATTGAATTTCTGGCTTCTCGAAAATCAGTATCTGGGAATGCTATCTTCAAGATATCGAAGAAGAGATCGTGAACCTTCTTTGCTTCTGATCTCACCTATTGAATTGAATTATACAGTTTGATTCAGATAGAATTTTGGGAATTGGCAAACAATGTATGGATGGGAGAATGTGAGCAACAGATTTGACTCATTTCTAAATTTTCACTTTACAGAACATACTTTAAGGATTAAAAACTTCCTTTCTAATCGTAAACACAGTATTACACACAGCCTAATTTAAAACCAACCTTGAGTCTAAGATGCGAGAAAGTAACAGAAATCTCTGTGATTATAGAAGAAAGTATCATACCTCATATGAGAATGCATAGAACTGCATGCTACACTTCAGCATAAGCTGAACATCAGACACGAGCTCCATAACCCCATTGTACTCATAGTTGTCAACACCGAGATCAATCTTTCTTAAATCCAATAGGTTGTCCCCTGTCCCACCTACACCACTTGATTTTTCACATCTTCTCCACAGTTCAGTTAGCAGTGGTACTATCTGATGACCTTCTTTGTCTATTCTTCTCTGGAGCTTATTGATTACATTTTTGCACTGCAAAAATAACGTTATAATAACTCTTGAGCAATGATTACACACAAAGAGAGGGAGGCCGGAGATAACAAGCGCCAAGGAATTTGTGTAAAGTACAGCAGAAAAAACAAATACATATGATCTGGTTTAACTGGAACTGGAATCATTTAAACACAACCATATTTTTCAAAGAGTGAAAAACCAGACGGATCCCCAACCCCTCCAAAGAGAGAGTTGAGAGCAAAAATGTGATCAGTATCATAAGTGTGATGGTCTATTATGCAATCCCTCGGAGGAAAATGACATTTAAGGTTAAAGAAAGAGCAATTTGGTGATAAGCAATAAAAAATGCCGTGCCATTAAGTGGGTGTTTGCAAATGCTTATTTTAAGTGCTTATTGCTGAAAATAGTGTTTTAAGTTGATTTAAGCCAAATGCTATAAGGAGCTCCCTACCAACTTAATTGTAAAATAGTAAGTATTGAGTTGTTTTTCCAAACACTCCAAGTTCAAATTTTTTTCACTTTTAACTTTTGTTTCCTTTTATGCTCTCTAGTGTGCTAAATGTTTTGGTACAGCAGGAAATTTTCATTTTGAGGAATGGATTATATTTTCATTCACTCTAAGCTTCTATTTCATGTGTTTATGCTGGACTGCAGGTCGAAGTACAGGAAATGGTCACAGTAAGACTCCACTCTCTATAAGAAAATGGTGGTTAACATTCTTATGCTAATCGTAATAAAGTCAACAAACAAGAGTTTCACTGAGAGGCAAGAATCGTGAATTCATTTTATTATATAGCAGTGCTGCTAAGGTCATGTATAGTAAAAGCTTCATCCATACGCAGTCAAACTGGATGGAATAGAAGTAGAAGTGCTTAGAGAAACTTACCTTTCTCTGGACCACCTCAGACATCTTATTGGCATTACTTTTAGGCCTTTTCATGACTTTGCTGTCCCAGGTTCCTCTAGCATGTTCTACGGCATCATCTGGAGGAGTAGACCCATAATTTACTCTTCCAGATTTAAGCGCATGCTCTTCACCTGTATTTGAATTTTTCTTTAACGGTACATTTCGTCTGTTCTTAACAGATGAAACATTTCTACAAGGATTCAGTGAGCTAGAATCTCCACGAAATTTATGTGCACGGTCATCCCTTGCTTGTGACCCATATGTACCATCCACCTGGAATGGCAACTGAGAAGGATCTCCAAGCCGAGGAGATGACTTGTCATTGTGCTTCTCCTCTGACCTCTCTACCGTAAGCCGTGGCCGAGGCCGAATACTCCGTTTCCGTTTTATCTTGGGCTGCAAGACCTGTTCATCTTCACCTTCATCACAATCTTGGATCCAACCACCAGATTGCTGGTGATCCATCTGAGAGTCCCCAGATACAGCAATTTCCCCTTCTTCTAATTCGTCTGCCTGGCAAATCAGAATATAAAAGAATGTTAGAGACTTAAACGACTCCCACAATATCTCATTACCAACAAATTGGAAAATGTTACCGGACATACCAATTTCATTGAATGGGAGGTGGACCTGCCATCTAAAGCAGAAAGCAAGCCAAACTTCTGAGAAGACACTGAAGGTGATACAATTCGCTTTATCTTTTGACTGTGTGAGGAAGATCCAGATGAACCTGCTTCTTCACGTATACTATCATTTCTGAGGCTCTCTGGAGCTTTTTGGTATTCACAACCATCAGCAGAAACAAGACCACCTTTCCAATGAATGTTTATTAACACGAGGTTCTCCAGTAGACTCATCATCTTCAAACTCCCCTATTTCTCCTTCTTCGTGAACAGAATATCTATTCCTGTCGTCAAAACTAGCTTCAGAATATTCTTCATTTCCTTCATCCAATTCAGTGTAAATTGGAGTTTTCCCCTTAGGGCGCCCCCTCCTTCTCTCAGTCTCAGAAGCCGCTTCACTGGAATCCATGCCAATAGCTCCTCCAAATAAAGCATTCTTTGATGGCTTTTTTGATGACTTAGCAATGGTAGCAATCACTTCTTGGGTACTAGTACGAAGCCATTTTGGGACCTGATCATATCGCCTCATCTCATCCACCCAGTCAAGTTCTTCATCCATTTGATCAAAGAGCTCCAATTCTGCTTCACTCCTAGCAATCATGCGGTTTACCTCATGAAGAGAAGGAACATCATGAACTGTTTCTTGATATCTCTCTTCATCATGCAACAGGGTTTCCAAGGTAAGCCGTCTCTCTTCATGTGTAGTCCTCTGGTCAAACCGCCCAGCATTTATTACTTCATCAGCCATCTCAATCTTATACTGTTGGATATTATTCCGAATCAGGCTCTCAATTGACCCCATGTACCGGTCCTTGCCAGCAAGGTCGTCATCTGAATCAACTGCACCTCCACTCCTGATTTCATTTTTGATGGCTTGATATTTTGTCAACTACAGCTTCCATATAAATGACTTTCACCTCCCTAGTCTGCCCAATACGGTGGGCTCTAGCAACAGCCTGTTCCTCATTTTTTGGGTTTGGATCAGGATCATATATGATGACTGTATCAGCAGATTGAAGATTCAAACCCCGTCCAGCAGCACGAATGCTGAGCAAGAAAATAAAGCAATCAGTGTCAGGGCTGTTAAAGTCCACAATAGCACTTTCCCGGTCTTCTAAACTAGTCATCCCGTCAATTCTTCTGAAGACAAGCCTACGCCACTGCAAATATTCCTCCATATATCAAGAAGCTTGGTCATGGTGCTAAAGAGCAGTACCCTGTGCCCTGTTTTCTGAAGCTTAATCAAAATCCTATCCAATATCCACAATTTTCCACATGATCCCACAAGAAAATCCTTTGAAAAGTCACTAAAATATGGATAATTGAGCAAAGGATGATTGCAAGCTTTCCTTAGCTCCATGCATCTATGTTTAAGGTTCTGTAACTTTTAGCTTGATAAAGTGCATTCTTTTGAACCTTACGTTGTTCATCTTCTGGGTCTACCCTAAGAGTACCAGTGGATTTGATCCAATCATATATGGCACTCTGTATAGCAGACATTCTGCATTTCAAAACAATTGAAACCTGCATTGAAATTGCAATTAGAGATTATGCACAACCTATATATATATGCATATATATATCTGTATATATATTATCTATACTATATAAAAAGAAAACCCCTTTTTTCACTCACAAATGGCGGTTACTTACACCGCGACACCAATTTTTTAAATTACCAAAATGTCCTTATGTATTTTCAACTATCTTATATATATACTCAAATTCTTCTTCCCATCCAAATGATTATACTATCTATCTATGTTAATATGAAAATTTCACCCACATTTTTTTATATCAATAATATCCCTAAATTAGTTTTATTTATTTATTTATTTATTTTAAATGTGATGTGTTGGTTTATAATCTTATTCTTATTTATAATACTTTATAAATGTAAATAATTATTTATCATATGCACGCAGAGACGGCGTGCCACAACGGCTAGTAGTCTTAAAAGGACATACCTTGGGAGGAAGTGATCCTTCCACATCTTCAACACGACGTCTGAGCATAAATGGCTCTAAGATTTGATGAAGTCTATGGATTGTGATCACCTTCTTTTCAGTCTCAAGCCAGTCATCTTCAGCATTGTGAGTGGGCCCTTCTTTTTGAAAAGGTTGAGAAAACCAATCATGAAACACTTTTCGATTATCAAAGACTTCTGGGAGCAGCAGGTTTAACAGAGACCATAGTTCTTTAAGATCATTCTGCATACAGAAGGAAGAGGAACCAAGGTTTCAGAATGGGGGTCGGGACTCAGGGCTGAGGGGCGGAAGAACGACGACTGCTACTACACAAAGAAGAAATGAAAAGGAAAACATGGAACCCAAGGCAGTATATATTTCTCCTAATTCAAGGGAGAGTAAATTGGCAAGCTAGCATAGCAGAGCATGAAACTATGTGTTGTGACAGCTTGTTGTATTCTATAATCAAAGAGTACAATTTACACAATCTAGAAACATTTTCCGCTCAAAATAATATCCAGCTGAACTATAGGCTTCAGGCTCGGAGATTGAGATCATATAAGAACCTATTCTCAGATTTGGACGTGACAAAGAATACAAGTTACTGCTATAGTAAGAACTAAGAAGTGAAAGTTACTGTGAGTTTGAAAGTCTTGGAACAGCAGGAGAAACCAACCATTAAGTCAAAATCATAACGGAGAGACCATTTTTCAAATGTAATCCGTGAAGATGCTTTTGAAATAATTAATTCTGCCATTAAACAATCCATGTTAAAGGAAGAGAATCACACTATCAAAAACTTTTATATGTAAAAGCAACATAACAAATATTTCAACAGAAATTGCTAAAAAGTGACAGCACATAAGACAAAAGCTTCGTCTATGTTCACGAACGAGGAGCTCCATAAATACAAAAGCTAACCTGCAAAGGTGTCCCTGTGAGAAGCAAGCGCCTTTGGCAGCGATATCTATCAAGATCACGAGCTAAAACTCCCGTCCTTCATACGCTGTGCTTCATCAATTATAATTACTTCCAATCAACTTTTGAAAGTTTTGATCGATCATACATAATGAACTCATAGGTCGTCACAAGGAATTAAACTTCATGGCCAAAACTTCCTACAGTAGATAAACAACGCGAAGTTCACTACAATAGAAGGCAAATTATCAATCTAAATTTGAATTGTATCAAAAGTAAATCTTCTTACTTGAGAAAACAATTTCGATCTTTGGTCTTTCCCACCAACATAATATATGCAGGACACACTCGGAAGCCAATTTGTGTAATTCACTCTGGAATACTAGTTAAATTAGGATTTAGGATGTAAAAGGAGAATATACTCTTAAGTATTTGAATGGAACTATAAAGAAATACAACCTTCCAGTTCACAAGAACAGCATTAGGAACAATAATAAGATGTGGACCATAGTTTCCTTTGAACTCCATTAAATAAGCAATCAAGGCCATAACCTGTATAAGGGGAAAAAAACAATTGGAGCTGAAAATATACATCTACAAACTTACCAGCACCCTAATGGACATAACCTGTATGAGCAAAACATTGGTAAATATGCAACTGTAAACTTCCCAACGAAACAAAATCCAGGTGTTCATTAAAATATTCAAAAAGAAATGAAGAGATCCAATTATCCGGTAAGAAATCATGCATATATAGAATGGACATTTTTCAAGATGCGAACATATTGGTAGCCAAAACCCTTAAAGTAACAATAATCCATAGTATTCACCTGTACAGTCTTCCAAGACCCATCTCATCAGCCAAAATTCCGTTCAATTTGTTGTTTATATAAAGATAGCATCCACTGCAAACCAACCTGGATATTAAGAAAGAACACAGATTAATGCCTTGAAGCAATCAAAAAGTAAAATCAATAGCAAAACTGAGCAGTCACATGTCAATGGACTGCTCTTTTAAAAGAGGGAAACTTACAAGCTGATATTCACGTAATGTTCCAGCACGCAACATTGAAGGCTGACTGATGACCCTTTCACTCACAGCATGTGCAAGATTGTAATACCTGGTCGAACCAAAAAATCAACGAGATATTACGCCAAACAATAATTATGTATGACAGCATATTATTATAGGTTACTGCAAAAATTGACAGTTTCCATGTGGCACAACCACTCAGACAACAAGAAACTACACTATGTTAATGTAGAACCTAAGAGAAGCAATACTAGATGCCACATCAAATTGGAAAATTCACCATTTCTACTGTATTTTGTTTAACGACCATCTCTATGTCAACTATCAGAAGTCTCTAGAAGAGTCTTACTTGTTAACAGAAGAGCTATCTTTTCGTGCATTCATCTCGGAAAATCGATTCCTTATCATCACTTCTTCTCTAGCACAGGCAGCAGCTGCTCTTACTTCTTCTTCCGAGAGACCCTTTGGTCCAGATTATAAATGAGAATACTTCAGTAAGAATAGGAAATGTACACAGACATGGAGAAAGTCAATTAAAAACTACAGAGTACTGTTTACAGAGACCTGGGGAAGAGAAAGATGTGTATTGGGAAACCGAACCCCCCCACCCTCCAATGCAAGTCATCAGTCCTTCTAACCACAATCATCAATTTCCAACTAAGATTTTTGTTGAGAAAATAATTGGTGATTAGCAGATACATGACTTGACAGAAGAAGAGAACTCATCAGCTTTCTACTGAACTTGGTAATGTTATTTGAGCCATTCCCCAAAAAGCATTTAATAATATTGAATACGCAACTTTCTACAATCATGACACATTTCCAAAAGAAGAGATAATTAGGTTAGACACTAAGACGTATTACTAAAGCAGCTCCAACTTCTTTCTTCAAACATGGTTCCTAATATATTTATAGTTTTAAGGACTTCATCCTTGTAAAGTACAGCTGTGCTAACATGATGAATCTTAATATGCACATCAAACATCTAAACATGCCCTTTCTGGTACAAAGGCAATAACTTTTAAACAAAACAAAAACCAAAAGAAATTGATCACTTTTGTTAACAGCCACAATCATTGATCAGTTTATCCATTCTAAGAGTTGAGATGGTAATACTTTTGTGATTTTAGTACTCAATCACCACAGGTGGCAACAAAGGATAAAAGCGCCTGCTTTTCTAAACAAAAAGTACTGGTTTCTACTTCCAGAATTATAAGCCTGTAAAGAGATAATTCAGTTATAATGTAATCCTTGTGTCTAAAGCATCTTATTTGGTTCATTAGAGATCCATGCCAAAATTAGGTTTTGTTTCTGCTTAGTTTGAGCCCAGGCTTTGGGAAGTAGGTAGTACCTGCGACGAGCAGCTGCAGCGGCGGCATTAGCTGCCTCCTCAAACTCCTGTTGATTTTTAGCAACTGTTATTTTACTTCCAAGTTTGTGAAGATATTCTTCAGTTTGAGTTAAAAATGATGATAGAACAGCATATCTTTCCGCAGCATCCCCAGGTACGTTAGTTTGTTGTTCAAGCAACATCTCCCTATATCTTTCTACATCATTATTTTTTAATGCCTCCATCCTTTTATTACGGTCATCATCTTTCCTCTTTGAGAACTCCCTCAACATCCTTTCATGATACTTGTGAACACCCCTATTGCGGGCAGTTCGAGCATCACGGATGGCCCAGTGTGTCTCTAGAAGCTTCTTGCGCCATTGCAATATGGACTTCAGTTGCCTGTCCCTAGTTGCCTTCAGATTAGCCTGTGATTGCCTATTAAGCTCCTGACGTTGCCGCTCACATAGCCGAACAAATTTTCGATATGGTCTATCAGGCATAGACATTATTTCTACTTGCTGTTGCTCAATCTCCTCCCTTAAGCGTGCCTGGCATTCAGCAAGCTGGAGTGTTTTTGATTCAATTTGTAGCCGTATCACAAGATCTGGTCTAATTCTCTTCCTCTCCAAGTTAACAGCAAGTATTTTATCAATCTTCTCTATCTTCTCTTCCCTTTTCCTTTTACGAATTTCTCCATCTTCCTCAGAAAGAAGATCTTTTATATCGTATGCCAGAATCAAATTATTGTTGTTCATCATAGAGGGTCCAAGAGTGTCATTTTTCCTGGTGAAGATAGGGAAATCAAATAAAGGGCCATGATACTTTCTAGTTGAACCAGCATCTTTAGGTTGAGATATACTGCTCGCTGGATTCCAATTTTTCAAGGGCATCGTATCTGAAATACTCGGCTGGGGAGCAACTGCTTACCTCTCTCTAAAGAAACTTCATTCCTGACAGGACTTTTCTGAGTTCCTGTTTCAGGCTCCTGGTCACATTTTGCAGAAACATCAAGGCTTTGCTGCTCTCCTTTTCCAGGAGGGACTCTCAGTTCCTTTGTTGTACTTGTGGTGCTTTGTGTAACTGCTAAGGCAGCCGGCACATTATCTCCTAAACCTTCCTCCTTCAAATTATTTACTCCACTTACCAATTTTACAACCTGAGAGCCCTTCTCGCTTGAGTGTATATGTTTCGCATGCCCATCTACATTTTCTCCAGCTAATCTATCGTTACTAACAATTACAGGAGGAGCAGTAACCAGCTGAATCTGCATATCAAGTGGTGGGGAAACAATGGCTTGGAGCAGTTCCCGTGGTAAAGTTCTGTCTTCTTTCTGCAATCAAGGAAAACAAAAATGGAACATGAATTTCAACATTTTTGTCAAGAAATCAATGACAAAGCAGACCAAAGGAAGTGGAAAACTTTTTAATGTGTAGGCGAAATCCCCAACCTTCAGTCGCCTAAATGCAAGTATTTGTGCTTTAAGTACATGCAGTTGCTGTTTAGTAAATCCAACATATGGTTGTCGCATCTGAGGAAGTGGTCCACCCTGAGATGTTGATGGATGACCCACATTAACATCATTAGGTGGAGTTAAAGATTGTGGGGGAGGTCTATTGACTTCTCTGGCATGTTGAATCTGAGAAGCTTCATCGACAGCTCCTGAAGTTGTTGTGACGAATGAACCATCAACTCCTTGGTTGAAATTCCCAGAAGACTGCCCCTGGGGCAAGGGAGACATCCCATTGCCAAGCAAATTATGCTGTCTAGGTGGCAAGGGGCTATCTACACCATGCACAGATATGTTGCCAGAGCTGTTAAATAGAGCTGCTCTAGATGTTACACCAAGAGTACTCGGTGAAACTGTCAGCCTAGCTTTAGAAGAGCCAGATTGGCCCGAGACCTCACTTGAGGAGTTACCATGGGGTGAACTTTCATTCTCAACTTGTGAAGAGGTAACATGGTTTGCAAAAGATGCAGATACGCCTGTACTGCTTCCATTTGCTTTTTGCTGAGCAAACATCCTGGACTGTATGAGTGGAATAAGCTGTGCGATCACATTTGCATTTGCAGGATGTGACAAGTCAATATTACGCTCAAGTGCCAACGCCTGCAATGCCTGCATCTGCGCAGTCATGGTGATTGGGTTGTTTGCCATGTTCACAGTATTTTGCTGCAACAGCGGCCCATGCATTAATGTGGATGAAACTGCTTGGCCATGTAGTGTAGGAAGATTAGATTCGGGATCAGGTCTGCTATCAGATGCAGAGGACAAATTGCGCTCTGCCTGTTTCTCACCCTGAGCAACACACTCGGATGATTTCTTGGACGAGGATGTCTGAGACTGATTGGCTGCTCGGGCAGATACGTACTGTTGCATCTTAATATTTGGTATCACACTATCCTGATCTTTGCCAAGAGGGGCAACCGTTCCCAGTTTCATCTGCTGTTGAGATGGAATTCCTAAAGCTGACCTCTGTTGTCCTGTCTGGAAGGCATATTGCATAGGATTCAACATTTGTTGCTCAACAACTTGACCCCTATTTCGACCATGGTCTGGAATGTTGGGAGAGACATGTTGCTGGCTGAAATCAACAAACTGCCTGGGGTTTTGAGGTAGCTGCATGGACCCAGTTGCTGCTGTGAAATTAGACCCTCCAAGGACTCCATGGAAATTTCCAGCTTGGTAGGCTAAGAGGGCGTCACTCCCTTCAGGTCTTCTCAGAAATTGTTGGTGGAGTGACTGTACAGGGCGTTCAGAAAGAACGGGGTAGTTAGCTACTGCGGCTTGCTAGTTCCCATATATAATTCCACACATTAAAAGCTAATAATTGCAGCTCCAGAGAATTCCCATGAATGTTATTGTAAAATAGTCAAACTCACTTATCAATTACATAGTACCAGCGTTGAAAATTGGACAAGTTTGAATAATACCAAATTAATATAAAAAGCAGAACAAAGCAAACTAACAAGCAGAAACAAATAAAAGTAACCTTCTGCTTTCCGCGATACTAGGAATAAAAAACACAAACAGTCCCAAAACCACTCTTTACACATAATCGATGAAACGTATCAGTTTCAAAGCCACTCTTTACAAACAAGCAGAAATACCCAAAACCTCTGGTTCAACTCCATTAGACTCTGCCACACTGAACAAGACAAAAGCAAAGGAGGTTAGAGACAAAAAAATTCTGACCTGTTTCTGCTGCTGCTGCTGATGATCAAATGCAGAGGAAGAGGAGGATGTAGAAGCTGTGGCCGATGCCGCCGTACTCCAGCCAGGCGGTGGCGGCCCACTAGATTGCATGCGAGATGTTTAAGAAAGCCCAAAAAAAGTACAGCGTGCCTAAGTCTAAAGAATCAAATTGTAAGAATCAGTTTATAATCGTATTGGTAAGTTGAAGCTGGTGAAAGAGTAAAAAATCCGGCGTTTCAAGGCTACGGACTGCATGCAACAAAATCAACTTTCAAACACTCCCAACGAAAACTTTTCATCACCAAGCCCAAGATTCCACCAAACGCCTAAATTCCGCCAGAAAATAGAAAGAACAACTTGTGCGTAAGTCCCTTTAGAACCCTACCACAAGCGGAGAGAATATAGTTGATACAGACATTTCAAAGGAACCATATTTCAACCATGAAAGAACCTCAAAAAATGGAAGATTTCAGCCTACACTTGGATTCCCCTAAAAATTAAAAAAGCACAAAACCAATAATCCCATCAAAACCCTTTTTTGACAAATTGACGCGGGCGATAAAATTTAAAAACCACCGAAGAGAATTCCGGTGCCAAATTTCAAAATTCACTCCCCACGCATGGCCCCCATACAGGTCTGCAGACAGAGAGCGAATAATATATATATATATATATATATATAAACGTATCTGTTCCGACAAATATTTTTTTGGACAAATCGAAAACAAAGGAAAGATAGGCGCGAAAGTATGGGGCCCAGAGGCTGACAGACAGTGGATCTGGCCGGCGTTATCCGATGTTGCCGGGACCTTTTCCGCAGTGCGGTCACTCTCTTTCTCTCTCACTCAGTGCGTGCGTGCTGTGTGTGTGAGAAGTGAGAACAAGTTTTTGTGGAGCAACTTGCTGGGCTGGGCCCTTTACATAGGTTTGTAGGGATTTTCCTAACGCCTTCAATTTTATATGCATTTGTTAAACTTGGGAGGGACGCAAAGGCCACAAGCCTTCCTTTGATTTTATTTTATTTTATTTTCTTTTTAGGGTATATTTATGTATATATTTTATTATTAAATTTTGATGAAATTTTATATTTACATAATTGTTCACTTTGTTCTTGCTATTTTTAAAAATATAAGTGAATGGAACATTTTGAGGTAAAAAAATTTAAAAGTTAAGTAAATTATTTTTTTAAGAAATTATCAATAGCCCTCTCGTGGGCTCCACTCTCATGCTTGTACCCTCTATTCTCTCTTTCTACACTTCTTCTTCTATTTTAAACTTTTCTCTCCTCCTATTCTACACCTCGTAGCTTCATTGTCGCCTCTTTCTACGCTCTCTTCTCTCTTCATACACTTCTCCATTCTTTCAACTCTCCTCCTATTTTTCACATTGTAGGTTCCCTTCTTCCCTCCCACTCTCTCAATCTTCTTCATGGGCTTTATACCTTTTATTCGCCTCTTTTCTTCCTCATTATAATTTATCCTCACACCAAACCCTTATACACTCCTCATATGCATTAGTGTGTAGAAATTTATAATAATTTAATAAAAAAATTTATTTATTTTACCTGTAATAAATTAGTAATAAGTCATTTCTTATTCAATTTTTTCTTTTAATATCAATAAATTCATAAAAACAAGGGGTATCTATCTGTTAACATAAACAAAACATCAAGGGTATTAGGTTTAATTTCTAAAATTACAGAGAAATTAATGTGTAATTACACTAAACTCAAAAAAAGGACAGTATAATTATTCAGGGACCATGAAAACCTAATTCAATTCAATGAATTAAATTCTACAAAATTCACTTTGTTTCTATACTTTTTGAATAATTATGATTAGATATAATTGCAAAGGCTTATAAGTATTTTGCAGATAATAATAAACTGAAATTGTAAGAAAAGCTAAAAAAAAAAGAAAGGGGATCCGACCTGCCGGATTCGAACCAGCGACCTAAGGATTTCAGCAGCCATACTACAGTCCTCCGCTCTACCAACTGAGCTAAGGTCGGATGCTTGCAAGCAAACTCAACAAAAAATCTTTGATAGATAATTCTCTTAGTCATGAACTAATTGGACTATATTTGTTCTTTGGACAAATAACAACAAAATTTTTAAATTTGTTATAATTACAAATACCTCTCATTGTTCGAAAAATTATATATATCTTTCTAGAATAACTGACAATTTCACAAGTACTTCACAATAAGCTATCAAGTATTTATTAAATAACCATTCATTTTAGAAAGTGTTAATAATTTTTCAACACCGAGCGTATTTATAATTACGCTAAAGATGAGAAGACGCGGTCGCAATTTACAATTCCTTTTGCTATATGTATTTGAGAGATCCCAATTTGTGAAATCAGACACTGAGTCATTTCCATCCCATTTTCCTGGTTCCGATTAAGGTTCAAATAATGTCTTAATTTGCTGAAATTCTGGAAGTACACTAGTAGAACAGTTGTCATTTTTGCAAAAAATGAGACTGTGATCTGAAAATTGAGGTTCACGAACAGCTGCTAAATATCTCCCACTCACCCTTAATCTAACTGGAATCACTAGAAGACTCCAACTCCGCCAACACCAAATATCACATCGCTCACATTTCATAAAATTTTTCAAGCTTTTTCTACGAATTCAATTTCAAGAATATACAGAAAATTCAACCACATTTCCCAGAAAGCATCTCCTGATACAACAAGCTAAATAATCAAAACTCAGAAGGCGGCCTATGTCAGAAGGTAGAAGTACAATCTCGTAGAAAATAGATTAGATCATTTAAGGTCTCCTTTGACAGTTCATCAACTGTACGCGTTACAATCGAAAAGAAATAACCGACGCCCGTATTGGCCCGTGCTATTAATCTTAGCATAAACACAAGTACGTAATAATCTCAGGGGTTTCATCAATCTTAGACCAACTTACTTAAACATCTCGAGCAGCTGGCATCGACCGGGGGTCTAGCAAAGTAAGAATAGTGAAGATTTGATTCAATCGAGCCCCTTCGTGCAGTATTTTGTGACTTTTGATTTTTCTTTCGACACCCTCTTCATCCATGGTACCTTTTTAGGTATATAGCAGGTCTCTTTCTATTTATTTTTGATACTCTAGTCCAGAATCTTCTCTCCAGTGGAAAAGAAGTTCCACACTAATGTGCCAATGATATACAACACAACAGCCACTTTGAACACATCATCCCAAGAACCTGCGGTAACATGACTCAAGAATCAAACCATAATAGTCAAAATGTTAAGGCAGTTGTTGGTAAGAACCAGAATGCCCAAGAAAATGATCAATTGGTTTTTTCTTGTACCCTTTTGGAGTATGTATCCAGTTGCAGCAGTCCCAAAGACACCAGCGAGCACACCAGCCGTGTTAGATAGTCCCAACAGTACACCCTACAAGGTGGAAAGCTCACCAGTATTTTAACATTGGGCCGACGAATTAATGCTTTGGATACAGTATACATTAACACCCTTAATAGTAAGATGATATAAAACTCACTGCGTAACGGGGCCCAATATCTTGGTGATTGGAGTAGAGACCAGACTGTGAGAAAGCATCAGATCCCTGTGGGGAAACCATTTACAAATCATAAGGCATTATAAATTTCAAGGGAAATTAAGTCAAATGGTATGTTAGAAAACAACTCAAACCTGACTGCAAGCCATGCATAGAACGGCTAAAGCTGGTGTCTTCACATTACTAAGCTGTGTTAAGAAAAAAGCAGGGCCCAAGAACCCAATCGACTGCATTATCTGTGAGTAAAGAATGGAAGAAGAGTCATTCTCTTTTTAGTGCAGGTTTGATCATTAGTAATCAGCACTAAGTTTCGCTGCATCATTTTGCTTCTTAAGCTTACACGCAGGAAGATCCATTTTCTTGAAATACATTGATGGCATACATGCGTCGTAAAATGTCCATGCTTGAAAAAGAATGAGAATGCTTGCCTTGCGAACTGATGTAATTGACAGGCCTTTGCTCACAAGGGTATCTGCAATCCAACCACCTATATTAGCAAACACGGCCATTGTGAGCCATGGAAGCACACAAAGTAATCCAGATTCTGTGAGGTTGAACTTCAAAACCTGAGCAAATAATCACAATAAATGGGAAAGGAATTAGTACGACTGCTTGATTAGTTTTATGTGTTAATTAAGAACTCATATCAAATTGGAATATCTCTAGCCATTAAGCCTTCATATTGCATTGGGGGAAAAATTAACTGAGCAGAAGCTCTATCAGTTCTCATAGCATTTAATAGCAAAGTATACCTGGTTGTAGTAAGTAGGCATCCATGTCAACAGAATAAATGTTCCCCAATTATGGCAGAAATGGGAGATAATGAGAGCCCAAACAGGGGCCTTGGATAGAATTTTCTTCCATGGGATTCTGGAGACAGGTTCCTTTGATATGCTGCCTCCCAAGATCAACTTCTTTTCGTCCAAGCTTAGGTTTGGATCTTCTTCTGGTGAGCTGTGTGCCTACCATAGGTAAAATTTGAGTTTCTAAAAGAAATCTGTAACACGGCACCTACCGTTGCAGTGTAGCACCAGACACATGAAAGTAAAAAAAGATTAAGCTCAAGGGGCAAGCAATTAGTTCCAGGCTATTCCTCTCTACAGGTATCAATAATGTACCAGTAACATTGGCTCAATGCAGTGGCAGAATTTCAACCTGCTAAAGCTTGCAGGTTTCAAGATGCAAAAGTTACTTGTTCTCAGGAATTAAAATAATGGAATGAATAGAAACTGCAAAACATCAATCAGTTGATAACGTTTCTTAGTATTCAACTGATAGAAGGGATGATGGGAGTGACACAGGATATTGAAGGCACAGATAAATATGATCTTTTCTTTGTAGGACCTGTTGTTTTCAGATAGTAAGCACATTTATCTTGGAAGGAAAGATCCTAGGAGTTGGTTATCCCACCAGCCACCGACTGATTGGATACCGACTGATTGGATAAAAGGAAGAGGAAATATAAAAATATTCTGTCTAAGATTCTTCTTTTTCTGGTTGCTCCTTGTAAAAAAATTGTTCTAGAAAGAAATAAGGCCTTACTTTGCTCAACCACAGTGCAAACCAGATGCTTCCAAGGGATCCAAAAGAATAGAAAACCGATGGCCACCCAAACTTGTGGATCAATATAGGAGAAAACGCCAAACCAGTAACTGAACCAAGGTACATGCCACTATATACTAGTGCGAGAGATCTGCTTCTTTCGGACACTGGAATCCATTTTGATAGCAGATTATTCATCGCAGGCATAGCCACACCCTGTTTAGAGAATAGACATCATTAGATGTGAAATCATACTCCCATACGAAAGGTTTTTGTATCTTTGCATCTTAAAGTGTTAGATAAAGAATGGTGGCCCAGATTGGTCAGTAAAGAATGGTAGGAATTTCAAGTCAGTAACCAGAAATATAGAGCACAATGTCTGACTGAGTAAAATGTTAGATAAAATATTAGAACAACTGCCGTTCAAATGCAGAAGTATTTCCTTTTTAGGTACCAATGCCAAGAGGGAAAGATTTGCTATATACGTCTGGCTCAGAAGGAAGTGCGTTATTCCAATTTTAGCCTTGGACTAGTACAGACAGACAACCTTGAATAAGTTTATGCAGAAGTGTATTAGCAGCTTACCTCGCCGATTCCCATGAAGGCTCGCATGACAAGTAAGAATGGAAGCCCAATTCTTGCAGCAATAGGTGTTAAAACTGTTGCAATAGACCACCAAACTACTCCAAAACCAAGTACTAGCTTCCCACCAATCTTATCTGCCCATATGCCTCCAACAATCTACTCAAACAACAAATCCCAAAGAAATTTAAACTAGAGACGAAAATATAAGCGCTATGAAGTGGCTCAAATGATGCCTAAAGTAAGGTTGTTAACATTGGAAGAAAAATGCTTAAAAGAATGATACAGTAACCAATGTTGGTTTATTTTTCATCATATTTTTGAAGTTAACAAACAACAGTTGGAAAGTAAACAGCATGATGACGTCAAAATTACCTATTGAGTACTGTTTAATTGACTATACTGTGCTTGATTCTCCATTATAGACCTATACATTCGATTTATTGATTATAAGTTGTCAGGAGTCCCATAACTGTGCATGTGGCACTTCCGACTATTACAGAATTGTACTAGGTCAGGAAATTGCAAGTTATTACAACAGTACTTACTATACATTGGTTTTTAAGTCATACAAAAGCTATAAAAGATTCAGAGGAAAGCAGACTACTATTTAGTATGGAGCACACAGTTGCAATAACTATATGCTTTGGTACATGAGTTACTTCAAGAGATCAGTGCATCCACTTTGTGTTAAAGTGGAGATAACTCGAGCCTATCAAAAGGGCTAAGAAGTTATCCAAATAAGAATAAAACCTGTGTGAGCAGATAACCCCAGAAGAAAGATGACTGAATCAGGCCAACAGTCGCGCTGTTCCAATTGAATTCCTTTGACATTGGGAGTATTGCTATGCTCATATTCACCTAAAAGAAGCAAGCAAATTAGTTAGAACAGATAGTAATGATTCCATCTCATTTGGCTCGTATCGGAACTTGAAAAAGCAAGCAACCAACTCCCAGTATTACTTTGGACAAGTAAAATGCAGAGTTAAGTGGAAAACTCCACAAAGAAACACATCAACAAATCTATAATAAATTAAAAACATAAAATAAGTAATGAACATTACACGGTCCATGTTGCACAACAGAAATGCAGCAAAACAAAGTAGCACCATCACCCATCGCTTTGGAAATTGCTTCCACCATGGTTTTGCTGTGTCAACTCCTTCGAGTAGAGCAGCTTCACCTGCCCCCTCAGACGATACAAAGGTCTCCAGCTCGGTTCCTGTTATGTCATAATCTTGAGATTTGAAGTCGGCTCGGGTCCTCATAACTGTGGTATGCTTTGATCCATCAATAAAACCAAGCTTATCCAACTTCCTTGCTTGAATCCAACTAGCACCTGGGTAAGCTGAAGAAATGCAGCATTGGTAGACTCCCTTGATTTTCCTCCTTGTAATAATGGACTTAAAACTCTTGCTCATTTGGTGGGACATTAAGAGAGGAGGATCTATTTTTACATGAGATGTTGAATTTGATCCGGAAACTTCCTTGTTCGGTTGATCTCTAGTATAGCGAAAGGAAAAGCTTGTCCGTGGATTATATACCTTGCTGCAAAACATATTTCTATTTATGCACCGCACAGAAGCAACACTCAGGTGGTCACTTCTTTGATGATCTGTAGCTGCTTCTCCATAATATACTCGTCCTGGGAACACAAGTAAATAATCTGTTACAATCTAAAAGACCATCAACGGAGAGCATACTGTAAACAAATTGGGCATTTGAATTGGAAAATTACTCCAAAAGGATGGAGTACGTCTCATTGCAACATAATAAAGGATTTAAGCACCTTAGGAGTTACAGCACCTCTCAGATCAGTGTATCCCCTATACACACATTAACTGCTAATGGTTTTGAAATACATGCTACATTGAATGAGGACTGCACACGGGAGTCCCACAAACTTTATCATTTTCTTTTCCTGTTTTGTCCCGTTCACAACTGTAGGTTGCATGTCATTCTCAATTGTGCCTAAGTGACACTGAATTTTTGTTTCCAGAACACATCATAGTTATGCCCGGTTCCATTCGTACCTTCCCCTCCACTGCATCATTAACCTACTAAAAACACTCCTATATTAAATAACTAACGCTTTTTAACCAATACACTACCTCGAACAAGCACTCTCATCACCAATTAATCCTAACGCCTCCCCGAAATGCAGGAGGCACTTGGTAATTCGAAATTCAGAAAGTGACTACAATAATCAATTCTAACCACAATTTAAATCTATTTCTTCTTACAGCTTGCAATAGTACATCAGCAAGAGCAAAGTCAACATTATAATTTACTATACACAAAAATAAATTCATTGAACAGAACAATTGCAGATTAATGAATAAACAACTACCAGAACCGATGAAAGAGCCGAAATTCCGGTGAGAAACGACGGCGCCGATTGCCATTGCGTCCGGAAAATAAATCCTCCAGCAGCACTGAATCTCACTATTTATCCACTCATATCTCCAGCAATAGATAACCAAAATGTATATATAAACTCTTGTACAAATACAAAATTTATCAAACAACTGTGAGTCTCTCTCACTAGAAACTGTTCCTTTTCTCACTCTAAAAGTGGATAATAAATATCTGGGAGCAAATGTTCTTCGTATGAATTTCAGCTCAGAATTCTTCTTTTTTTTTTCCCCTCAAAGCGGGAATTTCTAAAAGAGGGGCTGAGAGAACGACACGTGGACCTTCATCTTCCAGATTCTGAGCTTCTTTGAATTGAGAAGGGATGTGGAAGGACACTTATGCCCTTACATTCGATGCTTTATTTACTATAGTTTTCAGCAGATTTAGAGGTCAAGTTGAGGGTCTTTCCGGAAAGTCAGCTGGATACTAATTTACTAAAAAGCCCCGGCCCCGGCCCCAGATGCGAAAGTAAGCCGGAAAAGGGATTGGAAGGAGAAAAAGGGCTTTTCCGATTTAAGAATTTTTCTACCGTTAGTTAGAAGTCCTACGTGTCTATTTCTAAGGACGCCACGTCATATTTTAGCAAATAGGCCCATTAGTAGTATAGTCCAGTTGGGCCCATACTATTCTCTAAGCCCAATAGTAATTATCATCTATATTATATAAAAAAAAAATTCATTTATAAATGACGGTTATTTACACCGCGATATTAATTTTTAAAAATACCAAAAATATTCTTATATTTTCAAAATTTCATACTCAAATTCTTCTTCTCATTGATCTATACTATCTATATGTACTAATATGAGAATTTCAGTGGCACCAAATTTTTTTGTGTTAATAATATATCAAATTAGTTTTATTTTATTAATTATTACCTTATTTTTTTAAAATATAATGTATTTATTTATATATCTTATTCTTTTTTATGATATATTTTAAAGCATAAATAATTATTTATTATATGCACGCATGGACGACGTACCATAGCAAGTAGTCTATAAAAGAAATTTTTTTTGATCGTATTAATTTTAGAACACTTGAATTTACCTTAATTTTTTTTTTTTTTATTTCTTCAAAAAAAATTTGATCTTAATAGTAATTTCAAGAGTTTTTAATAATTTTATAATTATAATTTTTTTCCTCCCAACCACAATTCCATGTATCTTTTTTCAAAAACTCCCTCTCGCCCGATTTTCTCCCTTATCAAATCCAAAGACGTTTCTTCTTCCCTACTGCTCCTCCGGTTCTCCACTTCGCCCAAAAAGTGAGTTATTCTTTCTTGAATTTTGAATTTTTCATTTTAATCATCCCAATTTTTATTCTCTCTTTCTTCTATTACTTCACAATGATCACAATAGCAACAATGAAATCACTAAAGTTGAGCTCAGAATGTTGAAGGTACGAAAAGGTTCTTGACCCATATACTCTGCCTATTCGAATTACTACAATTCACATAAAAAAAAATAAACAGTTCAACTTAACCAGCATTATTAGCAAGATTGGCATTTTGATACCTGAATTCCTTCTTCATTTATTTGATACTAGTCACCCTAGCACGCCGTATCTGCGCGTGCATATAATAAATGGTATTTTATATTTTAAAATATATTAATAAGTAAAAAACAAGTATATAAACTAATAAAAAAAAAGAAAGAAAGCAACAAAGAAAAAAAAAAAGAAAATAAACTTAGAGGTATTATTAGTATAACAATAAAGTTGGTGTTACGGTGTCATAACCGCCGTTTGTGATAGAAAAAAAAAATACTTTTTTATATAGTATAGATGAGCATAGGTGATATCAACCTAGCTAAAGTTTATATAAATATTTTTTTTTCTTTTTCTTTGCTTTGCCCTCTTATTATACTAGTCATAACTACGTGCGTTGCACGTCGTTCGTATTATTTTAATAAACTCTAATATTATAATATAAATATATAAATTTATAAATAAAAACATGTTAACTAAATTTAATAAGTACTTTATAGACAACAAATATTATGTTTATAAAGTAAAAGCATATAGTTAAAAAATAAATTTATTTTTTCTCCATTTTAATTATTATTTTATTTTATAAATTACATTTTTCTAATTTTAATATATGTATCTATAAATAAATCCCAATTCATATAAGTGAATTTATGTCAAGATAATTATATACATATACAACAAATACACAAAAAGACATACACATGCACATACTAATATACATTAAAATTGATAAATAAAAAAAATATAATGATTGAGTTTTTTTATATAGAGAAGAAATGCATATAAAATTTAAGTACGTGCAACATATACTTTAAGATATAAAAATATATTAAAATAAATAATATATATATATATATATATATATATATATATATATATATATTTTTTTTTTACTAGGTGCTTTTTAAATATAGTTTAATATTTGCCGTCAAATATTTATTTAGTAAGGCTCTTATATTCTCAATATATATCATTTTACCTTGAAGATCACATTATAGGAACGAACAATGAAAATAAAATTTTGATTTTCTCTTTCACATTTTACTTTTAGATCTTTTATCTTATTAATTAGTTCTTTTATTTTCTTGTATTATGAAATGAGCATTAAAATCCTAGTTTCTAATTGAATTTTATTTTCATTGAACTTGTGGTTATTCTAAACTCGTTTGACTTATGAAATAATATTTTAATTTTTTTTTTGTTTGGGTTCAAATTTTGAAATGAAAAAAATACATTGATTTAGTCATTTTATTTAGTTTATTTTTTACTTCTTTATTATCTATCTTTAGAGTTATTTGAGCATAATTTTCTACTAATAACCTCACTATAAAAAAATTATATTATTCATCATGTTGTTCGAAGAAATTCTAGAGCAAAGTTCTAAATTAATTAAATCATTTATGAAACAATTTAAAGTGGAATAATAAGTATTAAAATTCTTAACTTAGACGATATAAAAATAATTACTTCAATTTTAAATATTTATTCATCAAACTACAATTTATCAAATGTTTAAGAGTCGAATTATCTCTCTAATTAACTATTAATTAGAAATCCATGATTTTATTTTTTCTGTCGTATAAAATTGTATCTATTATGTATTTTAAATAATATTATTATAGTCATGACCAAAAAAAAAAAAAACTAAAAACATTTCAGGATTACTCATATTTTTGTACTATTTTATTTTAAAATTTAAAATTTATTCAATTAATTATTTATAACATATATATAATCTGATCTTATAATTTAAATTAATTTGTTTCAATTTGCATTAGAATTCTACCATTCCAGTTAACTTTGTAGTGTTTAACACCTAAAAGAACACTAATTAAATTACTTATTAGGAAAAAAAGTTCAATGATTTATATTCTATGTTAAGATCATAATAGACATAACAAAAATATATAGGAAAAGCAAAATATGCCAAGTTTATTTTAAATTTTTAAAATTTTATTTTGTCAATATATTCAATGTTTTTAAGTTTGAATTATAAAAAAATAAAATATATTATATGAAAATATGATTCATCATTGAAAGGATGTTTATTAAAAGATAATAATATAAATAAATAATAATTATTAAAAAGTTATTACTAAATTAAATTTAGACTTTCTTTTGATCTAGATCTATGTAACATGTATATAGCACTTTAAACGTATCACATAAGATCAAGTCAAGTAATTTTATATGCTAAAATTTGATATATGTAATTTCTTTCAACTAATCATAATAGCAATATATTAAGAGATAAAAATAATATTATTAGTCAATCAAGGCCAAAAAAGAAAAATATAATAAACTACTAATATATAATAAAATGATATTTTATTAAATTGATAATTTTCTTTATCTAGCCACCCAGAACACTAAAATATTATAAATAATATAATATTATAGAAAAATATACAAATAAAAGGGTAAAATGCAGACACCCCCAATATATGGGGTCATTTGCACTTTGCCCCCCAATCATTTTTTTTTACACGTCACCGCCCAACCTTTTGATTTTGTTGCACTTTGCACTTTTCAGGGAATAGTGATGGAATATTCCGTCCGCGTATGAAATTATTTGCACTTTACCCCCCAGTGTATGAAATCACTTGCACTTTGCTCCCCCAACTTTTTTCAATATCAGGTGTGTGAAACCTCTAAATTGAATAAGAAAATTTTAAACTTCAATTTACAAACAATTGATGTGCTTGATGGTGGCGCCGATAAAAATACATGATTTTTTTCACTTTATTTTTTTGGTTTGATTTTTTCTCTTTTTATACAATAGTAGTGTATTTGATTTGTTGTGAAATTACACTCTTTTGTGATTTTTTCATTTGGGTTGTTGAAATTCAATCTCTTCATTTCGGTCGGTTGAGTGTTTTTTATTTTCTCATCTGGGTTTTTAATTTCAATCTTTGTAATGTTTTGTCGATTTTATATTTGTGTTGAAGTTTTTTGCTTGATGGTGCGCCGATAGAAATACATGATTTTTTTTCTTTATTTTTTGGTTTTATTTTTCTATTTTTATACAATAGTAATGTACTTGATTTTGTTGTGAAATTACACTCTTTTGTGATTTTTTTCATTTGGGTTGTTGAAGTTCAATCTCTTCATTTGGATCGGTAAGCTTTTTTTATTTTCTCATCTGGGTTTTTGCAATCTTTGTATTATTTTGTCGATTTTATAATTGTATTGAAGTTTTTTATTTGTGAATTAAAGTTTAATTTTTTTGTTCGATTTAGGGGTTTGACACACCTCATATTGTGGAAAGTTGGGAGAGCAAGTGAAAATGATTCATACGTTGGGGGACAGAGCGCAACTGATTTCATATGCCCGTCACCTATGGTTAAAAAGCTCTTGAAGTGTAGTTTTATATGAATTGATTTTATTTGAAAAGCTTATGTAATCAAAATGTTATGATAAAAGAAAAATACATTGCTAACTTTAATTTATAACATAACAAAGGACATTTAGTATTATATTTAAACTATAATATTATTAAAAGAAAAGCACAAGTATTCGTCATTTTCTATAATTTAAAAATTCGTTGCAAACTTGGTCTCGGATTCTAACTATTGCAAAAATTGTTGCAACTTAGCAACATATATGATCCATGACAAAGTTTGCTGCGACTTTTGCAACGACTTGCAATAAAATTGGGTCATCCAAAAGTTGATCGATTTTTGCAACCGATGTTTGCAGCGGAATGTTCGTCGCAACAATTCTTTGTTGTTTTGCAACGAAATTTGCCACAAAAAAACTCAATTTTTCGGAATTCCGTTGCAAAGTCGTGGCAAAGTCCGTAACAAATTTGCCACGAAATTTTCTGCTGCAAAAAAACCATTGCTATAGCATCATTTTTTGTAGTGATCATTTAGTACATGATAATATTATATTATTAGATTTTAGAAAAAAGTTAATTAGTTCAAAAAACTTTTAAAATGTTTCATAAGCCTTGTGGTATAAATATCAATATAATCCTATATATAAAATAAATATCTTGTATGTACAAACTTGTGTTTATAATTAAAAATGAAATTTGTCTCTGATCAAATTAATGATAATTAAAAGGACTTTTAAATTAAAATTTTAGTTAACTTTAGTCAACAGCCATTGAAATACAAATGGTTAATTATTTAAAAAAATTCACTTAATGTTTCATTGGACTTATATATGGTCCTTCAATTTTTTGCAAAAGCTAGGTTTTTATTTTTTTTTATAGTTTAGAGTTTTTCCTCTTTTAAACTTTTTGATTTTACAATTAATTCTCTTCATGATACTTATCTTTCATCTCTATATTTGTGATGAGAAATTCACCATTATTTCATGTGAAAAAATAATTAATTTTTCTGTTCTTTTGCCTTCTATTAAAATTTTAGATCTTAAAAATTTCTCTATAATATTAATTTTTCATCGTTATATTTGTTTCATTTGTAAAATATTGGCTAAAATGCATTTTACCCCCCTGTATTTTGTTGAAAAAGCTAAAAATCTCCATGCGTTTTCGAAATAGGCTAAACCCCCCCCTGTGTTTTGTAAAACTCAATAAAAAACACCCTTTTCGTTAGTAATTAATGGAATGTGCATTATACGCGCCCCTTGTGCGTTTGGGCATATTTTTTCAATGATTTTGACTTTATTTTTGAATATTTTTTACTAAAATACCCTCATTGTATTTATATATTCACATGTATGTATTTTTATTTGTTTTGAGTGATTTTGCATTTTCATCCATCCCTAAAATAAAATATATAAATTTATATTTTTATTATTTAAATCATAAATTATTAAATTTGTAAAAAAATTGAAATTTAAAAATTATAATTGTTAAATCTTTTTAATTATTTAAAATATTTATTTAATTCAATTTAAGTATAATAATTATTATAATTTTGTAAAATTATTTTTAACTAAATAAAATATATATTTAACTATTAAAATTATTTTTTATTAATAAATATATTTAAATTATTGTAATTATTTTAAGACTAGTGTTAATTAACTAAAATATGTATAATTAATATAATTAAAATTAAAAAAAAGAGAGAAAAAACTCATCACCGTCGCCCCAAAAAAAAATAACTATGGGGGTCTGGGCGTCGCGTCGCCATCTTCCTTGTTCTGGTGGGAGGGTTGCGGGGGGGGGGGGGAGAGGAGGTGGGAGGTTGCGCGGGGGGGGGGGGGGGGGGAGAGGCGGCGGGCTGGGGTGGGGGTGCCGGTGATTTGGGGGAAGGGGGGTGGTAGCCAACTGGGTGGGGATGGGTTTGGGGATTCATTTCTTTGTTATAATATATATTTTTAATCAATAAAATATCAGCCCTTGATACATTTAAAATCCAACGGTTAAGATTAATTGATTGGATCTGACGGTTCTGATATAATCAATACAAATCTAACGGTTATTAAAATAATAATATATATAAATAAGGGTATGATGGTCATTTTTTAAAAAAGTTAACGTTGTTAGTTATATTTAACGGAAATGGGCGATTGAGCTATATTTAAAAAACACAAGGGGATTTTTAGCCTATTTTTAAAACAGAGAGGGGTTTTTAGCGGACTTTTTAAAACACAGGGGGGTTTTATGCATTTTAGCCTAAAATATTACTTAACTTTTTACATCCCTATTTGTAATACAAAGTTATCATTTAAATTAATCCATACTTTAGATTTGCTTCACAAATGAAATAAAATTTTGATTTTTTCCCTAGTTCTGCAAACAAAGGGAAAAAAATTAGTTTCTATTTCTATTTTTATTTTTTTTACTCATATACTAACTATTAATAAATTTGTTTATAATGTAATTTTCTTGCAATAACCTCTTTACTTTTTATTTATTCCTATGTTGGTGGAAAAAATTCTAAATCCATGAATAATATTTTATGAAATGAATTAAATGGAATAAGTATAAAAATCATTGACTAATGATAATCCACAAATCATAAACTCATTTAATTCATAATACAAGTTTTGAATAATATTATTATGATTTCATAATTAATATTATAGAGACAATTAATTATGAAACCACTTATGAAATAATTGATCTTATTCTACATTTGTTTTTCATAAATAATTAATTTTAACATAAACTTATTTAACGTCCTTATTTCTAATTAAAGTTTATTTTGTTGAACTTGTGGTATTATACTATTAATTAGGTAGCTTGGGATATAATTTATTGCCAAATAAAATAATATTTCTATGCAATTTTAAATTTTTAGTTATTAAAATATTTCAAGTTACTCATATTCTTATAATATATTTTTAAAAAAATTTATCTTACATTAAATTAATGGTAAATTGTACCATGGATTGCTTCCCTTTTCTCAAAGAGATGTTTCTCGAAGTTTCTAAATTATCTTTTCTTAATTATATATAGCATATATATTTTTCCTAGTTAGTATATATTAAACTTTTTACTAATTCTATTTAATAGTTTATGAATAAAACTCTTTATTATAATTTATTTTTATTAGAATTCTAAATCAATTAAACTAAATTAAAAAGTATTACAAAATTACTTGTTTGTACGCATAAATTTATAATATATTATTATATGAAAAGGATAGAATTGACATCACAAAAAGAAGAAACATATATAATATGTGGCAAATCATTCACACTCTTAAATTATAATAATAATATATAATATAATATATACATAGATATAGATAATATTTATCTATGGTTGCATGTTCATTTTTTTTTTCTTTTTTCAGAAAAGGGACATATGTTGTGATGGTTTTCTAGTATTTACAATTTCTAATATTCTTATAGAGTATTTTTATTCTAGTTAGCGTGTATTATATTAGAAATATGATATACAAAAAAATGATAAGAGTAAATAAGTATAATCTGAAAGTAATTAAAGTAATGTGAAAAGTAATTAACAGAAATTAATAAATCCATTATATTATATTTTTATCCTAAAAAAATAATATTACAAAGTTAATATAGTCCAATAAAAAAAACTTTTTAGGTGATTCATACATTTGTGTGTATATATATATATATAATAGATAGATAGATAGATAGATAGATAGAACAGATAGATTTAATTTTTGTAATTGCTAAACTATCCCTTATTAAATAATACTACTAAGAACATAAACAGTCCTATATAGCGGTTCATGTAAGAGACTAATAATTTCTTTATGTAGAGCTGGAAATCTTAATACATTATAACCCAATTAAATATTTTCTTCTATGTTCTATGAATTGAATTATGCATTTTAAATTCAATTAATTGTATGTGAATATATTTTGAATGCTAAAATTAAACAGAATTCCTTGAATTTTGTACATTCATTACAATGTATATAGACTTAAAAATAAGTAATCTTGTAATAATAAGTCTATGTAATAAATAATTACTAGCTGTTTGACTTCCATAGAAAAGAAATGTAAGTAGAATTTTTTTTTTATTCATGTATAGTTAATGATTTATGTAAACGTAAAGGGATCAATAGTAAATCAATAGTAAATCAATAGTAAAGGGATCAATAGTAAATCAATAGTAAAGAGAAATTACTTATTTTTATCTCAAGCCCGTGGTTACTCTAAACGTAAAGGGATCAATAGTAAATCAACTCATCATATTCCCTGATGAGTACAACTAATACAGGAAATAATTTGCCAAAAACAATGACAGTTTAACATACAAGAGAGTGGAAAGATAATATACCACCAACACATCCAAGTATAAGTGTATGAGTTAAAAGTCCACAAAACCACATTTAGTTGGACTCAGTTTTCAAGTTTTTCAGTCAATAATTAACAAACTACAAAAAGAAAAGTTTGAAGAAAACAGGAAATATACACATAAAATCATCAAACTCAATAATATATATGCGGCTAGATATCTAAACAATATCGAAATCCAAATTAAGAAGAATGAAGCATATTAACAACTAATGTATAAAAAGAGATGAGAGATTGTTGACCTTCTAGGTAAATGGTGATGAACCGGCAAAAGTTGAAAGAATTTAACAAGCGATGCTCGTCCTTTTGTTCTTCCAAAGTTCAACAAATTTCACGCATTAGTTAAAAGACAACAAAATATTGTAATTTGGCGAAGTTGAAAACAATTAACATGATATGGTGAAATAAACATGACGCTCATGAAAACATATATTCTTAAAATCTCGCAACAATTTTAGTTCGGAGGAACAATAAAATGAAACATTTTCTCAGTAAAAGACCATAAAAGAGAGAGAGACAGAGAACACCACAAAATCGAATACATCTTGGCAAAGAAAATTAGGTTCTCCAACTATAGATATCCTCCACCCGTAAGCATTAGTTCATAAAAAGTTTGCAAAATATGAATCCTCCACCCTTAAAACATTCATCATAAATTTGCAAAGTAAATATTCATTGATATGGGAGAGAAGTCAAAAAATCATGCAAGTGGAAAGTCACAATATTCAAAAGTCTTTTAATATAATAGTGCAAGGGTAATTTAGGCAAATCAAAAAAAGAAAAAAACCCATATGGCTTCATACTTTTATATAGATAAAGATAAAGATAAAGATAAAAATAGATATAGATATACATATAAATTTGTCGCAAAATTTAATTGGCAGCCCTCAAAGATGCAAGTGCTAACTCCTGGCTGAAAAGCTACTATTGAGATAAATGGGACGTACCTAGGCAAATAGATTTTTACAAGAATTAAGAAAAAAAAAAAAAAAACAAACATAGGTACAAAATTCTTTAATTTTCTTAATTTTCAATTTTGTTACATATGGAAAATGATTTGATAAGGAGAAAAGAATCATTTGGATTGAAAGATATATATGGGATCTTACAATGAATTTTTTTTAAAAATAAATTTTAGTAACATTCATGATTTATTAATATTCTCAGCACAACAAAATACTAATACTTTATTTTTGTTGAATGAAAATATAAAAGCATAACAAAACGAAGAATTTGGATGAAAGTACTTTATTTCGATATGATCCTTCAATTTTTCTACACATTTTTACAATGAATTCACTTTATCTAATAAATATATCTGATCTTATTATTAAAAAAATGCATAAAAACATATAGGTGTGTTTACTCTTCCATATAAAGCAGGGTATTTTAATATATCCCATTTAGTAGTTCGTTTACTTGGTTCACAGTTGGTCTAGTGATCTTGTACTAGTCCTGTAACTGTTCACCACTATTTCGCTGATTTGAATCTCGGCTCGACTCGCAGGATTCATATCCACATTCCCTCATGAAATAGAAAAAAAGTAAAAAAATAGTAATGACTGATTCAACCCATATTTGTTTGCTGCCTTTACCATTTAACCCCTATATTGATGAATAATTACATCTATTGTTGCAGGCTTCCATTGGATGCATTGACACTATTGTCCCCCATCTCCATCACTTGATTTCTCTCACCTACCTATGGCCTACATTTGGAATGTTGATGCAAAATCTGATTCTACTCAAAATTTTACCCTGCTGCACTCTACAAAGTCTCCATCTGAGTTAAGGATTCTTACTTTATTATTTTCCTCCTTTTTAATTCTTAGGTTGGGGAGAAGCTCTGTTGGAGGATTCTTGGTCAATTTTTGGAGCTCATAGTTTGAAAGAGGTACGTGTTGAGCCCCCTCTTGCTTATCTTCTGCGTATATCTGGTCCACTTCTCATAAATATTTCCAGTGCGCTTTTTCATTATTTGATATTCGTTGTATTTTGAAGAGAAATAGTAGTCTATGTAAGCCATGCTTTGCTAATTTCCTACACCATTAACACAACATCTGAACTAATTCATGATTTGTTAGACATTACCCGTGTCCTGCACTCAGCGGCCAAAATCTCGTTCATGCTTGATCAGTGTTGCGAATGTCGTCTTTGATATACTTTCAGAAAATTTTTCATATAGTAATGTAGGTATATGTTAGTTAATTAGTCGTATTAGTACTTTGTTTTAACATGTCGCACTTAGCCGATACTTTCTTGGTTATTACTTTGTTCGTCTGCTTCTTTTTTATGGTCGTTGTGTTGTTCTGTTTAACTCACTTATGGTAGGAGTGTTTGTAAATTATAACCCCCCCCCCCCCTCCCTAAAACTTCAATGTGTTTAATTGTTTACATGATGGTTTATTTTATGCACCCAATAACTGTACTTCAAAATCCTCTTATGAAACCATACACGTGTGGTTTGATTTTAACCTTTTGAAATGAAGAAATTTGAGTATGTTGAAATGTCATCCCTTAATAGGATAAGGCCCATTTGCAGAGAATTAGCTTTGATAGCATTCCAATAGATTATGGTTGAAATTGAGGTGGCATTATCGATTTTTTCATGTCATTCAATACATTAAAACGCGTAGACATTCTGAATTTAGGTTTTACATCGTCGCTATAACCTATACAGTAGGGGTACCTGATCAGGTTCGAAGACTGTATAGGTTAGTGTCTTTAGCGACGAGACTTGTCTAAGAAGCCTCCGGATGGACCATAATGCTTTTGGATGTTTGAGTTATGTGTTAGAACAATCGGATGGTGTTAAGCCCACTAAGAATATCTGTGTGCCTGAGCAAGTCGCTATGTTCCTTAATGTAATTTCACATCATAAAAAAAATTATGTTGTTAAGCATGACTTCATATGGTCTGGCTATATGGTAAGCAAGCATTTCCATGTCGTGTTGCACGTCGTTTGTAAATTGCATACAGTGCTCCTCGTTAAGCCAACCACCATTGCCGATGACTGTCCAAACCCTCGGTGGAAATGGTTCAAGGTATCGCTACGATCTCTGCTTACATATGGTTCTTATAGCACAAAACCATTGCTCATGACATATTCTCCAAAAGCTCTGCCTTTAAAATTTTTCTTGTTGTAGGGTTGTTTAGGTGCTTAATGTGAGAGTTCTGAAACATGAAAAAGAACGTTATCACACACTTAAAGGTCAAGTTGCAGTCAATATCCTAGGTGTCTTCAACCCTAATATGTAGTTCATCTATGTTCTAAATGGTTGGGAGGGAAGTGCATCAGATGGATTTTGCGTAATTCCATTAACAGACCCAGCGGGCTGCATGTTCCTACTGTTATACTAAATGATTTATTAATTAATTCAAAAATACTACCTTCAATACTAACTTTTATATCATTTTCCTTGTTCATTTCACTTATATAATGTATGGATGTATAACGGCCAGATTCCTGATTCTCTTTACGCATCTTTTAATGAAATGACGTGCATGTAACTATTATTTATGCGATAATGGATATGCTAACATAGATGGGATCGCGGCGTAGCCCCCCCCCCTCCCCCAGAATAAAGAGGTGCTCTTCAACTTGAAAAACTCTTCTGCTCGAAACGTCATAGAAAAGACGGTCGATTTGCTAAAAGTCCATTGGGGCATACTTTGTTGCCAGTCCTTCTACCCTATAGACAATCAAAGCAAGATGATCATTGCTGTTGGATTTTGCATAACTTTATATGCAATGATATGCCAGAAGACCCTTTGGAACTTGAGATACCCGATTCCCACGAGGCGGGGGGTGAAACAAGTGTGGATTGTATTTCAACTATAGAAAGCAATCCTGTTTGGTCGGCATGGAGAGATGAACTGGTTTCATCGATGTATAACGAGTGGTTGTCCCGTGGATGAGCCTAGAGATATGATTATGACCATTTTTCTTAACACATGCTTGGACCTTCTATGTGCGTATCGTATGAAATGCTCCTCCTACATTACTGTATAATCCGTACGCTAATATTATGTGTTCGCTTCATTCACTACAAAAAAATAGTGCTATAGCAATGAACATTTGCCACGAAAATTTGCAACGGAAATTTGTCTGTTGCTATAAGTACTAATGCTATAGTTGCAGCGACTTTTTTCGTCCGTGGCAAATTTTTCAATGGACGATTGCATGAAAAGAATTCGTTGCAAATAGTGTTGTTAAACTTTGACTTTTTTAACAAATTTGCAGTGATTTTTGCGATGACATCTGCGACGGATCTTGCCAAAACTTTGCAGCGACTTTGTTATAATATTTCCATTGCAAAATTTGTGGCAATTTCTTATTTCATTGCAATGACATTTTGCAACGAAATTTCGTTGTAAAATTGCAATGCATTATTTGCAACGGCAGCCGTTGCAAATTATGCAACGACATTTGCAATGAACTTCAATCCGTTGTAAATTTTACAACAAATTTTGCAACGATTGTTTTTGTTAAAATCCATTGCAAATATTTTTTATAATTTCCATTAATAATATTTTTCTTTCAAATTTTCATACATAATTTTTAAATTAAAATTATATTTAATCTACAATTAACAAGGTGTTAAAATCAAACATAAAAAGATATTTAATCAAAATAAATATAGAAAGATAATAATACATGTCAAAATATGTCCATTACACAAAAATTTAAAGTTTCTTGTCCACTACACAAAACATGTCCAATATTCAATAGGGGTCATCATCATTTTTACAATTATCTAAAGGTGATCGACCGGGTGATGGATCATTGTTGTTGAAGCCATCTTCTGATTCATTTACATCTTCCGATGTCGTACCTACAAGATATAATACATCAATATGATAACATAACCAAACTATAATTAATAAAAGAATAAACTAAAAATTAAAAATTGAAATCTTACACTAAATTTTCAAAACCAAAAGTTCTTAGTCTCTTATGGAATATCTTTGAAGCAAGGATATGCTCCTAAATAGTAGTTTGTAATAATAGTTAGCTTAGTTTCATTGAAACTTTCAATGATAGTTAACTTGGTTAAATTAGTTTAGTTTGCTTGAAACTTTAAAGTTTGAGTTAACTACGTTAAAAAAGTTTAATTGAAGTTTTTAAGTTTATAGTTAATTTAGTTAAATTAGTTTAGTAGAAAATTTTAAGTTCATAGTTAAATTAATTTAATAGAATTTTTAAGTTCATGGTTAAATTAGATTGCTTGAAAACTTTTAAATATGAGTTAACTAAGTTGAAAAGGTTTAGTTGAAGTTTTTTGAGATCATAGTTAACTTAGTTAGATTAGTTTAGTAAAAAAATTTAAGTTCATAGTTAAATTAATTTGATAGAAAGTTAAATTAATTTACTTGAAACTTTTAAGTTTGAGTTAACTAAGTTAAAAAATTAAAGTTTAGTTGAAGTTTTTAAGTTCATAGTTAACTTAGTTAAATTTGTTTAGTAGAAACTTTAAATTCATAGTTTACTTAGTTAAATTAGTTTAGTTGGAACTAATAAATTTTAGTTAACTAAGTTGAAATAATTTTGTTGAACTTTAAAGTTCATAGTTAACTTAGTTAAATTAGTTTAACTGAAATCTTGAAATTCATAGCTTTTAACTTAATTATAAAATCTTAATCTACAATCATCAACAACAACACTCATTCATCTCATCAACACAATCATATCTCATTTACCATTACAATATGTACTAAACATTACTTTACATTACAATTTATCTCATTTGTCTATCAAACAAAACAGATAACAATATACACACCTTTACATAAACCAAATATAAAATTTTTAGCACCATTATATAAATATGAAATTTCAAAAACAAGACAATAAAGTAGAGACTTTTTAATACCATTATATAAACTATTACATACACCATTACTCAACTTCTTAACACCAAAGTAAACCATTTTTAACATCTACAACAAATCATCATTTACAACAATATAACACCAAAATAAACCATCTTAAAAAAAAGAAGAAGATAACATACCTGAAAATTTTAGTTTTTCCTCAAATCTTCTAAAGAAAAGAAACATAAATACAAAAATGTTAGTAACCTATCTACCAAAAATAAAATAAAATATATTAAGAAAATCACAAAAAGAGAAGAGAGAAAGTTTATGGCGGCTGCATTTTCTTTTATCCCCTCATCTAAGAGCTTTCATGCCATCTTCCTGATCTCTGATGGAACTCTTGAGCATGCTTCTACATTTTCTAAGACATGTGCAATATGTTGTTTGAGACCAGTAATTCACCATGTACCACTTTCTCACAATAATTATATTTGCATTTCTTTTTGTCTCCTCCAACAGGAGTAGCATGCTCCCAACCATTATCTAATATTGGGGCCATTACCTATAAATAATATAATAAAAAATTATTAGTAATAATTTTTAAATATTTAGTAATATACATTAAATATAAACTTGATAGCATTTTTAATAAATAAATTGAGATATTTAACAATATATAATAAATATATGCAAGAAAGATTAATAAATGTATTACCTAAAAAAAGAGTATGAGCGTTGTTGGACTAGAAATCTTACTCTAGAATATTATTTTATATGTATATGACCAATAATTCTTACTCTAGAATATTATATGTATATGTATATGACAATTTCAACAAGAGTTTATTTTATAGAGTATATGAAGCTCACGGGTCTCCCTGCATAATTGTACCAACTTCTGCATTGCAATACTGTAAAGTTGGGGAAAAGTCAAAAGTTTTGAAGATGACAAGAACTATCAACTCCTTTTAATAATACACCGAATCGATTTTTCTTTCCTTCAATTGTATTACCAGTCCATGTTCTCGCCGATAATATCCGATATTATCGGATATATGTGATATTATCATTGTATATACAACGAATCAGACGATTTTCTCGGATCGCTACCCTCCAAGTCGGATACGTATCGGCCAATAATATCAGATATCGGCCGATACTTTGAACTATGATTCCAAGCGAAGGACGGGTCCTCAAGGATGCGCTTGAAAGTGTCGTACCGAGACGTAAAGACTCAAGCTTTTTCAGATAGTTTGTCATCAAAATCTTCTTTCCTGACCAGTGATCTACAACCCCTATTTCATAGTAGGAAGAGATTATGTTCGGACGATTTGGGTTGGTTTGCTTATAATCCCTTTCCCCCCTGCCGTGCTAGCATGTTAATGAAAGTATTGTCCTGGTGCTTAGTCCACCTGGGCGAGTAAAAATACTTGGATTGCCCTTTAGCCTTCCGGTTGCTCAGCATGCTTTCAACCCTAGGATTTAAAGCGGAACCTTGAAAAGCTGGTGCTTATTTCGGATTATTACTGAAATGAGGAAGAGGGTTTTTGGAGAGAAGATCTTCTCCTGCCTTGTAAACAAGGGATTTAGTCACTGTGCGGGATATGGAAGGGTGATTGATACAAAATGATGGAATGTTTGCATTGAAGGGGCTTTGTCATTCCCAATGCACCTTTTCATCTTGCCTCTTCGAATATCCCCTGTTGGGCGATTAGTGCTGACATTCACTTATCAATCATGTATGAACCCTACGAATTAGGATAGTATTTAATGGAATAAAATCAGCTAAGTTTCATGAGAATGTGGTCTTGTTATTCTGTTATTCTAAGGATCGTCATATTAATAAGGATTATTACACTTACCTTTCCATTATCCGTATTAAGGCTGTTATCTTAAATTATCTTAAAGAAGTTTTGGTTTATTTTTATTGATAAAACATAAATATTAGATAAATAATATTCTCTTATTTAAATTAATCCAAAGAAATAAATTTACAAGATTTTCTGAAAATTAACTAGATTTACAGATGATATACAATTTTATATTCATATATTTTTATAAAAAATTTGACCCAGTACAATTGTTTTAACTTAATTTGGTATCAATAGTTCTCATTGTGTTAACAAGTCAACTTTATTAACTTTACATTATATTATCGAACGCATTACTTTTCCATACTTCTATATTGACTAAACTGCATTATAGCAAAAATAATTTTCAATAAATTAATTCTATATATATACCTTCAAATATGTAGAATTCAATTTGTCTAATTAGAAACTAAGCCAAGCAATCCTAGAAGATTGATAATTTGGAAAACACACACACACACACACACACACACAAATATATCATAAAGTATCAAGTAAATTAAATTAAAATATAACAATATATTAATTACATAAAAATTTAGAAAAAATGCCACACATGACGAAATAGTCATACATATAAAAAAATGAGAAGAGGTTAGATTAAAATAACTCAAGGGATTGAAAGAAAATATAGATATTAACAGCTCTCAAATTATAATTTAGCGATAAATCCAAATTTGCTTATGTTTCGCGTGTCAACTATGGTTTAAGGTTATGCATTATATGATACCATATGTTTCATATATATACGGTCACATATTTATCGGTTTGGTGTTATAAAAGCGTCAACGTGATCGTGATTCAGACCTAGGAATTTAGTGGCAAAAATTGAACGTCTCCAATTTCAAAATTAATTTGTCAAATTTACTTCATTTATAAGCAAATCTGGTGATGAAGTGCCTATATTTAATTTCATATTGAGTCATATTTACATTTTAAAATAGTCTTCAACTGACTTTGTGAAAGTAATTTTGTTTTATCTGATTTAACCATTTTCACACTCCAAACTGAATGACTCTAGTATACAAATCAATGTGTCCAATTTACTACAAATATAAGCAAAACTGGTAATGAAGTGCATATATTGAAAATCATATTAAGTTATATTTACATTGGTAAATAGTCTTCAATTGACTTTGTTAAAGTCATTTTGTTATTATCTAATTTAACCATTATCATAGTCCAAAATGAATGAAAAAGATCAATGTTTCCATTTAACTTCATTTTAAGACAGTATGGTAATTAAGTGCATTTATTTAATTTTATTTTTAGTTATTTTTATATTTTAATAAAGTGTAAAATTGACTTCGTTATTGTCTTTTTGCTGTTATCTAATTCAACCATTTTCATACTCCAATGCAGAATCATTTTATGTGGTTTTGAAAATATTTTAAGCAACTATATTTGAAGCCCCTACTTCCTGCACAAGGAAGTAATGCACATAATAGAAACACAGTTGGATTAACACAAATATTCTTACACCATCATTAGGAATATGTACACATGAAGCGGTTTTTTCAAACAAAAATGCATGAGTCTTGTGTCATGGGAATGTATCATCCACGACTTCGCATTAATAAGTCTATCCCGAAGCATGCTGCATTTGAGTCTTTTTGGGAGACTACATCATACAAAGTGGACAAAAAAATATAACAAACAATCCCAACAACCGGCCATGCAAAGACTATCACACCATAGGTTCGTTCTGGCCGTGCGAAAAGTTAGGAAGGTTACTTACATGTAATAGAGCGCTATATTGCATATCATCTTATATGGTTCCATGGATCACTACTAATTTTTCTTCTTCAAGGGGGTCGCGTTTGAAGCACTGCTACTAGCCAGTCCCTGAGAGTGGCTACTCGACGACTTAGTGGGGGAGTTTTTTGGTTTACAAGAAACAGAGCGCACTCCCAAGGCAAGTACTGCGTCTGGGTCGCTATCGGAGGCATAATACTCAATCACCTTGCAAAAGTCTCTAGATGAGTCAAAGCTGTCTGACAGTATGTTCATCATAGTAAGCAGTATGACAATGGCATTTTCAGCGTTATCTATTGCGGGTTCAACATCAATCACGATGTCCTCATGAAGGACACCTTGTTCAGCCACAGCAGGAGTGGGGTTGGGTGCCTGCAACACCACAATCTGCTCATTCGAAAAGGTTCACCAACGAGTACGCAGAGGCTCTCGAACATATTCTCGTAAGCATTTATGCAGCACCTTACAAGCTTTTTCTCCTACATTAGTATTAGGACGAAAATTAGTAATGTTTGAATGTGTCAATGTAGGAGAAAGCAAATTTAAGAGATCAACTTACCAAACATATTTCTTCCCAAACGCTGTCCATGACAGTTACAAACTTCAAGTTACGATTCCAAACCACGTCAGGGCGGTTGATTAGCCAGTTCAAGACCTTGTACCTCTCCTACAGTTTCTTCACTTTACTAAATGCCCAAACAGAGATAATTTTAGACCCATGGGCATTATTCACAGCGCGGGGAGAGCAATGGACAACATGCATGTTCTCCCGACCGGCACGGAATTACCCATACCTCGTGTGCTCCAATGGTGAATCCACGAATGTTTGCTCTATTTTCCTCTCAATTTAATGAAAAATTGAGAATTTTTAGTGAGAAAGTATTGAAATACACTAGCAATTCATCCCCCAACATTGATGCAAGTTAATTTTAATTAAATTTATTTGTATTTAGTGAATATTTTAAATCTTTTTAGTTTTTTTATTCCAATACAGTAAATACAAGTATTACTTACGATTTGCTATCCCGCATACATATATTGATGCAAGTTAATTATAATTAAAAAAATATAAATTTATAATCAAATAATTATAATATAGGGTAAAAGACACTTTGCCTCCCTAAACTATTCGTCATGTAACAATTACCTTCATAAACTAACAAATATAACACTTACCCCCTATAATTAAATTTTTAGACAATATTGCACTAATATTATGTATATATTTAGTTCAAACAATTTCTTTTGGCTACAATATTAATTGATATGGTTAAAAATTATGGAAAATAGCTTCCATTAACCACGATTAAATAAAATTCATGCAAAAAACTAGCTTTTTCGATGCATATTTGTAGCCAATAACTATTTGTTACAGCTATTTATTATTAAGGAAAAAATATTTTTTAAGTCCGTTAAGTATGCCCAATTTTAGTTTTAGTCCTATAAGTATGCCCATATTTTATTAACTCCAGTAACTTGCAAAATTGATTAGATTTAATCCGTTTGAGGGTTTTCTACCCTTTTTTCCGGCCAAAAATTTTAATTTACTCGGAACTTGCCAATGTGTAAATTAGTTGGTCCAATTTCCGGCCAATTAACCACGTGTCATGCCACATGAGATAATACATGGCTTATATGCTGACGTGGCAAGTTAAGTTGGAAAAAGATAGTTTGACTTGAGAGAAAACTTTAGGACCAAACAAAAAACAGAGGCCATCATCATCGAACTAGAAGTTGTTCTTCATTTTATAATACATAATAGCCACAACATACATACTAATTGTTCTTCATCAAAAAACAAAAAGGCAACAATTAAACAAACCATGCCTTAAGAACAAATAAGAAAAATACAAGTGCAATAATCTTTCAATACATACCTTCTCCTCAAATGAATAATTTCTTACTCAACCTTCTTCATCCTTTTAATTTCCTCTTCAAATCGAGAGCATCTTGCAAGCAGTCCAGGAATTACAGTCTTTGCCCGAGCACACATCGGCGGATCTTCCCAAGCAAAAAAATCGCACCCTTCTCTCTACAAAACTAGATTTGTTTTTAAAAAATCGGAATTTTTTTTTTTTAAAAACTGATTAGGAAAAAAAATGAGCTTATTACCTTGTAATCTTGACAAGAATGGAACCTCCTTTCTGGATTTTGGTTAGTCCAAGAAATCCTAACCATTGCTTTCTTTCCGCAGTAGCAAAAAAGTGGTCCTTCCATGGAAGAAGACATGTTGGAGCTGATAGACAAGGGAGAGAAATGATTTGTGCAAGCTTGGAGAAAAGAAAATATATTTTGTTGGTTAAGAAAGTGTTTTGGAGGGAAAATTCACATTTTTTCCCTCCAAAACATGGCCAACTTGTATTCCACCTCATGATTTTAGCCACATAGGATTAAAAATCAACAAAAACCCATCTAGGTGTCCAACCATGTCACTTTTCCGGCCAAAATTATAAATTCAATCCACCGGAGGACTAGAGCTAATCAATTTTGCAAGTTACTGGAGTTAATAAAATATGGGCATACTTATAGGATTAAAACTAAAATTGGACATACGTAACGGACTAAAAAAAATTTTTTCTATTATTAATCATGACAATTAGTCATGATTAAATGTTATATTATTTATAACAATTGATTGTAATTCTTTTAATTAATAAATTTTTTAACATTGATTATAATTAAAAATATAAAATTTATAATTAATAATAATATATAATATTAAAAAATACATCAATTATTTTGATTTACAAAATAATAACTCAATTCAACAAATATATCATTATAACAACGATAGTTAAAGACACAATACCCCACACTCATATGTTGAAGCAAGTTAATTATTATTGTAATATTTATAACAAATGATTGTAATTTTTTTAATTATTAAATTTTTAATATTGATTATAATTTTAAAAATATATAAAATTATAATTAAATAATTATGACATATTATAATAACATATGATATTTTAGAAAAAAATGCATCAAATACAATAATGATAATCAACTTACATCAAAGTGTCAGTGAAGAGTTGCATATCACAAAATAATATTTGCATATAGTAAAATATTTGTAATGATTAATTATAATTTTTTAATTAATAATTTTTTAATATTTATTATAATATTAAAATTTAATATATATATATATAATATTTTACATATATTAGAAAATATTTAAATTTTATAATATATATAGTATTTGAATATTATGTTTTTAAGTTTATAATATATAATATTATATATATATATATATATATATATATATATTATATATATATATATATATTTTTTTTTAATTTTGAGCTGACCGCTAGCCTCAATTTGAGGCTAGAGGTCAGTATTTTGAGAAGCTTTTAATTTATTTTTTTTTATAAAAAAATTCTCCTGTCGTGGATGGTTCATGACTCGTCTTTTTTTTTTTTTTTTTTAAAAATTACTTTCCTACAAAGGATCGGACTAATGACGTAACGCCCCTTCTTTCAGAGAGGAGGACGGGCATTTTCTTTACGAGTACGTTCACCCACTCCGCCAAATACGGATACGCCCCCATGGGCTTTGGCAATATTGTTAATCAATTCCATAATGAGTATTGTTTTACCAACCCCAGCTCGCATGAAAAATTTATATAATTTAAATAAATTATATTTTTATAATTTTCTTTTTTTAAATAATAAAAAATAAATAAGTCAATTATTTTTCTATTATATTACAAAAAGTATACACATCACAGACGATGTAGTTAGCTAATATGCATCCCAAAAGACAATTCTAGTAAAATCCATAGAAAAATCGGGGCTTATTTAATAATTTATTATAAAAAAATTTATTAAAATAATAATTTTTTAATTAATATAACTAATTTATAGCGTCCACGACTCGATCATTAACTATTATTTTTTTTTAAATTTAAAGGCTGAGTCGTGGATGCTATCCACAAGCATCCACGACTCTTCTTTTTTTTTTACTAGTAGTTGTGGCACGTCGTTCATACATACATATAATATAAAATATACTATAAATAAGAGTAAAATATATAATTACATTACATTAAAAAAAGAAAGAAAGAAAAGAAAAGAAATTTTCAATTAATGTAAAATTTGAAATTTTGAATAAGTTAGTTATATTATGAGTTAAAAGGTATTTTTTACTTTATAAAAAATTGGTGTGATCGTGTCATTAACCGTTGTTTGTGAGTGTGGAAGGCTTTTTCTTTTTACATTGGACAGTACGTTCAAGTGTTATTTCAACTATTGCAGCCACGGGCAAGCGGCGAGCCCCTTTCAGATCTCCATTGATGCATTTTAACATGTTGGTCGTCAAAATTCCGCATCGCCATCCACTATCATGAGAAGCTGTCCATTTTTCCTTGTTAATTTGGTCCAAAAATTCAAGTGCATCTAATTTTTGGCTCTTTATCTCTTCCATGATTCGATTGAATTTTCTGATTTGATATTCAGAGCTAACTTTCCAACAGAGATCCTTCAATACCACATTCTTGTAATGACTATTGAAATTAGAACATACGTGCCTCAAGCAATAATGGTGTACTCCTTGAGGTGACATAAAGTTCGACCCTTCGTGTATTGCTTTAATTTTACCAGAGTGACGATCAGAAATAAAGCACATTCCACATCGCCCTCTTATAACATGTTTGCTCAATTTTGAAGAAACCACTTTCAAGATGAATAGGATTCATCATCGACAATTGCAAATGCGAGAGGGAGTACCTGTTGATTTTCATCTATGGCAGCTGCAATCAACATTTTGTGTCTGTACTTTGTGTATAAATGGGTCTCATCTATACTAATAATTTTGCAACGGAATTGGAACACATCGATACACGGTTTGAACGCCCAGAAGACGTATCCTATCACATATGCACTAGTTGACTGCTGGAAGACTTTATGTTCACATTCAACAATAGTTCCTGGATTATATTTTTTGATAGCTCTCATGTATTTGGGTAGCTTTCGAATTGAGCTTTCCCATGTGCCATAAATAATTTCACGGGTAATCTTCAAACTATACCATGCTTTTTGGTATGGTATATCGTACCCTATATGGTCCTTCACAATTTGAATGACATGCTTTATTCCATATGCTGAGTTGCATTTTACCTATCTTAAAAGCAAAGAAGCAACATAAGCTCTGTTTATGTTACAATATTCAAGGGACATATTATTTATAATACATGTATGGTGCCCCCCATATCTGGTTATTTCCCAACGTCCAATTGTTGTTTTAAAATTCCTCGAAACTCCCATCTGCACCACATATCTAAAAAAAATAAAGTCAATAAATAAACTAATAATGTTTGCTTATACGATAACACATGTACACATATATACTTGGTGTGCTGTGCTTATAGACCCCTCTCCACTTGGCCTTCGAACTCTTAGTTACAAAATACTCACGACGTGAATGGCGTATCGAGTGATCTTTCACCGCTTCTATTAAAAGCTCTTTATTTTTTAAAAGCATCCCACATCAAACTTGCATTCGTTATTGTTATAAAATTTTGCATACATCAAATTGGTACATCAATGCAATCCGCAGGTATCTCCGGGAATGTTTGTTGAAAAATAGTATAGAGCGGTAAAATATTTGCGGAGTAGCTCTGTTTGGTTGAGTCTGTTCAGAAGATGATGACATATATTGTGCAAATGTTTCAGCCATAACATTTATGTCAATGTCGTATGGTCCATCCTCAGGAGGATTGGGACATTCCATTTCATTTGGTTCAGAGGCAACATCTGAAAATGTTCAAAAGTGTTCAACATTTGAACAGATAAATACCCTTGAAGCACTTTGTCAACCTATACCACTAGATATTGAAGGGTATCGCTAATTAGTAGCTCGATGTGCACACGGAGTACAAATTATCAAGGAAGTCATAACACATCAACCATAACAAATTCCAACATCATCCAATAATGCTCCCACCACAACCCACAAATAAAGGAGAAGTTTTAGCCGAATGTCTATTGGTTCAGTTAAACGTGGTGATGTTGGGGTGGATATAGCTGGTCCTTCAACAGCGTATACGTCTCAAGATTACTACGTGCCTCAACCACCTCAAGATTACTATGTGCCTCAACCGCCACAAGATGATTGGTTTCAATTGGCTACATACATGCCAAGTCATGCAGAGGCTTATTCATCACATGTAGACTTTGGCCTCTGCATTAATCAGCCATATGCACTAGAATATAACATTCACCAATTTCATTTTCATCATTTAGTCCATATTGAATTAATGTGGAGTCCAGTTCTACAGCATCATCAAGTCGGTTGCACATTAATTCTGGGGGCGACGATAATGATGAACAAAATGAGTCAATACAAAATATGGACGAGGAAATAAGAAGATATCGGCGTCAATGCCACAAACGCAATTGTGGAACGAGCGGACACTTTTAATATTTGTATTCTTATTTATAATATTTTGTAATAAATTTGTTTGAATTATAATGTTAAAATTTAATTTAATTATAATTAACAATTTTGAATTATAATTTTTTTTAAAATAGAAGTCGAGTTGTGGACCTTGTCCACGACTCGGAGTCATCTTTGCCATCCATGTGGATGGCATCCACGACATGAGTTTTTTTTTTTTAAATATTAATTGTTGTCCACGACCCCACGTTTGAAACTTAAAAAAAAAATTAAGTTAGCGTCCACGACTCGACATAAATTGGTTAAGTTAATTAAAAAATTATTGTTTTTATAATTTTTTTTATAATAAATTATTAAATAAGTCGAAGAACCGGTGTATTTATAATGATGAACAATGGGTTGCTTTTGTTGTATCATGAAATTTTGAGCATATTTTGTTAATTATTGCTTATTTTTTGTGTCCTATAAATATCCACATAAGGGTTTTCTTATTTTCATGCAAAATTTTAGAATTTAATTTGATAAGTAAACCTTTTTAAAGGGAATAAATTATTAACATTTCTACTAAAATTAAACCAATCAATTAAATTTTTCGAATTAAATGCAATTTATCTCCCTATGATATGTGAAATGAACAAATATCCCCTTACAAAAAAAGAATTAACAAATTACCGCTTACAAATCGGGGGGGGGGGGGGGGGGATTGCATTTTTCTTAAACTTTTCCATGTAAAACGTTAGGAATTTAGTTTGGTAATTGAAAATTTTAAAATAAAATAAATTAGAATTTCTATTAAAATTAAGCCAATCAATTAGAGTTTTTCATGCAAAATTTTAGAGATTTAGTTTATTATTAATTAATATTTAATCAAAATTAATTTTTGTTAAAATTAAACACAACCAATTAGATTTTTTTCTAGATAATAAAATAATTTAATATATATGGGGAAATGCGGAAATGCGGGTATTTAATCCACCTTGTATATCAACAAGGATATTTGCGGAAATGAGGGTATTTAAATCCACCTTGATATCCTTGTTAATAATTTAATAATTTAATCATATTAAGTAACCCACCTCAATACCAGGGTATTTGTGGAAATGCCTTTGGGGTTCGTGCTCGTTCATGATGTACAAACAAGAACCTCCCATCCGCACGTGTATATACGAAGAATGTTTGAGTTGGAAGAGGACGTCGTGTGCCTGTAATTCGACTGAGTAATCCAACGGCTGTGAGTAGCAATACCATTGCCCACGTCACCATTATCCATTAAATTGTGATTTCTGTTGCAGTAGGGGGAGAAGTTTAGGCGTCTAATTGATCACTTAAAAAAATGGGACATAATTTTATGCTTTGAAACTTTGCAAATGTAGTAATAGTTAGCATCTAACATGTAGGTTAGGTGTGCGCACATAAGTCCAACCGTGGGTTTATGAAGCTATATTTTGCAGGTCATTGACAAGACTTTCAAATACTACGGGATGAATTTCTAAAGAGTCTTGCGAAATGGACTTATATATATTGTGGAATCATCTGTATTTATCATGTTAAGTAATATTTATGCAAGTAAATGTGAACGATGAGGGACAATGAAAATAGAGTAACAACTTAGGATTGCAACAGGGACGTTTAAATATGGCTCCCAGTGAATCAGAGGGGATATGCCCCATTAATTATAAACAGTAGTAGATGCTATACAGAGGAAAATACTGTTATGATGTTGCGGAATACAATTTCCAATATAATGTTCCTGACGCAGAAACACAACTAAGTAAATGGTTAATAATGACCTTGGTCTTTGAACTATTTCCCCCAAATTAGATATATTTGTTGAAGATATTACAGGAAAAACTCAAGAGGAAAAAAACACGAATGAAAAACGAAATTCGAGGTTGTAGTTCAACATGGATCTTAATCTTTTAAGAATGAGATAACCAGAAAAATCAACATAATGGGTCAAATTATAAAAGATATTTCAAAATAAGGAACTCTCTAAGCTAAAGAGAGGAATACTCAAGTTGTAAGATTCATTACTTGGACAAATATGGAGACTATTTGCTTGGAACTACCTTGCGTTCAACGAGATACACTGACACCTGTCCTGCGGCCCTTGTACAAAGCCTCTGAAGGTCCAATGAAAAATGAATTGAGGGAGGAAAGTTTTGAAGGCAGGTAAGAATGGCTTACTGAGAAAGAAGGCAGGGGAAGGGAAAATCTCAAATCTTCTCGTCATAGTAGGGCTTGACGTTTTGTCATTAACCAGTGACAATTAGGTAAAATTACCTACATATCATTCATTATGTATAGAGATATAAATAGATATATTCTTTATCAAGAAGCTTAACATTTGAATAAGTAAACTTCTTACTAATATCCTTGTCCCGATTACTGCGTGCATTGATCCGGAATCAATCATATCCGCATTTATCCTTATAATCGCTAGTAAACACGCCCATAATGATCCTGATATTCAAATGGTATAAAATCAGCTTAAAATAAAAGACATGTTATTTGCTTTCACAGTGTCTAACAAACTCAAAATCGATCATACTGACATATAACAACTTGAAGGCTCTCCTTTCCATTGCTTTGTTGTTCCTCCAATATTCGTCTTGCCGATTGCTCAATATGATCACTGCAACATTGTGATCAAATTAAATTTGAATATATATATATATATATATATAATACTATATTTATTTTTTTAAAAGTCAACATGACACGACACCATGTCATATCATGTCCTATGTATAGTTAAAGATATAGATAACGGTGAAGTCTAAAGGTGGTTTGAAAAGTTTATTTTCAATGGACATAGTGTAACGTCCATAGATTTTTTAAATTATTTATAAAATCTATGGAGGTTACATGTAGACTGCAAATTTTCATTGAAAATGGGCCTTGTCAATAAGATTGGCCTAAATAAACAAACTTCCAAAATATTGTAATAGGATGAAACTGAAAATTGACTTTAAAAAATAAAATCAAACACCCCCAAAAATCAAATTTGAAATTCATCAACAAGAAGAGACGTAAAGAAAGAAAATGGTGTTCGATTGTTACAGAGCAGACCAGGAGGCATTATGTGGCGGAGATTGAGGGAATTGTTGGTAATCATAGATTTTGCATCCGAAAGAGCCGGCGGTGAAGAACCTAAAATATGCAAAGGTAGGATGCGTACGTGTTTTTGAATGAGTAAACAAATTAAATATACAGCTAAAACTGGTAACTCCTATCTGGCCAAAGAGCAAAGATTGTTTGCTTCCTTTTGAAAATAGATATTGCGATGGCAGACTGATTCTATACACCCCCAAAATTAGGGCATCGGGAGGAAACTTACGAAGACGGGCGTTTAGAGATTTCTACAATTGTACAATGCGTACGTATGGGAGAAATTACGTGTGAGGAAGTTGATAAATCTAACATCAAGAGCGGGTTGTGTGTACTTCCAACAGGTTTTGTCTTGCTTGGGTCCAAATTCACAATTTGCCTATATAATCCGCATCACAATGTGTTCTAGTAAACGCCAAATCGAATTCTACAAAAAAAAAGACTATCCCATCTCTGAGATTATCCAGCATAATGCATAGGCTAATCAACTCTACTGTAATACTAATTAGTCCAAGAAATCTTAGTAAACATGGCCTAGGGCTATTTATTTGACTAAATTGGATTAAATATTCTTGTTAATTCAACCCTGTCAAGCATTTACAATAATTTTGTGCGACTTGTGATTTGGTACATGACCCTCGTATTGGGTCGTATTCTGGTCAGATTTAAACCCGATAAATTTACGATGAATTACAATAAGAGGTGGCCCACTAAAGTTGGAGTTAGACTGACGTTTATCATGTTATTTTTCGATTCTCTAATTTCAATATTGTGTAGCTCATTGCAATTAATACCCGCCACAAACCTAACTTTTTCAATCCGTAGTCAGAAAACCCACCGACTATCATTGAAAATCCTCTTGTATGCTTTGCTTTTTGTCTCTGTTCCTTCTTCATGGTTTGATCCAATACAAGATATGCCTACAAAGACAAACAACTTGAAATTGATCGTATTTGTACTGAACCATGCATCTTCACCTAACTTTTCAATTTCTGGGACGCCTCATTAAATTTTTCCACCACCCATTAAGTTCAGTCACCAACCTTAACGGTGTCATGAGACCAATGCATTTCATGTAGACACTGTACAAAGTCATCGTCCACACATATTTTGGATTAGAGTTTAGAAAAAATCACAATCAATCTTATCATTAATAAAATTCATATCATATCATGTCCATCCTTCTAAATCTTGACACCTTTTAGAAAAGGGAACCCGTTGAAACAATGATGACTTATTATTTGAAAACCCATAGTCAAGAACCTAAATATCCTTACAAAGAATTGGTAGATTTTCCCATGTGGGGAAGAGAGAGCCACATGTATTTAGCAACAACCAACTGATTGATTATCAATGTAGAAGCAGTTTTTACATCAACAGATAATATTGCTACACAGACAATATTTATACTAGGACAAGAATAATATTTGATACCAAAACACCTTCAGAGATGCCTATGACTTGCTGCAATGAACACTTTAATAATTTTATATGGTAAAATCAACACCCATTAGCATTTCACATGAGTGTGATTTTATTTCTTGGAGTACATTGATTCCACCTTCCCATCATTCCCACCAGCAGCAGCATATACTTATCCTTCCTAGTCAACTGAGTGCACTCAAATCCAAGTGCACCTCCCAAGATCCTCTGCACATGATTGGCTACCTCAATAGATGATTTCCCGCCGGCCTTGCACGTCATCTCCTCCGGCAACCTCTCGAGAAACTTGATCTCATAAGTCGGCCTTGGGTTCGCGTCCCAGAACTTGACACCTCGCACAGTAGTGCCATAGAACATGTTTTGCTTGATGTTGACTGCAACTGGCACGATCCGGTCGCTTAATTCTGCGAACAAAGCACTGAATCTCAGCAGATACGGTTCCCTGCATGGTGGTCGCCTTTTATGCAGCAGCATAGCCTCACGATCACGTGTCAAGGCAAGGGGAGAGAGAAACCTTGAGAGCTTGCTGACACTGTATGTCACACATGGCCTAGTGCAATGGCAATGACGATTGGGTCGAGGGCAGTCCGATGGTTGCAAACATAGAGGTTACCGGGGGAGCCAGGAGAGGGGGGAGGCGGTGGATTGCCCTTGATCACAAGGTTGATTCCGAGCATAGGGTACGTGTAACGTACAATGCGTTCTAGGTATACACGAATTAGGGAAAGAAGAAATCCGAATGGTAGCCAAATGTAGGTGATGAGTGCATTAAGTGGAGTAGGGCGCTGGACTAATCTCGTCAAGAAGATAAGTCGGCTTTTCAGGCGATCAAGTGGCAATGGTTTAGCTGTTTCGCTGGTACCATATAACCCTCCTGTGGAGCATAGATAAAACAGTCAAAACTTCATAATAATGGAAATATATGGATTGCCGTGCATATATCAAATGTCATCATCCACCACCTCCGCACAGTACAGAATTAAGCATAAGGCTCAGGTAAATGTTAATTTAAATACAAGCTTATCATTTTATTAGAGCAGTCACTTTAGAAGATAAAGCTTTTATCTGAAGATTAGAGGTGCTGAATCATCTACTTCCTTTTAAATTCACCACATTAAAACAGCCATTTACAAGTATTAAAGTCTAGAAATAAAGTTTGTTGTGTGCGCTGTTCCACCACTTGGTTTCTTGACAGTTAGCAATGGTAAATGCTGTGGCCCCTTTTGTAGGGCATAAGTCATTGCTAGCCGCTCTCACCATATATTACTACTCCTACTGCCCCAACTGCCACATTAATTGCATGGCTCATAATTCGTGGCTGACAGGTGCTTAAGAACATGATGAAAATTAATGCTCGTTGAAAACCCAAAAGATGTAAGTAAAGCAATTCAATTGGAAGATTGAAAGTTTTAATTTTGGGGACTCTTGTCTAGTAACCTTGGAAATGATGAACCAAATCAAGAAATATTATAAGCTACAGAATAGCGTTCACGTAACCATTGATTGAGTGACTCAATTACTGATATAATATTATATAATCTTGTTCTCCTAATCTTACAGAATCAATATTAGACTGGGGATTGTTAATCAGAAGATTTAGCTTATTGTGTGCAGGTACACTTTTTTGACCCCGGAGAAAATGTATATATGCACGTAAAGATGTTGTAGATCAGGTCGTTTACCTACAATTCAAATTCTATGACTTATAACAGGACTACGCATGAAATTTTAAAGGAATTTTAGCCTTAGCCATATGAAAATTACATATAAAATTTTTGGGACTGGATTGCTATCAGAAGATCTAATTTTACATATTTTTTCAGAAATAAAAATCAAAGAAAAGGAAATTCCACTTTCAAAACAAACACAGATGGTATTAACATATTTCCAACGCTCAATAAAAAAATTAATATACAGTAAAATATTCATGCAAACATCACGAAATTGAAAATGGGATTCCGACTATCATCAGTGAAGACCAGATACATAACTAAATAATCACCAAATGTTAGTTAATCCTGCTGGCCTAAATTTACTAGATCAAAGTTTTCCAATTAAATATATATAATGCAAAAAAAAAAGGAGGACAATTTTTTCTGGTTTTTCTTGTTATGGTTTCAGTATCATTCAAACACAGAAAAATATGAACTTAACAAATACTTCTCAAGAGCATATAAAAAATGTGTATACCAGGTAGAAATCAATGATTCGTCAATTATATATGCTTTCTCAAGTGTAGCTAAAAAAGAGAACACAAAATAAAACTAACCTTGCAAATGGACATGAAATCATGATCAGATGCCCGGTCTCCGATCCCGATATCCGGCTTCTCCTCCCCAAACTCCTTCAACACCCCCAACTTCTTCCACTTCCCCACCAAAACCCCCGGCTTCTTCACATACCCTGTCGCCTTCCTCGTCTTCGGATCCACCTCAATCTCCGTCCCAATCACCTTATCCCCACCTAAAAACTCCTTCACAAACGGCTCCACCATTATCGTCGGATTAGCCGTAATGATCACTTTCCTCTTACACTTCTCAAAAACCTCGTAACTCTCAGCTCTCACATCACTCGCGTAAAATCGCGGCAGCACAGCGCGAGATACCAGTTCAATGTCCCGCACCTTGAGTCCTGAAAAGGAAATATATATCAGCATCTGAATAGCAAGGGCCTCGGAGACGAACACATAGGCGATGGCGATGATCGGAAACGAGAGAAGGAGGATTAGGCCGCGCAGGAGACTGCCGGCTTCAATTGCTACGAGCATGAAGTAAGGGAAGGAGGATCGGGAGATCAGCAGAGTTCCATCAAGGTCCGCCGCTATCGCCTGGCGGTTCTCACCGGAGGTATCACACTTCTCGATTGACGGAAAACGAACGGAGGCGGCGGCGGTGGCGGTTTTCGCCATTATATCTGTGTGTGAATGAATTCTCTGTATGCTGTCCCGTGTGTTTGGGTGTGCTTTCATGGGGAGGGAAGTAACGGTTTTAAATGAGGACAGGGGGTTGAGGTGTTGGAGGATAGTGAAGCGAAATGACCAATATGACCCTCTTTCGGTTGGGGTGGTTTAAAATTAAATGGCTTGTAATTAATTAGTTTGCTGTTTTAGATAGTAAATTAAATTTTCTATATATTAAATTATAAGGATAATTACACTCCCCCTCAAAAGTTTAGTGTAATTACACGTAAACTCACTATAGTTTGAGAAATTACATCTACCACCTCTGATGTTTGCTTATGTCTAACAAATTAGTCACTATGTGAGTCAAAATTCATTAAATTTGTTGATATTAATAGAAAATTTGTATGAAAATTGATATACACCCTCGACTAACTTATTGTAGTCAAATAATTTTTTTCGAACTAAACTACCCTTATAACGGTGAAGATATACTTCCTCATATGCATTAATACGTGAGACATATGAGGGTAAATTTGGTCATAAAAAAAATTATTTAACCTGTAACAAATCAGTAATAAGTTAATTAAGGGTAAATATATATTTTATTTTAATTTTTTGTTAATATCAACAGATTGGGTAAATTTTGATTAACGGATGAATTAATTTATTAAATAGAAGCAAACTTTGGGGATACTAGATGTAATTTTCCAAACTACAGGGACAAGGATCTACGTGTAATTATATCAAACCTCAGAAATTGAGAATTTAATTATCCCTAAATTATATAGTAGGTTTAATAATATTTTTTTCAAATACTTACTATTCTTCAAGATTCAAGATTTTAGAGTAAACATTAATTGACTAAAATATTCTCAAATATATTTATTTTTAATTAATTAGTTTTTAATTCATGCACATAGAAACCTAATTCATTTTATCAATTTTGATTATTTTTTATACTCTTTCACTTTTATTTAATTAAATAAATATAATAAATATTTAAATTACGTACAGTATTTTGTGTATTTCTATCGCTAGTTATTAATTAAATTCTACTCAATCAGATACGAATACAAAATTTCTCGAATATGATTGTTGTAAAAGAAAATTCTTGCTTAACTAAAAGTTAAATTATCATTTGTAACTCATATAAAATCCATAATCTTATTTATCAAAATATTTGAACAATTTTTATTAAAAAATAAGATGAAATATCTTATAAATTCTTATGAGAAAAAAAATATAACTACCCTATTTTTTCTATCACAAAATGGAAAAACAGGGAGACACTGTATAGACATCGTCAGGGAGAATTGTGCCATGTGTTGGTCTAATGTCCTTATAAATGATCTATTATCGCAAAAAATTAAGGCATAATCACATCCAAATCAATACATACGTTAGGGCGTACGTTAACATTATCACTACAAATGTCTAACTGTCAACAACTTTATGCATAATTTTGATTCCTAATTATTATATTACAATAAGATTGAAATTATATTTAGATCCCCTCTTAAATAAGAAATTACAATTTCATCCAAAATAATTACACTTACATTCTCTCTGAGAATTCATTGTTTGCACACGACCCCATTTAAATAGAACCAGGACGAAAAATATTGACGTTAGAAAAAAAAAAAAAAAGCATAATTTTTCAATTTTATCTTTCATTTGACATTCCCGTAATAATTTTGTACTTATAAAAAAAATATAACAATGAAGTTAACCTCACTCTCTCTCTCTCTCTCTCTCTCTATATATATATATATATATATATTACATTTATTTTTTATAAGTAAAAAAAAAACGTTAAAATGAGGGTGTAATTAAAATTTTATATAATTTTTTATGTTGGTATTTTTTATCCAAATTCTAATGGAAGAGGGCCAGATGTAAATAAAGAATTTACGAAAGGACTGCAAATATAATTATGAAGTTTTGTTTGAGAAAAAATGTAATATCCATTTTCAAAGGGATCTAAACTCTTGTTCTTGATATATATATATATCGTTGATGATAAATTTAGAATTGTATTTTAATAATTTATTAATAATATGATTATTTTATGTAGAATGTATTATTAAATAATTTGGTGATTGGTCCTGTTATTATGTATTATCTATGGGAGATGAGTTGGTGAACCAATGGTTTCTCTCTTTACTACTGTGATAAAGCTGGAATGTTTGGTGGCCTGAATTCATTGTACATGTGCAAAATTCAAGTACATTTATTGTATACGTGTTTCTCTTTTTTTTTTCTCCTAATTTTTCTAATAGGATAATTACATCTACACACTAAAAGAAAATAACTATTGGCTATTATTTTAATAGTTATGTATTAAAAATTATAGTAAACAATTTTTATTAACCACAGTAAATAAAATCGATACAAAGATATAGATTTTTCACCATGAAAAAATTATTTGCCATGGTAGAAATATTTGTCATAACTTTTAGCCATGACAAATACTCTTAGCCACCCTCGTGTGCATAGTCGTTGTTAATGACTACTTGCTATTGCTTTTTTGTTTTTAACTATGACAAATAGCCATAATTAAATGATGTTCTTTTTTTTTTTTTTTTTTTATAATGACACTGACCTATAGCTTATTTATAAAAATTACCCTTACTTTTTAGAAAATAACAGATACACCCATAAGAAAATATCAAACATCATCCACACAAACCACTTCTATTTCTTTTTTTAGAAAAAAAAAAAAAAAACAAATACACCACCAAAAAACCCCAATAATATTACACTAACTATCCAGTTCATTGTTGCCGGTGATAATTTCTGTAGTTACTAAAAAAATAGAGATGATTTGTGTAAATAGATCAAAGATCATAGGGGTAAATATAATTATTCCTAATTTTTCATTAATCAACATTGAGAATTTATTGCCGTAGGCATCTAATTAATTTTAGGTGAGGCTGGCAAATTAATTATAACATTAATTATTAAAGTACTAATTAATCAGAATTGATTAATCACAATAAATTATAATGTATCTAATTATACAGGAATCATTAATTGTAATTATGTTAAAATCAATAAATATAATTAAACATCTCTTGTATGGAGGACACCATGTTTCTATAAATGTTTACCCATAGTGATTACACTGGGTAATTAGATGGTTGACACAAATCTTATTTTTTCAAAATTATTTTAAACTCAGTATATAAAACACTAAATGTAGCATGAATTTAATCGAAGAATTAGGGAATTTTGCTGACTTCGATAGTTAATTGTATTATTGTAATTAAAGATTTATTTAAAAGAGATGTGGTCGGATTTATTAACGTATTAAATACTAATCATAAGTAAATATTCTTAAAAAATATCATGTATAGAAGTTACACAATTATTAATATACAACTATGAATTTTATTATTGTTGTTGTTGTTATTGTTATAAGGAATAATTGCACGATAATTTTCTAAAATTTGATATAATTATATGTAAAAACTCTCTATGATTTGAGAAATTATATTAATATTTTTGACATTTGTTCCTGTCTAACAAATAGATCCCCCAATTAGTCAAGCTCTATGAAATCTGTTGATATTAGCAAAAAGGTGGAATGAAGATCCATATTTATTCTCAATTGACTTATTAAATAAGTATGTTATATATTTTATTTTAAATACATATATATATATTAAATAAAAAAATACAATATAATTTAAAGTGAAAAATTCACTGAGTGAGAACGAAGTAGATTAGGGTTGAGTGTGGCAGAAGCCAATCAAATAATGGTTGAGTGTGGCATCAAAAAAAGAAAAACAATGAATTGGACTAATTGTGAATATTTTTGCCAAAAGAGACTTATTACTTTAATATATATTTAGGGGCAATTGGTATTTCTTCTGCGGTGAACAATTGATCTCCCCACCCCTATTTAATTATTTGCTAACTTTTTAATTTTAATAAAAATGAATAGTATACGATAGCTTGTACGACTTATAAATCTGAGAATTTATCTTTCAGGCAAAATAAAACTATAAAACTAAAAAAAAAGATAATAGTACAAATCAAGAAAGACTACTTCGTATGCCGTATATTATTTGATATTGATTGTGGAAAAATGAGATCATGTAGTTGATGATACTTTCACGTGCCCTACATCAGTTGTAACTAAGGAGCTTGCACGACTTATAAGTTTCAAGATTGTATGTGGAAATGATGTCACAAGCCCATCGTCTAGGATATTGGTGATATTTACATTCATCGCACATCATTTGTTGATGAGAAGCTTGTATGTTCCCAAGTCCATCGTCTCGGAAGCTAATAATACTTATACGTGTCCCACATCAGTTGTAAATGAAAACTTTTAATAATTTATAAGTTCCAATGCCTCACCTTCTTAATTTTAAGTGTCTTTATAATGGTCATAGTGAATAATACATGTACGACTAGTAGCATCAATTAAATGTAGATGTATATCCTTCCAAACTCTACCCCGCCGAAATTCAATTAGGAAAATTATATTTGCATTCCTAATCTATAATTTATTTACACAAATTACTATTATTTTATATAATTACATAAATCACCCATGTAGCAAAAAAAAATAGTATAGTTTGTGTAATGTTGTTGACTTTTCTTGAGATATAAGTGTAATTTTTCAAAAAGTAGAAATAATTTATGTAAATAATATTAATATTTCTGACAAGTTTATGTGTAATTTTTTAAAGAAAAATATATATAAACAATTTATTTAAAGGCAAAATTACATTTTTAGTTTATAACTTTAGGTCGTTAGCACTTTTAGTCCTGTAACTTAGTTCATTTACACATTTGGTCCTTTTTTTTGATTAATTTAGTCCTGAGCATATCGCATTTGGTCATTTTTTGACAAATTTAGTCCCGTGTCGACAATTTTGGTCCCATTCACACTATAATAAATCTAATTTTTGGTCCTGTAACTATGAATCGTTAGGACCAAAATTATTAGTACATGACTAAATTTGTCAAAAAAATGACCAAATGCGATATGCTCAAGACTAAATTCATAAAAAAAGGATTAAATATGTAAATAGAGTAAGTTACATGACTAAAAGTGCTAATAACCCAAAATTACATGACCAAAGGTGTAATTTGCTTTATTTAAATGAACTACACATAATGGGGGTACAGATGTAAATGTAATGAATGACGCTTGTCTCCTTATCTTACACATGCATGATGCATCACAGAAAAGAGTGTAGGTGTGGCCATTGTTTGAGTTAGGCATTAATTGAAATATAGCTCATCAAACTCTGTAATTCATTATTAATTAGTACACCTACTTTCCTCCAATTTCAGCCACTAGGATTCCCATGTTCTGCTCATTTTTAACAAATCAGAAAGTCTGAGTATTTTTGCCAGTAAAGTTTAATTTAATCGTCGAAGTTGAGGTCCCATAACATTAGAGGTCATGGGTTCGAATCCCATCTTATGCATAGGATGTTGTTTCTACTGAATAGTATGTGTATTATTTCTACTGAATAGTAGACTGCGTTTCTAATGTAATAATAGGCGTTGGTCTGATTTAGTGCATCTGATGTTATTGATTGTAATAATTTTTTAGATATTGATATATGGTAGGAATAATTATAATCAATTGATTTTAGTTAATAATAATTTACCACTCTCACTTCCCAAAATAAAAAATAAAAAATTAGAGCATTTCTGGACACGCTTGAGAGAATACTTTATATTGAGTAAATTACAATGAGCTCTTCCGGAGTTTGTTATAATTATAAATATTGTATTATTATTTAAAAATTTACAAATATTTTTTTTAAAATTAATGGCCATCTAACAATTACCTTCATATAATAGGTTGTTACGAGGGAGTATTTATTAGACAACTTTTAAAAAAAATACTTGTAATTTTTTAAACTACATGTAGGTATTTATAATTACGATAAATTTTAATTGTAATTTATACTTTTATGTTTGAGGCGAGTGTGTGGTCTGTTAAATAAATAGTGAACTCTTGCTTTTTTAGGTATCTACATAGAATGGGGAGTGTTCATGGTAGGGTATATGTATTTATGGAATGTTTGGGATTATTTTTTTTCTTTTTTGTTTTTATTTTATATGATTTGAGAAAATGAGTCTAAATTTTTGTGGGGGGTTTGATAACTGTACGGGACATATAATATTGTTTATAAATATGGCTGAAAATGTTGGTGTGCATTTGGTGTTATTGTTTGGAAAGAGACAAAATGTACATGATTCTAGTTGAACATGGGTGATCTCTATGGTTGTGTGTTTTAATTTTTTTTAGTCCTACCATAAATGTAGTGGAATGAGAGTATTTATAGAGTTAAATGTATCAACTTGTCTGGTCAACGTGATGTCATCTCAAATCATGAATTGTTAAAGAATTTTATGATCCAAATTTCAGGTCATTGATAGTGGGTTGCTGGCACGGGTCGGGTCAAGAGACCTGACTCGAGATAAAGAAAGATGCAGATCCCGAGGCTCTAGGAGTATTTTAGTATTGTTGGGGGTTATTTATGACGTCTTTTTTCAAGTGGATATAATATACCCCTATCATAATTCCCTCAATTCTTTAAGTGTATCTGAAAGAGCACTTGAAGAAGTAGAATGTGATTTCTCGATATCTTAGGGTGTTTAGGACCTCGATCTCTTGAAGTCTTAGAAATCTTCTAGATTTTATATTGAGGACCTCGACCTCGACCTCGACCTCTTGGGGTGAGATAACTTGGACAATCTTTTTCAGATTCACATTGGAGGTGTAGACCTCGACCTCTTGGGACAAAATTACTTGGACAATCTCATATTTTTCACATTAGGAACCTCGGCCTCCCTAAATAATATTTCTCATAGTCTCATTCCAGACCTCGACCTATTCGGACGAAGTTACTTGGACAATTTTTTTCAAATAATATAGCGACCTCATTGAGGTACGCTACCCCTTGGAGTTATGCAACCTCAATGAATCTAATCTTCTGTGGAAGGTATGCGACCACCATGAAAATATTTTTTAGATTTTTCAACTCATCTTTTTAAGATAATAACATGACCTCCATAAAGATAATTTAGCTTTTTCAGATTTTCAATATTATTTTTCAGATAATAACTCAATCTCATGAAAGTTACGCAACCTCCATAAAAATATTTTTTAGATTTTTCAATTCAATCTTTTTTAGATAATAACGTGACCTCGTGGGAGGTACGAAACCTCTATGAAAATTATTTTTTTCAAATTTATTACAATTTATATGTATATATATATATATATATATATATATATATTTCTATATGAGGTTTCTTTGATGTATGAGGTTCCTTGATTTGTATTATCTTCGAACATGTATATTGTCTCGTTTCATTACTTTCGTCACCTTGGACAATTTGCAATGGTTGACACTTTCCGCATTTTACTAAGTCCTTTATACCTTTTCAGATAACTGATCACGTAGTTGTTTATCTCTTGAAATTTTTCAATTTGCATAGCCCTAATTGTGAGTCCATACCAATATATACATTTTGTAGGGAGAAATTTGAGATGTGCGGGATTTGTGTATTATGAAGTCGAGGCAAGAGTTAGAATCTTTATCTTTAAGACAATTATTGCCCGCTCTGGTGCTCATGGAAATGGCAATTTGTTTCCCAAGATACAACGACTTAATATCTCAAAGTAGCAGCACTACAAACTTTGAGAAACGGCGAACCAAACAATATTTTGAAACTCTCTAACTAACACTATTCTTGCAAAATGCTTTTGTTGCTTAAGAATGCTTATGGAATGATTGAATGAATAAAATGAAATGAGGGGATCTATTTATAGAAGTTGGAAAGATATCAAAGAATGGTCATGTCCAATCAGAAAAGGTACATTTGAAAGGTTATAACCTTTGATCTGAATAGACACACCATTTCATCCAAAGGACATACCACTTCACACAAATGGACGCATCGTTTCATTCAAAGAGTTTCACCCAACGGACACATCATTTCAACCAAAAGGCACAACTGTTTGGTTGAATTTAAATACGGTTGGATGATGATTGGGCGCCATCAACCATTATCTACGTGTCACGAACTTGTTATGCATCCCATATCGTAACCAATCATTTGTCACGATTTACAATAAATTTATTATTTAATTTATCAATCACTATTTTCCAACAATCCCCCACATGAATGAAAATTAATGCATAAAAAGATGCAGACACTTAAGAGAATTTCAAACGAGAAGGCATTGCATCAGGATAGGTAGTTTGTTGCTTTGAACCTTCTTTAGAGGAATACCATCGAATTTAATTGGCTAATCAGTGAACATGATGTCTTGAACTGTTCAGCCGTTGGTGTAAATCAAGACAATAGTACCCCCACAATACCTTCTCTAATATCTTTGGTTCTCACGATTGAGTCCATTTTGGCCCTGGACACCATCTTGGATTCATAAGTGTTTTTCATTTGAAACTGCCCGTCTTCACACTTATATAGGTGATCTCCTATACTATACTTGACATAGTATAGGAATCATTAAAAGTTTACAGCTTACTCTCTACCCTTTAGCTAACAGCACTAAACGTCATAGGAATAGGAAGGAGTAAAACTCCAAGTGCTTTCACAATCTTTATAACTTAGTTGTCTCATTGAACCAAGATCTTGGGATCTCCAGTCAACAAGGTTGGGTTACCGCTATAAAGATTTAATTTTTGGATTTTAATCCCATTCCCCTCGACAAATAGTATACTTGATCTCTAGAAAGGCCTTTTGTTAATGTATCAGTTAAATTGTCCTTTGACTTTATATAGTCAATGGATATGATTCCACTTGAGATCAATTGTCTTATGGTATTATGTCTTCGACGTATATGTCTAGACTTACTATTATACATACTGCTTTGTGCCCTTCCTATAGCCGATTGACTATCACAATGTATCATAATTGTGGGCACTGGTTTTGTCCAACAAGGAACGTCCTCCAAGAAATTACGAAGCCATTCAGCTTCTTCTCCAGCTTTATCTAGAGCTATAAACTCTGATTCCATTGTAGAACGAGCTATACACGTTTGTTTTGAGGACTTCCAAGATACTGTACCACCCTAATGGTGAATACATATCCACTTGTAGATTTTGTGTCTTTACTGGTAGATATCCAATTAGCATCACTGTATCTTTCTAATACAACTGGATATCTCGTATAGTGTAATCCATAGTTGGAAGTGTATTTTAGGTATCTAAGGACCCTAATCAACCCATTCCAATGATCTTTGCTTGGATTACTTGTAAATCTACTCAGTTTGTTGACTGCGTATGCAATATCAGGACGAGTGCAGCTCATGATATACATTAAACTACCAATTATTCTTGAGTATTCAATTTGACATTCGGGTTCATCTTTGTTCTTTGCTAAGTGTAGATTTAAATCTGCAATTGTCTTAGCATGTGGACTATCATAAGTCTTGAACTTTCTAAGTATAATCTCAACGTAATGAGATTGTGACAAGGCAAGTCCATCAGACATTTTAGAGATTTTGATCCCTAAGATTATGTCAGCTAAACCCATGTCTTTTATATCAAAATATTTTGTCAACATTTTTCTTGGTAGTCAAAATCACGATTGCTTCCCATTATCAACATGTCATCTACATGTAGACAGACTATGATAAATGAGTGTTGAGTGCTTTTAAAATATACACATTTATCACACTCGTTGATTTTGAAGCCATTTGACAACATTGTTCGGTCAAACTTTTCATGCCATTGTTTAGGAGCTTGTTTAAGCTCATACAAAGAATTGACAAGTCTACAGACCTTCTTTCTTTGGCTAGGAATGACAAACCCTTCAGGTTGTTCCATATAGATTTCTTCATCTAATTCGCCATTTAAAAATACAGTCTTAACGTCCATTTGATGTATTTCCAAATCATATAATGCAACGACAGCTATAAGCACTCGAATTGACGTTATTCTAATAACTGGTGAATATGTATCAAAGAAATCAAGGCCTTCTTTTTGTTTGAATCTTTTAGCTACTAACCTTGCTTTATATTTATCTATAGATCCATCAGCCTTGTACTTTCTTTTCAGAATCCATTTACAATCTAACGGTTTGCTGCCAGAAGGGAGATCCACCAACTCCCAAGTTTGGTTTTGCATAATAGATTCAATTTCACTGTTGATAGCCTCTTTTCAGAATGGAGCTTCTGGACTTGACAATGCTTCATTGATTGTCCTTGGTTCACTTTCTAACAAATAAGTTAAAAAATCCGAGCCAAAAGTTTTTGCTCTTTTAGTCCTCTTGCTGCGTCTAGGTTCTTCATCTCTTTGATGATCACCATTTGCAACTTCTTGAGTTCTTTTTCTAGAACTTTCTTCTTCTTTTCTATCCTTGCAAGGAAAGATATTTTCGAAGAAAATAACATTCCTTGATTCGATAATCGGATTTTCATGTATATCAAGGATTGTTGATTTGTGCACTAAGAAACGATATGCACTGCTAATATTTGCATATCCAATTAATATGCAATCAACAATCTTTTGCCCAATTTTTATTTGTTTGGGTTTCAGTACTTCTACTTTAGCCAAGCACCCCCACACTTTAAGATATTTGTAAGACGATTTATGACATTTTTAAAGTTCATAAGGAGTCTCATTTTATCTTTTTGTGGTATTTTATTAAGAATGTGGTTTGTTGAAAGAATTGCTTCTCCCACAAATTTTGGGGTAAACCAGAATTTATCAACATAGCATTCATCATCTCTTTAAAGGTACGATTCTTTCTTTCAGCAATGCCATTTGATTGAGGTGAATAAGGAGCAGTAGTTTGATGAATTATTCCGAATTCTGAACAAAATTCTTCAAATGGAGCTCCATATTCGCCACCTCTATCACTACGTATAGCTTTTATAGTTTTGCCAAGTTGCTTTTCAACCTCATTCTTATAAAGCTTAAAGGCTTCCAGTGCCTCATCTTTACTTCTCAACAAGTAAACATAACAGTATCTTGTGCAATCATCAATAAAAGTAATAAAATACTTTTTCCCACCTCTAGTTTGCACAAACTTTAAATCATATATATCACTGTGAATTAATTCCAGAGGTGATGTTTTTCTTTCAACATAATAAAATGGCACCTTAGCCATTTTAGCTTCAACACAAATTTCACATTTATGTTTAGCATTAATTTCAAATGAAGGTAGTAAATTCAAATTTACTAATCTTCGTAGAGTGTTAAAATTAACATGTCCCAATCTAACATGCCATAAATTAAAACACTCAGTCAAGTAAGTAGAAGCAGTAATTTTATTGCTTTCAAAATTACGCATTACAGTCATTACATTCATCTTGAACAACCCTTTCTCGACATATCCTTTCCCTATAAAGTGGTTATTCTTTGTAAGTACAAATTTGTTAGACTCAAATACTAGTCTAAACCCACTTTTGACTAACAGTGATCCAGACACTAAATTCTTTCGAATGTCTGGAACGTGCAGCACATCGATCAAAGTGAGTTCATTTCCTGAGGTCCGAGTTCAACAATGTTAGAAGTTGCTGAATTTTCCATGAACAACTTCCTCCCATTGATTAGTGTGTAAGTTGAGAACATATCTTTATCGGAACAGATATGGCGGGTAGCGCCAGTGTCAATCCACCACAGTAGAGAGATTGAGTTCTTCCAAATCAATAGGTACAAACCTGACCTTTGATATGCGCTTGATTTTTCTTAAGAAGTCGGCAATCCTTGGCCATATGATTAGGTTTGCCGCAATTGTAGCAATTCCCTTTGATCATTTTAGCCCTTCCCATTTTTGGCTTATAATCAACGCGCTTTCTTTTGATACTAGTATTTCCATTTTGCTCCATCAAATTTGTCTTAGCCTCAATTTGTAGCTTTTCGGATTTCATCTCAGACAAGCGATTGTCTTCTTCAATCCTTAATCTGACAATCAAGTCCTCAAGCCCCATTTCCTTCCGCTTGTGCTTTAGGTAATTTTTGAAATCCTTCCATAGTGGTGGTAGCTTTTCAATCATAGCAACTACTTGGAAGGATTCGCTGAGCTTCATCCCTTCTGCATGCAGATCATGCAGAATCATCTGAAACTCTTGGACTTGGTTCATTACCGTTTTGGAATCCATCATTTTAAAATCAAAAAACTTTCCGACTATGAACTTCTTCAAGCCGGCATCCTCTATTTTGTATTTCTTTTCCAATGACTTCCAAAGGGCTCTTGCAGTCGTGACTGAGCTATACACATTGTACAACGTATCACTCAAACCATTGAGTATGTAGTTTCTGCATAGAAAATCGCCATGTCCCCATGCATCCATAGCAGCCCTCTTTTGGGTATCAGTTTCCCCTTCAGACACAAAGGGAATTTCCTCACTTAAGAACCTAGCTAGATTCAACGTAGTGAGGTAGAACAACATCTTTTGATGCCACCTCTTAAAGTCGTTACCAGAGAATTTCTCCGGCCTTTCCCCTTTGGCAGTAATAGGTTGTGCCACATGTGGTTGAACAACCATAGTTAGGGGTGGGCATTCGGGTCGGGTTTTTCGGATCCCGACCCGAACCGATCGGGTTCGGATTCTTTTTACGGGTTTTTTTCTTAAAAAATCGGGTATCTGGTAACCCGATACCCGAATTAAAAAGATCGGGTCGGAGTTCGGGTAGGAAAATCCTATCCGAACTACCCGATCGGGTACCTGATATTTTTTAAATATATATATATATGTATTTTTTGGTACACACTAGTACCCATCATCTCTTATTTTTTGGTACACACTAGTACCCATCATCTCTTTCAACTTTGTTCTCTCTTGCCCATATTTTCTTTCTCCTCCTCTCTTCCTCTCTTCCTCCCTCTTCTTATCCAAAATCCCAAGTTCCCAACCCAACAAAACATCCAATCCCAACAAAAATTCATCATCCTCCTTTCAAACCCTAAAATTTTAAAATGTCACAAGAAGATGATGGAGTTAGAATACCAAATCCAAAGGTTAGTAATATTTTTCTTTTCTTTTATTGTGTAGTTAATTCTTTATTCAAATTTCTTACTTACCAAATTCAAACTAATAAAAACATAAAAAAAAAAAAAAAAAAAAAAAAAAACAAAAAAGAAAAAACGTCTGTTTTTGTATTAATGAAGCTGTTTCAGCTTTTGCGTGTTTTTGCAGAAGCTGAAACAGCTTCAGCTTCATAGTACAAAATAGAAGCTGAAATTTTCAGCTTCTATTTTGTACTATATATATTAATTCAATTATTTTTTTAATTTATATTCTATTAATTTGTAACATTAAATTTTGTAATAATTTGCAGATGTCGAGGACAAATTCTCAAGATTGTGGTGATCGAATTTTAAAGGAAATGCAATTAAAAGCATCTTCGAAAGTTTCAAGAAGTAAAGAGGTTAGTCCAAGTAGTAGTGGTGGTTCCATTAATATAAATCGTAATGAAAATTTTGGTGTTGATTATGATGATATGGATTGTGATCTTGATTATGTCCCCGAGGATGATGTTTGTGGTGGTGAACAAGATGATATTAAACTGAGAAAAAGAAAAGATAGAAAAGAAATTGCATCTAGATCGGTGTATTGAGATCACTTTGACAAGTATGTATGTGATATTGATAAAGTGCAAAAAGCTAGATGCAAATATTGTCAAAGGGAAATTAAGGCGGATCCAAGGGTTCATGGGACTAGACCTCTTAAAAATCATTATGAGTCTTGCAAAAAAAGTTTGATAATTGGGGTACAAATATTTTGGGTGGAAAATATGTACATATGAGATGCATCGCACATATTGTTAATCTTATTGTACAAGATGGCTTGAGAAACAAAGAAGAGCATTTGGCGATCTCTCGTATTAGAGGAGCTATAATGTATGTTAAAAACTCTCCAGCTAGGTACAAAAAATTTAAAGAATGTGTGGAGATTGAAAAATTGGAGACAAATAAATTGTTAAGTTCGATGTACCTACTAGGTGGAATTCCACCTATTTGATGTTGGAGGCCGCTACAAGCTTCAAAAGAGCATTTTCTAGGTATGAAGATTTGGATTTTGGTTGTACGAATGATCTTTCAAAACCCCCACATGATGGAGTTCCGGTAGATTATGATTGGCATAGAGCTTCATTATTATTGAATTTTTTGGAGCATTTCTACAAGTTGACTTTGAGCATTTCTGGTTCTTTATATGTGACTTCCAATAACATATATCATCAAATATGTGCTGTTGACTTGCTTCTCAAACAGTGGTTGGAGAGTGATGATTTTGAGTTATGTGAGATGTCTAAAAGGATGAAGCAAAAATTTGACAAATATTAGGGTCAATTGAAAAATTGAACATGGTCATCTATTATGCTGTAATCCTGGATCCACGTTACAAGCTCGAGTATATTGAATTTTCATTTGATACACTATATGAGGATGTCACACAGTGTTTGCTTATGAAAGAAAAAGTGAAAATTGGCATTGGTTGAGTTGTTTAATACCTATAAGGGAATGCATGAATCTTCGGGAAGCTCAATTTCATCTTCAAGTTTGTCAAATCCTATTTCAAGTGCAAAGTTGGCTTCTACTACTTGTTTGGACATGACATCTAGAACTTGTATGCAAGAACGATTTCAAAAGTTTAAGACCGGAGGTAGAAGTGATGTTGTAAAGTCGGAGTTAGATAAATACTTGGGTGAAGATCTTGAGGTATTTCAGAAAGAGTTTGATATACTAAATTGGTGGAAAGTAAACTCCCACAGATTTCCGATTCTTTCTAAGATAGCTCGTGATATATTAGCGGTACCGGTCTCTACCATTGCTTCAGAGTCTGCATTTAGCACCGGTGGTCGTGTTCTTGATACATTTAGGAGTTCGTTGTCTTCTAAAATAGTACAAGCCCTCATTGGTGCTCAGGATTGGCTTCGTATGGATTCTAAGCCAATAAATGTTGAAGAAGATCTATGTGAAATTGAAACAATTGAAAGAGGTACTTCTATTTGTCTTTAGACTTTTACATTTATTTTCTATTTTGATACTTATTAATAATAATCACTTTTCTTGTAGAAATACTCAATTTGGGGATTGGTTCAACTATTGTCGACATTTGATGGTCTACGACTCCATTGGCAACTTGACATGCTTCGAGCCTTCAACTATGACTTTTTTCTTTTTTTTTTTGGATGAATGTAAAAGTTGAATGATGTGTTGATTGTCATTTGGTTGATTGTAAAACTTGGATTATTGTTTTATTTGGTTGTATTGTATGGTTGTAAAACTTGAATAGTGTGTTGATTGTCATTTGATTGTAAAACTTGGATTATTATTTTATTTTTATTGTGATTTATGGATTTGATTAATTGTGAATTTGCATTTAAGATAAATGCTATCACTTATTATTAGTTGCAAAAAAATTAAAATCAATTATGCTTTTTTTTTTTTAAAAAGGTGGGGGTGGTTGAATTTCAGGTACTCGGATATCGGGTATCCGATTTAATCGGGTACCCGACAAAGTTCGGGTCGGGATTTTTAGCTACCCGAAAGTTCGGGTACCCGACCCGAACTACCCGAATTTCCAATACCCGACCCGATGCCCACCCCTAACCATAGTAACCGGATTAGCAGACTCGGTAGCCATAATACACAAAGCTAAATAATTGGCTTAACCTTGTAGGGAGAAATTTGAGATGTGCGGGATTTGTGTATTATGAAGTCGAGGCAAAAGTTAGAATCTTTATCTTTAAGACAATTATTGCCCGCTCTGGTGCTCACAGAAATGACAATTTGTCTCCCAAGATACAACGACTTAATATCTCAAAATAGCAGCACTACAAACTTTGAGAAACGGCGAACCAAACAATATTTTGAAACTCTCTTACTAACACTATTCTTGCAAAATGCTTTTGTTGCTTAAGAATGCTTATGGAATGATTGAATGAATAATGAAATGAGGGGATCTATTTATAGAAGTTGGAAATGTATCAAAGAATGGTCATGTCCAATCAGAAAAGGTGCCTTTGAAAGGTTATAACCTTTCATTTGAATAGACACCATTTCATCCAAAGGACATACAACTTCACACAAATGGACGCATCGTTTCATTCAAGGGTTTCACCCAACGGACACATCATTTCAACCAAAAGGCACAACTGTTTGGTTGAATTTAAATACGGTTCGATGATGATTGGGTGCCATCAACCATCATCTACGTGTCACGAACTTGTTATGCGTCCATATCGTAACCAATCATTTGTCACGATTTACAATAAATTTATTATTTAATTTATCATTCACTATTTTCCAACACATCTTAAACCTGAGATGTGGGAACTATTTGTAGACTCAATTGTGCTTCTTAATTTTGCAATGGACACTAATCTCACATCCTTAGGTTCTTGTCTTCATATGTTTATTTCCCCATCCTGTGGGTCTATTGGATCCTTGAAATATCCAAGTTTGCTATTTATTTCTCAATCTCTTCTCCCGTACCTAAAAGATCCCCCAAGTAACCCTCGAGGTTCCGTCATGAACTTGTGTGGCACGGCTATTTTTCATCAATTCCTGCACTTCTTGGTGCGATCATATTTTTTTTTTTCCCTTTTCTTTTTTATCCATTTTTTGGGGTTCTACAGGACCCCGACCATTTTTTGTTCTAACTTGAAAATTTTGATTTCAAGTGATATGTTGACAACATTTGAGCAAATATAGATCTAGCTTATCGAGTATTATATTATGAACAAATAGAGCTTATACTAAAGATAAAACTTGTATAAAAAACATTATGAGCGGATAAAGTAATTGTCTCTATGTTATCACGAGACCCCATGACCCCTGAAGTGCCCAAAACTTCAGTTTTAAAGCACATCTCCTAACCTTGCTGATTATTTGTAGCAAAATTTACTGTCCTACATGATCACCTACAATAATTTTTCATACTATCATGCTTATGAACCCTTTTTCAGGTGCCTTATCAGGATCGACCCCTTATAAATCTCTCTATACTACGAGATAACTCCTCGATCTCCTAATTGTTCTTCTTTCTTCTCGCCTTTACTTTTCTTAACACAATTTTTTAAATGTCATCATGTAATACATTTCTATCATCTTGTAAGCGCAAAAAATTTTGTGTATCATGTCCTCTATCTTTAAGAAAATGACAAGATTTTACTTGATTTTTCTATGGCCGGAGCATCCATCGTCTTTCGTGGCTACTTTAGTGTTCTTTACCATCATCATTGCTCTTAGTCATGTCGTGGTTAATAGGGTGTAAACCCGGGTACTTTGCAGAAGGATTCTTGTGATGGTCTTTCTCAAACCCCAACCTTCTATGTCCCTCTTTGTAATCTTGATTTCTAAAACTCGTTATGTTGATATCGAGGTCATGTGCTTCTAGCTTCTTTTTCATATCTCAATTTCTATGTCCCTTTATGCTATCTCGATCTCTAAATACTTAGCCTTTTACAGGCCTCATTCACTCACTATCTTCCATTAGATTTACCCTATTCTCTTGTCAAGTGAACCATTTGCTCTTCTTGCTTGGGTAGTTTCTTCCTCATCTACTCCTGAGGCTCATTCTCTCCTAAATGTTCCATCCATCTCGATACAAGCCTACGCAGATAATCCCAACTAATCCAGGTCAAATATGGTCTCTATGGGGTTACGTGTTTCGAATGGATCATACTATAAATACAGTGGAATGAGGGTATTTATAGGACTAAATGTGCCCACCCACCTGGTCCACATGGTGTTATCTCAAATCATAAGTTGTCAAAGGATATATGGTCCTGATTTTGGGTTAGTGATAGCAGGATTGTTGGAGCGTGTTTGGTCGAGCGACCCAACCTAAGATTCTGGGGCTCCAAAGGTATTTTAATATTGTTAGAGGGTTATTTATATTATTTTTTAAATGGATATGATAGGACCTTATCAGTACAATAGATGTCAAACAATGTCTTCATAATGACTCAACAGTATTAAAATTGATTAAAATATTTAATAATATATTTTTTCAAAAAATAGAAATGACTAAGTAGTATAAGAAGGGAGAGGAGGATAGAATTTGTCGTGCCTGAGTTTGGAGTTTTTTTATCAATAGGGGTTTCAGCGATTTTAAACTAGCCAAAAACCTTTCTCCCAAATGTATATAACTTTTTAATTTTTTTTGTTTGTTTCATCATGAGTGTGTTTATCCGTATTGGAGATAACATTAATCATATTAACGGGGAGCAAAATGGTTAAACTCTTCCAACAATTGTGACTCTAACGTTTTGAATCCTTACTCATAAATAAGAATTCATTTTAGGATCCAACTCATTTATCCTTGATTTTGATGAAAATGGGCTGACCTAAATATATTTAAACGGCACACATGGAAGAAAAAATTTGCTGCAAGGGCCCAAGAAAGCCTAGAGGACAAGAGGCCCAACCCAAGAAGAGGCCGCCTTCTTTGAAGCTAGGTGGCATTCCACATTAGATTATTTGCACCACATCACCCAAACAATCATTAGTACCGATAGATTCCCCAATCGTCAAATCCATGACACGTGGAAACAAAAGAAGACGAGTTGGAAGGTGTTCTAATCTCGAAGACAACTACATGCATGAAGATTAATGAGTCCTACATTCATTAGGATATACCTCCTCAATAAAAGCCCAAATATTGGGAGATTATACCTTATCCCCTGAGTCAGGGGCTGCCTATAAATAGCAAATCCCCTCCTTCGGCTACTCAAGTACACGAAAATCAAACTCTTTTTTCTTGCTATATTTCATTATGTTTTCACCCATTCACTTATTAACTTATGTGTTGGAATGTTAACGTTTATTTTATAACTTTTAATTTTTACAACTTGCAAACAAAAACCCAAATATCTCAAGATTGGACCAAAGTCTTTTTTTTTTGGCTCATTCACCACTAGAGCACGAGCTTATTGGTATACACATATTTTTTCGCTACTTTGGAGATAGTTTAAAAATGACTCAAAAACATCGTTATAATCAAGTCCAAAATAAGTCAAATTTGAATAATTTATTTATTTTCAAATAAACTATAGTATAATACTATCTCTTGCGCAATAGAGACGAGCTTGATAAATTGATGAATAATTGAAGTATTTAAAAAAAAAAAAAAAGACTGGGTTGCGGGCCGGACTCTGATCGGACTTAATTGAATTTAAATTAATTATATCGCAAATCCATATTTTATATTTTTTTTATTTAATTTACATATAATGTAAGAAGAACAATCAAATTATAAAATAAGTAGAATAATATTTTGACACGCGGATAGTGTTGAAAAATAGTGAATGATAAATTAAATAATAAATTTATTGTAAATCGTGACAAATGATTGGTTACGATATGAGACGCATAACAAGCTCATGACATGTGGATGATGGTTGATGGTCCCCAATCATCATCCAACCGTATTTAAATTCAACCGAACAGTTGTGTCCTTTAGTTGAAATGATGTGTCCATTGGGTGAAACCCTTTGAATGAAACGATGCGTTCATTTGTGTGAAGTGGCATGTCCTTTGGATGAAATGTGTGTCGATTCAGATGAAAGGTTATAACCTTTCAAAGGCATCTTTTATGATCGGACATGACCAATCATTTATACCTTTCCAACTTCTATAAATAGATCCCCCTATTTCATTTCATTCATTCATTCAATAATTCAATAAGCATTCTTAAGCAATAAAAGCATTTCGTAAGTATAGTGTTAGTAAGAGAGTTTCAAAATATTATTTGGTTCGTCGTTTCTCAAAGTTTGTAGTGCTACTACTTTGAGATTTTAAGTCGTATCTTGGGAGACTAATTGCCATTTTTCATGAGCACCAGAGCGGGGCAATAATTGTTTTAAAGATAAAAAGTCTAGCTCTTGTTTCGACTTCATAATACACAAATCCCGCATATCCCAAAATTCTCCCTACACTTAGGAACATGCAGACACTTTAAGCGAGTTTCAAACAAGAAGTGATTGCATCAGGATAGGTAGTTTGTGGCTTTGAACCTTCCTTTAGGAATACATCGGATGGTTGGCTAACCAGTGAACATGAACTGTTCAGCCGTTGGTGTAAACCGAGATAATGTTACCCCCACAATACCTTCTCTAATATCTTTGGTTCTCACGATTGAGTCCATTTTGGCCCTGGACACCATCTTGGATTCATAAGTGTTTTCCATTTGAAGCGGCCCGTCTTCACACTTATATAGGTGATCTCCTATACTATACTAGACATAGTATAGGAATCATTAAAAGTTTACAGCTTACTCTCTACCCTTTAGCTAACAGCACTAAACGTCATAGGAATAGAAAAGAGTAAAACTCTAAGTGCTTTCACAATCTTTATAACTTAGTTGTCCCATTAAACCAAGATCTTGGGATCTCCAGTCAACAAGGTTGGGTTACCGCTATAAAGATTTAATTTTCGGATTTTAATCCCATTCCCCTTGACAAAAAGTATACTTGATCTCTAGAAAGGCCTTTTGTTAACGGATCAGTTAAATTGTCCTGACTTTATATAGTCAATGGATATGATTCCACTTGAGATCAAATGTCTTATGGTATTATGTCTTCGACGTATATGTCTAGACTTGCTATTATACATACTGTTTTGTGCCCTTCCTATAGCCGACTGACTATCACAGTGTACCATAATTGTGGGCACTGGTTTTGTCCAACAAGAATGTCCTCCAAGAAATTATGAAGCCATTCAACTTCTTCTCCAGCTTTATCTAGATCTATAAGCTCAGATTCCATTGTAGAACGAGCTATACAAGTTTGTTTTGAGGACTTCCAAGATACTGCACCACCTCCAATGGTGAATACATATCCACTTGTAGATTTTGTGTCTTTACTATCAGATATCCATTGGCATCACTGTATCCTTCTAATGCAGTTGGATATCTCGTATAGTGTAATCCATAGTTGGAAGTGTATTTGGGTATCTAAGGACCCTAATCAACCCCTTCCAATGAACTTTGCTAGGATTACTTGTAAATCTACTCAGTTTGTTGACTGCGTATGCAATATCGGGACGAGTGCAGTTCATGATATACATTAAACTACCAATTATTCTTGAGCATTCAATTTGACATTCGGGTTCCTTTGTTCTTTGCTAAGTGTAGATTTAAATCTACAGGGGTCTTAGCAGGTGGACTATCATAAGTCTTGAACTTTCTAAGTATAGTCTCAACTTAATGAGATTGTAACAAGGCAAGTCCATCAGACGTTTTAGATATTTTGATCCCTAAGTTTACGTCAGCTAACCCATGTCTTTCATATCAAAATGTTTTGTCACATTTCTTGATAGTCAAAATAATGTCACGATTGCTTCCCATTATCAACATGTCATCTACATATAGACAGACTATGTTAAAGGAGTGTTGAGTGCTTTTAACATATACACATTTATCACACTCGTTGATTTTGAAGCCATTTGACAACATTGTTTGGTCAAACTTTTCATGCCATTATTTAGGAGCTTGTTTAAGCCCATACAAAGATTTGACAAGTCTACAAACCTTCTTTTCTTGACCAGGAATGACAAACCCTTCAGGTTGTTTATATGAGAAACAATGAGAAAGAAGAAATAAAACATATACCTTTAAGGGAAAGAAGAAATAAAACAAAATAAATAAATTTATATGAGAAACAATGAGGAAATTTCTTTGTATTGGGAAAAAATTGTCAAAAATCAGGAGCATATATGCAAATTGAAAAGATGAAACTATGCAGATAGAAGTTAGATAATGGAGCACTATCAAATTAAAAATAATTGAAGAAAATACTCTTTTAAAAGTAATAAAAGATTAAACAATAAAAATACTCAAATTAAGATGATAGATAAAAAGAAAGCACATGATAACATATCACTAAATAGTTTAAAAGAAAATATTGTATAGTTTGAGTGAGTATAAAGAACAAATCGTCAACAAAAATAATTGATCGTTATGACAAATTACTCCAAAATCTTAATCAAATACATCTTGAAATAGAAAAGGAGGAAAAATAATATATAAAAATGAAAATCTTAGTAATAAAAAGTTGGAGCATAAAAAGACTTAAAAAAAAGAATATGCTTTTCATATACAAAATTATTTTTGCTTATTTTTTTTATTATTTAAAGAAAATTATAAAAATATAATTTTTTTATATCGAGTCATGGACGCTCCCCACAACTCGATAATTTTTTTTTTTTTAAAAAAAAAGCGAGTCGTGGATGGTATCTACGACTCGAAATCGTGGATACCATCCACGACAAGATAATTCTTTATAAAAAAAATTTAAAAACTTTTTAAAAAAGGCTGACAGTCAGCTGCTGAGCGTCAGCAAAAATTTAATATTATATATATATATATATATATATATATAGTATTATATATTATAAATTTAAACACAAAATATTAAAAAATTATATATATTAAATTTAAATATTTTAAATTTATTTGTATATTAATCTTATTTTTTATAATGTGTCAATTTTATGTTGCGTGTATGATAATTAGTAATTTAAGCCGTTATGTACAACACAAAATCAACTTTCTCTCAATTTAATGAAAAATTGAGAATTTTTAGTGAGAAAGTATTGAAATGCACTAGCAATTCGTCCCCCAACATTGATGCAAGTTAATTATAATTAAATTTGTTTGTATATAATGAATATTTTAAATCTTTTTAGTATTTTTTTATTTTTTTATTTCCTAAATACAATAAATACAAGTATTATTTATGATTTGCTATCCCGCACACATATATTGATGCAAGTTAATTATAATTAAAAAATATAAATTTATAATCAAATAATTATAATATAGGGTAAAATACACTTTGCCCCCCTAAACTATTCGTCCTGTAACAATTACCCTCATAAACTAACAAATATAACACTTACCCCCTACAATTAAATTTTTAGACAATATTGCACTAATATTATATATATATATATATATATATATATATATTTAGTTCAAACAATTTTTTTTGGCTACAATATTAATTGATATGGCTAAAAATTATGGAAAATAGCTTTCATTAACCACGATTAAATAAAATTCATGCAAAAAACTAGCTTTTTCAATGCGTGTTTGTATCCAATAACTATTTATTACGGCTATTTATTATTAATCATGACAATTAGTCATGATTAAATATTATATTTCTTGTAATATTATATTATTTATAACAATTGATTGTAATTTTTTTATTAATTTTTTAACATTGATTATAATTAACAATATATAAATTTATAATTAAATAATTATAATATATAGTAATAATAATATATAATATTAAAAATACATCAATTATTTTGATTTACAAATAATAACTCAATTCAACAAACATATCATTACAACAACGATAATTAAAGACACAATACCCCGCACTCATACGTTGAAGCAAGTTAATTATTGATGTAATTATAACAGATGGTTGTAATTTTTTTAATTAATAAATTTTTAATATTGATTATAATTTTAAAAATATATAAATTTATAATTAAATATTATGATATATATAATAATATATGATATATAATAAAAATACATCAAATACAATAATGATAATTAACTTACATCAATTTATCAATGAAGAGTTGCAAATCACAAAATAATATTTGCATATAGTAAAATATTTGTAAATGATTAGTTATAATTTTTAATTAATAAATTTTTAATATTTATTATATATTAAATTTATATTATATAATATTATTACATATATTATAAAATTTAATATTTTTCTCATATATTAAATATTATATATATATATATATATATATTTTAATTTTGAACTGACCGCCAGCCTCAAATTGAGGTTGGCGGTCAGCATTTTGAGAAGTTTTTAATTTCTTTTAATAAAAATTCTCCAATCGTGAATGGTATTCACGACTCATTTTTTTGTTTTAAAATTAATAAAAAATTATATAATTTAAATAAATTATATTTTAAGTTTTTTTTAAATAATACAAAAATAAATAAGCCAATTAATTTTTTATTATATTACAAAAAGTATACACATCATAGATGATGTAGTTAGCTAATATGCATCCCAAAAGACAATTTTCATTCATAAAGTAAAACAACTTAGCCTAGTAAAACCCATAGAAAAACCGGGGCTTATTTAATAATTTATTATAAAAACTTATTAAAATAATAATTTTTTAATTAATATAACTAATTTATAGCGTTCACGACTCGATCATTAATTTTTTCTTTAAATTTAAAGGCCGAGTCATGGATGCTATCCACGAGCATCCACGACTCATTTTTTTTTACTAGTTGTTGTGGCATATCGTTCCTACGTGCATATAATAAATTATATTTTACACATTTAAATATAAATAAGAGCAAAATATATAATTCAATACATTACATTAAAAAAAGAAAGAAAGAAAAGAAAAGAATTCAATTAATGTAAAATTTGAAACATTGAATAAGTTAGTTATATTATCAGTTGAAGGGTATTTTTTACTTTAAAAAAAAATTAGTGTGACCGTATCATTAACCACCGTTGTGGGGTGTGGATGGTCTTTTCTTTTTTATTAGTATAGATAAATGATAATTAATTAATAAAAATGAAAATTAACAACAATAAAATTGTATTAATTAAAAAAATACAATTTTTTATACAAATGCAAAAATCCAACTATTATGGACAACCCCGCACTGGAACATTTGATCATCTTGAAGAATCTCCTATTCCTTGGGCTTGTTGTCTTGCATGGTTTGCGGCCAATCCATCTCGTTTTGAATACGTGATGTTTGGCTTCGGTCAGGACGTGTAGATGTATGAACAATAATGTCGTGGACCAACTCAAATTTTGGGGCATCCCAATAATTTTCTAAAAGCACTGGATGAAAAGCCTTAGAATATGTATTTTTATAAGCCATCAGATCATAATAATCCTTAACCATGGATGCAAATTAATATTGAAGGCAACATACTTTTTGAGCGTGTGAGCAAGGGATGCCAAATTGAATCCACTTACCGCATGAACATTCTCAGTTGGTAATTTTGACAACATGGGTCATGAGTTTATGTCCAGAATGGCATTTTGTAAAAACCGAGACAGACTGTTGTTGGTGATAATATTTTGTGACCGTATGCGCAACAGGTTTTGTTGCCAACCTGTGAACATCTTGCATGCAAAATTCGTCCAAAATTGGTTGTTACTCAACATCACATGACTCTTCGCTTCCCTCACCATAAAATATTGGATAGTACGTTTTAGTGTTATTTCAACTATTGCAGCCACCGGCAGGTGGCGAGCCCCTTTTAGAACTCCATTAATGCATTCTGATATGTTGGTCGCCAAAATTCTGCATCGCCATCTACTATCATGAGAAACTGTCCATTTTTCCTTGTTAATCTAGTCCAAAAATTCAAAACACATCCAATTTTTAGCTCTTTATCTCTTCCATGATTCGATTGAATTTTCTGATTTGATATTCATAGCTAACTTTCCAACAGAGATCCTTCAATACCACATTCTTGTAATGACTGTTGAAATTAGAACACACGTGCCTCAAGCAATAATGGTGTACTCCTTGAGGTGACACGAAGTCCGACCCTTCGTGTACTGCTTTAATTATACCAGAGTGACAATCAGAATAAGGCATATTCCACATCGCCTCTTATAACATGTCTGCTCAATTGTTGAAGAAACCACTTCCAAGATGAATAGGATTCATCATCGACAATTGCAAATGCGAGAGGGAGTACCTGTGATTTTCATCCATGGCAGCTGCAATCAACATTTTGTGTCTATACTTTGTGTATAAATGGATCCCATTGGAACACATCGATAAACAGTTTGAATGCCCAGAAGACGTATTCTATCACATATGTATCAGTTGACTGTTGGAAGGCTTTGTGTTCACATTCAATAATAGTTTTTGGATTGTATTTTTTTAGAGCTCCCATGTATTTGAGTAGTTTTCGAATTGAGCTTTCCCATGTTCCATAAACAATTTCACGGGTCATCTTCAAATTGTACCATGCCTTTTGGTATGGTATATCGTACCCTATATGGTCCTTCACAGTTTGAATGACATGTTTTATTCCATATGCAGGGTTACATTTTACCTATTTTAAAAGTAAAGAAGCAACATAAACTCTGTCTATGTTACAATGTTCAAGAGACATATTATTTGTAATACATGTATGGTCCCCCCCATATTTGATTATTTCCCAACGTTCAATTTTTTATTTTAAAATTCCTCAAAACTCCCGCCTGCACCACATATCTGAAAAAAAAATAAAGTCAATCAATAAACTAATAATGTTTGCTTATTCGATAACACATGTACAAATATATACCTGGTGTGCTGTGCTTAAAGACCACTCTCCACTTGGCATTCGAACTCTCAGTTTCAAAAATACTTACTACGTGCATGGCGTATCAAGTGATATTTCACCGCTTCTATTAAAAGCTTTTTATTTTTTAAAAGCATTCCCACCTCAAACCCGCCTTCGTTATTGTTATAAAATTTTGCATACATCAAATTTGGTACATCAATGCAATCCGCAGGTATCTTCGGGAATGTTTTTTGAAAAAATAGTATAGAGCGGTAAAATATTTGCGGAATAGCTCTGTTTGGCTGAGGCTGTTCTGAAGACTATGACATACCTTATGGAAATATTTCAGCCATAACATTTATGTCAATATCGTTTGGTCCATCCTCATGAGGAATTGGATATTCCACTTCATCTAGTTCAGAAGCAACATCTGAAAATTGTTAAAAAATGTTCAACATCTGAACAGATAAATACCCTTGAAGCACTTTGTCAATCTACACCACTAGATATTGAAGGGTATCTTCAATTAGTGGCTCGATTTGCACACGGAGTACAAATTATCAAGGAATTCATAACACATCAGCCACAACAAATTGCAACATTATCCAATAAAGCTCCCACCACATCCCACAGACAAAGGAGAAGTTTTAGCCGAATGTCTATTGATTCAGTTGAACGTGGTGACGTTGAGGTGGATATAGCTGGTCCTTCAACAGCGTATACGTCTCAAGATTACTACTTGCCGCAACCACCTCAAGATTACTATGTGCCTCAACCACCACAAGATGATTGATTTCAATCGGTTCCATACATGCTAAGTCATGCAGAGGCTTATTCATCACATATAGACCTTGGCCTTGGCATTAATCAACCATATGCACCAGGATATAACATTCACCAGTTCCATTTTCATCATTTTGTCCATATTGGGATAATGTGGAATCCAATTATGCAGCATCATCAAGTCAGTTGCACATTAATTCTAGGGGTGACGATAATGATGAACAAAATGAGCCAATACAAAATATGGGTCAGAAAATAAGAAGACATCGGCGTCAACGCTGCAAACGCAATTATGGAACGAGCAGACACTTTTAATATTTGTATTCTTATTATAATATTTTGTAACAAATTTGTTTGAATTATAATGATAAAATTTAATTTAATTATAATTAACAATTTTGAATTATAATATAATTTTTTTAAAATAGAAGTCGAGTCGTGGACCCTGTCCATGACTCGGAGTCGTCTTTGCCATCCACAACTTGGTGTGATGGATGGCATCCACGGCATGAATTTTATTTTTTCAAAAAATATTCATTGACGTCCGAAATTTTTTTTAAAAAAAATTAAGTGTCGAGTCATGGACGCTGTCCACAACTCGACATAAATTAGTTATGTTAATTAAAAAATTATTAACTTTATATTTTTTTATAATAAATTAAATAAGTCGAAGAACCGGTGTATTTATAATGATGAACATTGGGTTACCTTTGTTGTATTATGAAACTTTGAGCATATTTTGCTAATTATTGCTTATTTTTTGTGTTCTCTAAATATCCTCATAAGGGTTTCCTTATTTTCATGCAAAATTTTAGAATTTAATTTGGTAACTAAATCTTTTTAAAGGCAAGAAATTATTAACATTCATACTAAAATTAAACCAATCAATTGAATTTTTCGAGTTAAATGCAATTTACCTCCCTATGATATGTAAAATGAGCAAATATCCCTTTATAAAAAAAAAAGAATTAGCAAATTACTCCTTTACATATCAACTTAGGGATTTAGTTTGGTAATTGAAAATTTTAAATTAAAATAAATTAGAATTTCTGTTAAAATTAAGCCAATCAATTAGATTTTTTCATGCAAAATTTTAAAGATTTAGTTTATTATTAATTAATTTTTAAAAGAAATTAATTCCTGTTAAAATTAAACAAACCAATTAGATTTTTTTCTAGATAATAAAATAATTTAATATATATGGGAGAAGGGGATATATATATATATATATATATATATATATATATGTCAGAAAAAATATTCTCACATCACAAATGTAATAGTAAATAGATGATATAATTTAAATATATCAAATCCATTAGAGATTATAACAAATACCATTAATGCTTACTTATCAAATAGATGATTTTTACAATAAAAAAAAAAACAAAATTTTAAGAATTGAGAATTTGATCAAATTGAACTATTGAAGTCAAAAGACCCTCTTCAAATATATAAATTAATTAAAAGATTTCATTCCAACTATTTTTTTCTTCCCATTGATAATACCGTACATAATCGCCAGACAAAAGATAATAAAATCACTGAAAACTTATTACATCGAAGTCAACAATGATTATTTTTATTAATAAAAAATATTCTTATTCTTGTTTGATAAATACTTTTATTAATAAGGTTTTTAAATTTTTGATATACTAAAATCGTAGTAGTATAATATTAATTGTTTATTTTCTAATACAAAATGAAGAGAATAGTTATTTGACAAAATTACAAAAATAGATTTTTCTTCAATTTATTTTCCTCATACTGAACAAGTGGAAGTATTTGAGATTTACTCCTCTTTCAATTATACCAAACAAGTTGAAGGAAAATCATTGTTCTCCCCCCCCCCCCCATCCTGTTTCTCTTCCCTTTTCCTATCACTTGAATCAAACAAACCCTATAATGCACGGACACTCTAAAAAAATATCTAATGTAGTGTCGTACATATTTCAAACGCGGACACGGCTCGAATACGCTTCAGAGACATGTCAAACACAACATCCGCGTATCTAAAAGTATAAAAAAAAACACGGGGTCGGACGTGCCACGACCATGCCTGTTGGCATGTCCAACACGTTTTGATTTTTTTTTTAATTTTAAAGGTCTTAGGATGTATTTAAAAAGAGAGAGAGAGAGAGAGAGAGAATTTGAGCTTAATAAAGAAGAAAAGGAATTAATCACCCATCTCAAACTAAAAGTTTTGGGATGAAATTACTAAAAAATAGAGAGATAGTCATGATGATTTAACTAATGTGAATATTAAGAATTTTTCATTGCATATTTTTTAAAAATAAACTATTATCTATAAATTGAAGCCACATTTGATTTAAAAATATAGGTGTAATACATGCTTATTTTATACTTAACTTGATATTTGTATATTGCATATTTTAATTTTATGAGAAATTAAAAAATATATATAATAAAAATATAATTGAGTTAGTGCCGTATTGTGTCCTAATTTTCTTATATTTTTTATATCGTCGTGTCATCATCGTATCACGCTCGTATCCATATATAATGACGGCCTAGCTAAGCGGCACAAGGAGGAACTTGAGGATGGCCGTGAACCGATGTGAGGATTAGATCTAAGTATTGAGTTTAGGGATTTTACCACACAACACTAAAATGGTGATTTGACAAAAAAAACTTTATACAATCTCAACCCGGCCCCTTTGTATTTGATTTGTTTTTACTACAAATTAATATTGTTTTTAATAGGAAAAATACACTAAACAAGAAGAATCGAAATGCTCTTTAGAAACAAGAGAATGTCCAAACACTTAAAGGGTTCGTGTGTTTTGTGGCAGATCAGGTCGCGCCTGACCTCCCCTTATAGGCCATTGATTCAGAGCTCATCTGACTACTATCTTATTAAAACGTGGCCCATATAGATTCTAAAATATAAATATCTATAAATACATGAATGGTTAATTTAAGGGTCGCATCTCAGTCCATATGAGTTCAAATCACGAATAGATTCTTCAATTGGATAGTTAATAGGACTCCCCATAACTACTTTTCACATCTTGCCCCACAAAGCACTTGTAAATAGACATTTGGTGTAGTCATTTTAATATTATCCACTCTCGCACTAAAATTTTTAATCTCTCTAGATTTTAAAGCTATCTCAAGCTCACTTTTTTTTTGCACTCCAAACGAACTATCATCATCTTAATATAATTTTCAACCATTATTCTCATTTTGATTCAAGTTTTCCTTTCATTTCTTCAGTAAATACGTTAGTGACTTAAGTATCAGAGTGCTAAACTTTTCTTTGAAGTTAACCCCTGGCAATCTTAGAATTTTTGTGAAAGTCCTTCGACTAATGTGGTGCTCTTAGACCTCTGTATGCATAATTGGTGCTATTTGTAGAAACGCTCGAGGTTTTGACATGAGAAATGACAAGTTTAGAAAATGGAGATGACAATGGATCTTGTGATGGAAACACCTCCCCCTGCTGCAACAGTATTTGCTATTCCACCTCCATAGCAAGCACTAGAATAACTAAAATACCCCCGATCCAACTTTTGCCCGACGGCTCTACTTGTTGGCATCAATCCGCTTCTCGGTGAGCAACTCCAATAGAGGAAAACATCAATGAAACTCTTTGAGACTCCCAAGCCAGTGGAGCAAAACAATCATCCTAATAGAAAAAGAGCAGAGCACAGGGTTATCAAGGAACTCCAAGCAAGCTTCTGTTGGTTTCCAACAGACGGTCATGTACCTGCAAAGCCTACTAGTAAGGAGGTGGTTACCCAAGGACTACTAAAGCTGGCATTCTCTCATTAAAAGTATGATGGAATCCGCCAGGAGATAAGGAAGGAGGTCCTGTCTTGGAGCGTGGTATTCCCTTCAGCATGGATATCATAACAGAGGAGTTCCCTTCTCATTTCAGGTCCTCTTTACAATGGCACCACTGACCCTATTGAGCACATCTGTAAGTTTAAAAACACAACGCTACTACACAAGTATATTGATGGTATTAAATATCGCGTATTTCTTACTACACTAACAGATTCTGCTTAATAATGGTTTGACCAACTTCTTGTTGGATCAATAAGATCTTTTAGAGAGTTTAGCTCCATTTTCCTATACCAGCTTGCTAGTAGCAAGAAATGCCAAAAATTAGCCATCGGCATTTTCAGTGTGAAGCTAGAGGAGAATGAGACATAGAAGGCGTATGTTGAACTTTTTAACAAAGCTATCTTAGAAGTCTCGAGTGGTGTGGTTAAAATTTGGAAATGCCCATGGTAGTTAGACTAAACTTGGGATTGGCCGACAATATAGGACCAAGAGCAAGTAAGGCCCCTCCAAGCCCACAAGTACACAAGTTAATGGGAGATGCTAGATGAAAGTCACGTGCACGCATTGCCTAGGAGAACACATATCATCCGTACTAGTAGTCCTCGGTATATATATCGCAGCATTTATAAAAGTCAATGTAACTGTTGATAGACAAACTCATACATTATTTAGATTTTGACCTATTACTTATCTCTCTATAAGATCTACCTTGAGCGTCAGAGTGTTGATGTTGGATTTAGTTCATCCCCTATTTTTTGTGTAGGTCTTAATCTTGTTTCCGTTCCTCCGAGCCCAAGAGTTGAATAACATACGACCTTTGAAGATCAGGCTTTATCACCAGCAACTCACCCAAAGGTACCAATCAACGTCATGTACGGGCTTCACTGGACTTCTCTTTGAGTCCTTGGCCAAGAAGCATTTTCCCAATATTTATAACCTACTAGCTCAAGAGAACAAGTATAAAAATTTAGAAGATACTCGCTGACAAAGAAAGGTAATCAGCATGACATTTGTTGTCCCTCCTCCTAAAGGAATAAATGAGACCCCAGATAACAATTTAACCCCTCGATTTAAAGAATGAGCATTACACCTGGCTCATCACTAGCCAAGCACAGAATCTCATAGCTGTATACAGGATCCCTGTTCTATAGTAACCTAAGGGTTTCGTTGGACCCTAATTTCCTAAATATAAATATTTCTACAAGTACCATATGAAGTATGGATATGATACCAACATGTATCACGATCTAAGATAGGACATAGAGTGGTTGATCTAGGCCAGCTACCTTAAGATTACATTGAGAAAGATCGAAGATCCGAGCAAACTAAGGAATGCTCCTGCCATAGAAACTCTCGCAGAAGTGAGGAGCGGGCTGATCCCCCAGAATGGAGCTTAGAAAGGAGAAAGTTTCTGCTGATGAACATAGCCCCAAAAATACACCTTCAAAAAGGTGATCCACATGATAGCAAGAGGACATACTGATGGGGACTCTAGGAGGGGCAGACATGCTCATGCTGTTAGAGTATTCATGGAAATTTGAATGCAAGATACTAGCAGGGGATCCTACGGTCCACTTTGGACCCTCTGATATGGAGGGAGTTCACTTAACCATAGTGATGCTCTTGTCAATTCTGCTACTTTAGCTATCTATACCGTTCAGAGCAGTTTCATATATTCTAGTAGTTTTGCAGATTTGAGGTCTATCTGCTGATGGAGTTAGTTATGCCGTGTTGGAGCTAGTGGACACATCCTTGTATGGTTTTGCATAAGGTAGTACAACCCCTGTGACAAATCTTGCTTCACTTATCTTCTTAGTGGACATACCTTCAACTTACACTATCATCCTAAGGTAATCTACTCTGAATGCCTTCTAGGCGGCAGCCTCCACTTACCACATGAAACTGAAGTTCCATGTTAGATCAACTAGGGAAGCCATGAGCAATCAACACACAAAATGAAAATGATACGTCGAATATGTAGGAAAGACATGGAAATAGACCTCCATCACCCCAATTGGGAGAAATGTACAAAAACCTACTTAGGATAACGGACAGAGGAATGAGGTCCCTGCCTGCATGCAGCCCATAGAAGGGCTGCTGAGCATCTGGCTGGTTATAGGAGAGCTAGAAAAAAACTACAAGGATCAGCTTCCAGCTCAGCCCGGAGTTAGTAGGGCGGCTAACTATTTTTTTCAAGAAAACGTGAATGTTTTCGTATGACCAGCCCGTGACTTGGTCAGACTCGTTCCTAGTGTTGCGGTGACCATCTTGAAGACCATCATTCCCTCATGTGAAGCAGAAGAAGAGACATTTTGGTCCTGAAAAGGATAAAGTCGTCCAAAAGGAGGTTAGTAAGCTCCTTGCTGAGGGTACATCAAGGAGATCTAATTTCCAGAGTGGTTATCAAATGTCGTGCTTGTACTCAAGCCAGGTAAGAAATGGCGCATGTGTGTGGATTTTAGAGATGTTAATAAAACATGTCCTAAGAATTTCTAACCTCTTCCCCGTATAGACTAATTAGTGAATTCTACCTCTGGTCATGAATTGTTGAGTCTAATAGATGCATCACAAGGCTATCACCAAATCTTGTCAACACTAATGACCAGAAGTGAGCAAGCTTCATCACGTTAGATGACACATAATGTTATATTGTTATGATTTTTTGGCTTTATAATGCAGGTGCTACCTACCAGCGGTTGGTAGATTGTGTGTTGCAAGAACAACTCGAATGCAGTATAGAGATGTAAGTTGATGATATGCTGGTCAAAAGCCAACAACCTAACCATACACATCATTGTTCTTGCTGAGATGTTGAAAATACTAAAGAAGTACCATATGAAGCTAAACCCAACAAAATGTGCATTTGGAGTCCGAAGTGAATGTTTCCTGGGATAGATGGTGACCGAGAATGCATTAAAGTTAATCCAAACAAAATACGAGCAATCCAAGAGATGAAACCTCCAAACACCCGCAACAAGGTACATAAATTGGTTAGTCGCATAGCTATTCTCAACAGGTTCACATCCGCTCTGCAAAGCGCAACCTATCTTTCTTCAAGGTGTTGAGAAAGACTAAAGACTTCGCATGGTATGAGACTATTAACAAGCTTTCCAAAACTTGAAAGCCTACGTGGTTGAGTTTTCCCTACTTACTAAGCCCTCACCTGGTGAACTATTGCATCTCTACCTTTTTGTAAGGTAGCATATGGATACCCAAAGATCCATCTACTACGTCAGCAGGGTATTGCATGGACTAAACAACGCTATCTTGAGGTGGAAAGATTATCTTTCTCTCTGGTAACAACTGCAAGAAAATATCGTCCTTATTTTCTATCACATTCTATTATTGTGCGCACTAATTCCCTCATGCAAAAAAAGCTAGGGAAAGTTGAGACCTCAAGTAGGATGATCAAGTGGATTGTAGAGCTCAGGGTGTATGACATCTCTTACCAACTTAGGATGGCTATCAAATCCCAAGCACATGTTGAATTCATGTCTGAAGCAACACCAACTAAGGAAGATGAAATGAAGTGGTTATTGCACGTAGATGGCTCATCGACATATTCTAGCAGTGGAGTAGTAATCGTGCTAACCAACCTAGAAGGAACGAATTGGATTTGCCCTAAGATTTGACTTCAAAGCTTTAACCAACGAAACCGAGTATGAGGTCCTAAAGCAGGTATCAAAATAGCTCTTGATGCAGAAGTAAGGAATCTAATTTGCCTACTCCAATTCCCAACTGGTGACCAACCAGACGGATGAAACATATGATGTAAAGGTGGACAGAATGAATGAGAACCTCCAAGAAATTAGCAAACTCAAGAGTAGTCTCAAAAGCTTACAGTTTCATCAAATTCCTAGCATTGGAAACATCAAGGCAAACTACCTTGCTCGGCTAGCTAGCTCTCTAGCCGACTGCCAATACGTGTACTATCACTATAAAAACACTCACTAAAACTTCTAATATGCTGACTTGAAATATCTTGCGGATCAACACAGATTGGAGGAAACCCCTCCTATATTATTAACAAGAAGAAACTTTTCCTGCTGATGAAAATGAAATAGCTAGTATGAATAGCAAGACAACCTAATTTTCCTTACTAGGAGGAATACTCTACAAACACAGCTTCTCTTAGCCCTACCTCCGATGCCTGTTAGCATAGAAGGGCAGAACTGTGCTACAAGAGATACATGAAGGATTGTGCGGATCTCATATAGGTGGGATGACTTTTGCAGGAAAAGTCTTACGAGCTAGATATTTCTAGCTTACTCTCAAGAAAGACGTAGTGGACTGGGTAAGGAAATGTGAGCAATGTCAAGTGCACACCCCACTCATCCATGTGCTTGTTGAATCTTTCAAATCCTTTTTAGCACTCTGTCCATTCGCCAAATGGGGAATGGACATAGTAGGTCCTGTCCCAACTGCACAAAGGCAATGCAAATTCTTGCTAGTAGCATAGGACTACTTCAACAAGTGGGTGGAAGCTAAGCCCCTTACAAATATCACGGAAAGCGAAGTGCTCAAATTTTTTCGAAAAGATATAGTCTGCAAGTTTGGCTTAACTCGTGAAATTATTTCTAGACAGTGGTCATCAATTTCAAGGCTGGAAAATCTAAGACTGGTGTGTTGGCCTTATCTCCAAGCTAACGGATAGGTGGAAGTCACAAACAAAATATTGGTGCGATGTATCAAAATCAAGCTTGGCATTTGACGCCCCGTCTGGGGTAGGACCACCCTTAGGTCCATCACAGGAGAGGTAGGGTACGGTTCAGAGGTCATTATCCCTGCTGCTGAAACCTTTAGAATCCATCACTGTGAACATGAAAGTAACAATATCTTACTATGTACTAACTTGGATTTAATGGATGAGGTTCGAGAAGTTGTCAAACCAGCATGAAAGATACAAACAAAAGGTGGTGAACGTCTATAACAGAAAAGGTGAGAATGAGATAATTCTAGGTGGGAGATCTCATGCTGAGGTGAGCAAGTGCTATGAAACTAGTAGGAAAGCTACCCCCAAACTGTAAGGGTCCTTACAAAATAATCGGAATCATTAAGTTTGGAATATATGAGATGGAAGACACAGATAGCAGGAAACTCTCCCTACCGTGGAATGCTTACAACCTCATGAAATTTTACTCCAGAAACCCTGCTCTTGCTTATGATTTTATCGTTTTACTTGATAAGCACTTCCTACTAGAATAAGAATGATTCTCGTTCCCCTTACTATATTATGTATCAGTAATATGTTAATAACCTTGCTAGTCTCATATGCCGCACTCAGCTGGCGCACGCATTCTTGCTGGCTACGGGCCCTAAGAAGCCGCTCTTAGTTGGCGCACACATTCTTATTGGCTTCGAGCCCTAATAAGCTACCCTCAGCTAGCGTGGGCTCTAAGTAAGGAGATTCTGGAGTAGACTTAACTCAGTTTGCTGACAGTGGCAGGATGATGACCTACCTATCAAATCAGGGGAGCATGCCAGGCCAACACTTTAACATGCAAAAAACATGATTATTTTTGTGGAAAAAAAAATTTAGTCCATTAACTTGGTTCTTGTTCAATTTTGGTCCACTAACTATGATAATTATCACATTTTGTGCACTAACTTTAAAAATGCTTTGATTAGGTACTTCGGTGGCTAATTTGTTCAATTTTGACCGAAAATTGATGGTGTGACAAGTAATTACTTATTTGTTCAGCAATGACGTGGCTAATATGTACACTAGACATCTTATGTGGCATAACCATGTTTAAATATATACATAATTATAAATAAAATTATTTAAATATTTATACAATTTTTTTAAAGAAAAACAAATACATCTCTTCCCTCCAAAAAAACCTAACTTCCGTAACACATTGTCTATGCATGTATATAATAAATAAGCTTACATATTTTAAAATATATTATCAATGCAAAAAATATAAACTCATAAAATTTTTAATTATAAATAATTATTTTGTAAATCCTTATAAATTATAAAAATAATTATTATTTTATAAATAATTATAAATAATTTTATTATAAAATTCATATTTTATATCATATAATGCATAAAATTATAAATTTTAAAATTATTATTTTATATATAATTATAAATTATGAAAAAGATTTATTATTTTATTTAATATAAATTTAAATAAAAAAAGATAAACCACCACCCAACCCCGGCACCCTCCCCCTTTCCTTCCCCCTACCCCTGCCGCTGCCCCTATGCCCGCCCCCCTACTGGTCCACCTCCGCCACCCCCGGTAGAGGGGGGCGGGCGACGGCGCCCAGTGGTGGCCCCCCCCCCCTCTGCTGAGGGCAGCGGCGAGGGCGGCGCGAAGGGGAGAGAGGGAGAGGTGGAGAGGGCGGGGTGGTAGGTGGGCTAATTTTTTTTAATTTTATATTATATAAAATAATAAATATTTTTCATAATATATAATTATATATAAAAAATATATTAATTATATAAATAATTTTATAAGAAAATGTCTTCGTAACAAAATAGATGTAGAACTTGGGGAGTTATCCTCCCTCATATCTATCACAAAAAAAGTCAGCGAGAAAGACCAATTCGTTAACTTGTACTAGAACATCCTCTAGAACTCCCTCGGAGTAAACAATAGAGCGATCGGCAAGTTGAATCACAACACCCGTATCATTGAGCGGACCAACTTTCAAAGAGTTAAAGATAGTAAGAGGCATAACATTTATAGAAGCACATAAGTCACACATGATCCTCTTAATACCTATTAAACCAATTTTACAAGGTATAGAAAACATACCCGGATCTTTGCACTTGGGGGTAGTTTTTGTTGTAGAATTGCGGACACATTCTCCCCTATACTTAACCTTTCAACTTACCCTTATTGGTGCATAATTCTTTGAGAAATTTAGCATAGTGCGGTATTTTTTTTATTGTATCAAGTAATGAAATGTTTACCTCTACTTTGCAAAAAGTTTCAAATATTTCCCTCTCTTCTTGTCCTTTCTTAGCCTTAGGAAATCTTTTCGGGAAGGGTGGTATGGTCACCAACACATTAGGAATGTCACCGATGACTTGGGCTTGTTTAGAGGAAATGTCGAGTTCTTCCTCTGTTTTGCCCTTCTGTGCATGCCCAGCACAATTGAATTTTCTGTTCTGTTTTGTTGTACGTGCCCACGCCTAGTGCTAATTTTAGATTTGAGCTCTTTTCCACTGCGTAAGACAATAGGACTAGCATTTTGCTTAGGATTGATGATGGTTTGAGAGGGTAACTTACCTTGAGACTCCACACAGCTAACGGAGGAGACTAATTGGCTTACTTGAGACTCCAAATTTTGAGTGCTTGCTCGAGTTTAATTTTCCAAATTTTGAATGCTTACTCGAGTATTCTATTGAAATTGTTGGGTGTTAGCAATAAGTGTTTTCATCATGTCCTCAAGAGACATACCTGAATTGGAGTTAGATTGAGAAGGTGGTGGTTGTTGTTGGTATGGGGTTTTTGAAAGTTTTGAGGTTGATTGTTGTATCTCAAATTTAGTGGTTTCCATTTGGGGTTGTATGTATTGGAGAAGGGGTCATACTTCCTATGTTGTTGCCCAGAAAATCCACCAACGGTGTCGGCATGTTCGGTTAGTTCCTCATGAAACGTGGGGCAAGCATCGATGAAATGTGACGAAGATGTGCATATCCCACAAGCTTTGACTTGTTGAATGCCTCCTACAATGATCTTTTCCATAAGAGAGGTAAGTTTATCTAAACGTTCATCAACGGAAGTACTTACCTCGTTTACCTTCATGGTGAATTGCCACTTCTACTTCTGAATTGTTGTTTATTAGCCGCCATGGTTGTAATTAGTATGCGTGCTTCGGTGGGGGTTTTGTCATACAAAGCACCTCCACTAGCCGCATCCTAAGCTTCTATTTTCCTCAGATAACCTTTCATAAAAATATTGAATCAAGATATGGTCCGGAATTTGGTGATGAGGACAACTCTCCACTAACTGCTTGAACCTTCCCCAATACTCATAGAACTTTCACCGGGAAATTGGTGTTTTCCACTGATTTCCTTCCGAATGTTTGTTGTTCGTGAAGCGGGGAAGTAGTTTTCAAGAAATTGTTTCTTGAGTTCCTTCCAACTAACAATGAACCCCGAAGGCAAAGAGTAGAGCCAATCTTTTGCTTTGTCGCCCAAGGAGAATGGAAAAGCTCGTAATTTGACTTGTTTTTCGGTAACTCCTTGAGGTCTCATGCCGGAACACACCACATGAAATTATTTGAGGTGTTTGTGTGGGTCTTCACCTGCAAGGCCACGGAAAGTAGAAAGTAAATGAATGAGGCCAGATTTAAGTTCAAATCAACATCTAATGTAGGATATTCAATGCAAAGAGGTTGTTTATTTAATTCAAGAGAAGTCATTTCATTAATCATCCATTTTGAATTTTGGCCCATGACTTCTTCTTCAGATTCGCACGTGGGCACATCTAACTTGAAATCTGCTTCTGATATGGAAGAGGTAAACGCCTCTCCCTTGACTTGCTTGGTTTCTTTTCAGAGTCCACGAGCGGTCTTCTCCATTTCTAGGTCAAATTCAAGTTCACCTGTACGAGAAGAACGTGTCATCAAAAATCAAGTAACAAAAACAAGTAACCAAAGAAAATTAATTTAAAGACACCAATTCCCGACAATGACGCCAAAATTTGATGAGTGTCGAATCCACCAAATATTTTCCTACTAAAACTTGTGAAAGTAGTGAGTAGGGCCGATTCCACAAAGATTGATTTTAAATTAATTCTTTTAAAAAAAGAGATTTATTTGTTCTAAAAATCTACATCTAGGATTAACTATAAAATGAGAGTGTTTAAAAGAGGATCAAATATGAGAATAATATTCCAGTTAAAGATAGGATCATGCTCAATTCCACAATTAACCATATATGCAAAGTTAACAATCATTCAGAATAGATAAATTGGTTATGATCGTTGGTACGGCCTAACAACCTCACATTTGTTACCTTATCGATAGTCAAGGAACGTCCGTTGACTAAAGCCCTAATCAGTAAATAATATTGGGAACGTCCTCAAGATTTAATTTACCGACAGCATTAAAAACTAGAAAGACTCAATTCTAACCAATAAATTCCTACGAGAATTTATTTAAGCTAGATTGTGCATTCCCCACAACATAATCGAAAACTTATACATGATCAATTATGTCATGTTGACACTAGTTATTGAATTAAACAAATAATTACGGATTTGTAAATTCAATTGGCTAAACAATTATTCTTGATAATGAACAATGGGACATATCATTCATAAATCAGCTTAATTGTAATAAAGCATAGAGAATAACACAAATATCAATATGAATGAAAATAAAAAACACAAGTTAGATCTCACAATTTGTAGGAATTAAGCAATCAATCGAATCTTTAACCGGAGTGAGAGAGTTTAGCTAGACATGATTATGGAAGAACACATGAACAGGATAGAGAATGATAACATAAAAATGCAGAGATTAATTGGAGAAGAGAGCACCGAAAAGTATTCAATTCCAGCATCAAAAGATGTGTCTTTGGTGAATTACATCACCTATAGATAATACCTAGTTACCTAATTATAGGACTAGAAAAGAATAAACTTCTAATTAAACTAAAAGTCTAAAAAAAGTAAATCTATTATCCTAATTAAATTTTCCCATCAAAGTTGGTTTCCATTCAGCAAAAGATATCCCGCTTCGCTTCAAATTCTTCTAAAAATCGAATCTTCAACCTTCCTTGAGAAACCCCATCCCACGCCTAACAGTTTTTTCAAGGCTGACAATTTCTTCAATTTTGGCATCTTTCTCCATTTCCTTCTTCTTTTACTCCAAAATGAATTAATGTTACAAATAACACTTAATTCGGAGTATTTAGGCTATAAAAGAGGGTTAATTATCACATGAAATTATCATAAAATGCACTTCTATCAAAGTCCCAAACCTCCATAGATGAAACCATCGAAACTCCTGGTTTTAGATCTTCCACCATGTCATTTGATACAAGCTCTACACAAGACACGTCTCAATCATATGTTATCCCAAATCCAAGCAACGTGGCACCCTCTGATAAACACTTGTCTACCGGAGAGGAAGCCTTACATGCTGATTCATTTTTATGATTGTCTATAGCCGTTTGTTTCACCATTTCACCACCTCCATCCATCTGCTTAAATAATTCATCATCTGCACTCCTTTCTTCAAGCTTTCACATTGAATCTTTGACTTTTACTCATAGCCCACAACTTCCACGGGCAGTTTCACAACGACATGGTCCACGACGGTCCCAACTCGTCTAATTACCCGCCCATTGGCCCCTCTTCTGAAACTAGAGCCTCTCATTTTCAGCCCCCACCACGTCCATTTTCCAGAAGGCTATCACCAATAGTTCCTCCGAGGTTTTTTCCTTCCAGTCCCATGCACGACCACCCACTCCCCAATGTCATCGATCACCTACACCCAAACCCTCTCACTCTGTTTCCCCCCAACAGTCTGCATTCGCAATCATCTGATCCCACTAGGCCCAAACAACTTCCTAGTTCAACCATTTCACGCAACTCCACATCTTTTTGTTGGTCCCCCTTTCGCAAATAATCTGATCATCGAAATCAAACAGGAACGAGAGGGTTTTGCTAGAGAACGAGAGACACAATTCAAGTTGTATCTACATCCTCTCGGAAGAGAAATTCCTCCATCCCTACTAAACACCCACTTTGCAAATGGCCATGTGAATCCTCTATGTCCCTACCTCATGGCCCCTATGTCCCTACGTCATCCCCCATAATTCCTACAATGAAGATTCTGAGTTAGAATTGTAGGGGCGCTTCCCGTGCTGAATTTGTGGTTGCAGCTTGTGATCTTCTCCAACATTATCAGCCAGATATCTTCATTGTCATGGATACGCGTCTTCATGCTGAACAAGCACAAGGCTATCATTCAACGTCTACATTTCTCTGCATCAATAGTCATGTCAGCATTAGGTCTATCTGGCGATATTTGGGTTTTGTGGCACGCGGTGGAGTTAAATATTCGCCAGCTAAAGGTAACTGCAACAACTATCCATCTTGAAGTGGATTTTCCTAGAATTAATCATCCATTCCTCATAACAGCAGTTTACAACTATCCCCAGGCTCACCCCCAACACCAGGTTTCGTCTCATCTTTCATCCATATCTTCTATTGCCTCATCATCTCCTTGGGTCTTAATCGGGATTTTAATAATTTAATGCATCCACATGAAAAGATTGGAGGATGCTTTTTACATGCAAAGTCTTCTACTTTCATTCAGTGCATGCCAGAATGTCAAATGATGGACTTAGGATTTCATGGTCACCCATTCACATGGTGTAATAAACAATTTGGAAAATCTTATATTTGTGAATGTCTTTATCGCTCCTAAGCTAATCTATGTTGGACTAATTTATTCCCTCAAGCTTCAGTGTCTCATCTTTCCTCGCCCTTCTCGGATCACTCGAGGGGTGAAAAGTGCTAATAATGAGTGGATCCATGACCCTGTAGAAATTGTTCAATCCTTTAAATTCTTTTTCGAAGCTATTAATACAGGTCTCAACCCAAATGATAATCAATTCATTCATACTGATTTCTTTGATGAGCAACTGCCTTCACTGTCTCAAGAGTAACAACATATCTCAACTCAGCCTATTACGAAAAGTGAAATATCTCAGGCTTTAATTAAAATCGGTTCCAATAAAGCTCTCAGTCTTGACTGTTTAAATTCAAAAAAATTATTACATATCAGGACATCATTAAGGATCAAGTTGTTCTTCTTATTATGAATTTTTGCAATCATAATATTTTACCATCATTTGTGAACCAAACAAATTTAATTTGTGATACCAAAACACCCACATCCTTCAGCGCATAATCATTTTTGCCCAATCAGTTTATGTAATACATTATACAAGATTATATCAAACATTTTAGTTAATCGAATGAAGCCTCTTATAAATTCTTTAATTTTCCCACATCAGAAAGCCTTCGTTCCCAAACATTTTATATCTGATAATGTTATCATGGCCCATGAAATGCTTCATTCAATGAAATCAAAGAAATGCAAGCAATACTACATATCTTAAATTAGATATTGAAAAGACATATGATAAATTAGATTGGAACTATATCAAGTTGTGCCTTCAACAGTTTGGTTTCCCCACTAAATTTATAAACTGGATTCATATTTGTGTCACAACTGTTTCTTATTCCATGCGAGTTAATGGAGTTAGTTCTTCTTGGATCCCAACCAAAGGGATTAGACAAGGTGATCCGCTTTCACCCTTTTTATTATCCTTTGTTTAGAACCTCTCATACAGAATATCCTGGTTTACTGTCATAATAAAAAAGTTGATGCCATGCCTCCGAGAGGTAAAGATCCTCTTATCCCTATACTATGTTATGCTGATGATTTTCTCATTTTCATTAAAGCAAATCATAAATCTATTACTTAAGTTTTAGTGGATTTTGCTAATTTCTCGGGTCTCAAAATTTGCTGGGATAAATCCAAATTCCTTGTATCACCAAATACACCAGCTTCTCTCAAGCGTGAGTTTGCAGAAATCTTACATATCCCAGCAAGTAACCCTAATAATAAATACCTTGGTTTGTAGTACGTCATGGGTAGGATGTCAAAGGTGGATTTTTATCGGATTATAAACACTATTGAATCTCGTATTAATATATAGTACAATAAGCTATTATCTTATGCAAGGAGAAGTGTTCTTGTGCAATATATTCTTAACTCTATCCCCATATATTATATGTCCAACTTTAACATTCCTCACTCTATCATTTAAAAAATTAAAAAATGCAGCAAACGTTTTTTAGGAACGCTCAATCTACAGAACATAAAAACAGCCTTGTTAACTGGAAAATGTATGCACTCCTAAAAAATCTGGTGGGTTAGGGATTCGTAATTTACGTCAATTGGATTAGGCTTGTCTTATGAAACTTGGCTGGCAGTTTTCAATCGAAGATAATAGCTTATGTTTCCAAGTTTTCAAATCCAAGTACTTTCCAAATTCAACTTTTGTGAATTCATCTGCTAAATCTTATAATAGTTACATTTGGAAACACATTCATAAAACCATTCCATATATTTTATCTTTCATACGTTGGCTTCTAGGAAATGGTAATGATGTTAATTTCTGGTATGACACTTGGATTGACTTTTATCCTATAGCCTGTCAAATTGAATATATTCCTCATACTATTGAGTGTCTTACAGTCAACTCACTCATTAATACTGATAAGAGTTGGAATCTTTCATTAGTAGAATATCTAATTCCTCTACATATTACAGAACATATACTATCGATGCCTATTCCTGTTACTCAACAATCTGATTCACTTATATGAAATTGGTCCCGGTCAGGAATCTTCTCTGTCAAGAGTGCTTACATGTGGTTGTTTCTTAATCAATTTAAAAATTCAAATGCAATTTTACCATGGGAAATGAGGAAACTTCCAGTTGCACCTAAGGTAAGATTTTTTATTTGGCTTTTAGGTCATGATAGCCTTCCCATCTCCTCATTCTTATTCCTCATAAAAGAGTTCCATCGCCTACTTGTAGCCTTGATGAGCATGCATGGGAAGACATTGCACACACGTTCATTAATTGTCCATTCTTCTCCTCCTTTTCTAATTGTGTGATGCCAGAACTCAAAGACTTATTGCACACAAATATCATAATAATTTTACATAAATTCAGACATCATGCTTTAAACAATCTTTAATTGCTAATTCCTTATGGTTGTTATTGATTGCAAAAAACGCAACTATCTTCAAGAAAGTGCCTATCAATATTTACCAAATTTGGATAAATGTTAACAGATTAACACAAGATTTTCATAGCGTAACACCACCGACAAACGCTATAAAATTTTAATCTTTTGCAAATGGAGTCCACCACCACAACCGTGCTTCAAATTACATATTGATGGGTCGTCGTTAGGTAATTCAGGGCCTTCGGGATGTGGAGGTATTACCCGCAATTCTGAATCCAGGTTTGTGGTAGCTTATTCAGGTTTTACTGGAATAAATACGAATAATATAGCTAAATGTTGGGCACTTCGCAATGGTCTTAAAGTTGCACGCGAATGGAACATCTCTAAACTTATTATAGCAACTGATTCCCAAACTTTGCTACATATTCGCAGGAAGGATCAAGCTCCCAAGGACATAATCCCTTTACTCAGGGATTGATGGCAACTTTTGGATGATTTTGACGCAGTAACGGCCACATTTTGCTATAAAGAGGAAAATCGAGCTGCAGATATTTTTGCTCGTACTGCAGCAATCAGGATCACCGTTTACAATATTTTCTACCGTCTCATCTTTTCCCCAATCTATTATAGATTTTGATAGATTTTTTTGTATCTACTAGACTCGTATCCTCCCAATCTATTCTCTCTTTTGAAATAATATAAAATCTCTACTTTTAAGCTTCAAAAAATATATATATTATCATATAATAAAATGAAAAATACAAAAAAAAAAAATGTTACTAATATCCAAATAAAAATAGTGGAAAAATATAGTACTAAAAAAGATACGACAGCAGAGAACAAGTGTATGACTCTAAGCCTTACCTACATTTCATTTCACCTTAGAAACATACGTAAACTCTTCTCTCTCTCTCTCTTTTTCCTGTCTCACACACACACGCACTAACACCCGGCGGTAGATAGATACACAAACAGATATATCTAACCATTCACAGATTCGCCAAACAATATATATATAAGAAAAACAAAATATATTTTCCCCATTTTTATGCGTATTTCTCTCTCTGTCTGTCTCTCCCCCCGCCTCGCTCTCTGATATTTATTCGTTTTTTTTCTTTTCTTGCTTTCGCCGACAACCGCCATTTTCATATTCAAAGCTCCGTTCAGCAGAAGCTGGTTTTTTTTCTTTTTTTTTAATTTTTTTTCAGGTGCAAAATCTTTATTGTTTCTGACTGCAGAAGCGGCGGGGCAAAAGGTTGTTTATTGCTTTGTTAATTGTTTGTTAGAGTTGGAGTTTGATTGAGGGTTGGTCGTTGTGTTTAGTTTAGTTCGGTGTTTGGGATTGTGGAATTCTGGGTTGTTTTGGTATTAATGTTGATTTGCATCGTTGTGGGGATATTGTTGGATTGGGGATTCGATTGGGGCGAGGTCTAAGTTGAGATGGGGGATTAGGGCTTTTCTGAATCTGCATTTCTTGTTTCTGGGTTGCTTTTAATGTTTTCAATATGTTTGTTTTTAAACTATTTTGTGTGTTGCGCTGCGGGGTGAAGTTGATGTGGTTTGTTTATTTGTCATAGTTGAGGCCCTTTTTTCTTTTTTTGTGCATTTTTGTTTCCTTTTATGTTTCTATTACTATTGTGGGTTTGAAATAACTAGTAAGAGACGCTTGTTGTTGTTCAACCAAGATTCGCTTTATTAGGATAGGAAATTATTTATCATTGCAAAGTGGCAGAAAGGAAGGAAGACGAAAATTGAATTTGGGAAATAGAAAAATGAATTTCACTTAACTTCACATACGCTGGAGTATTTTATGTGGCTTGTAAGTGCCTCTACAAAATTCCGAGAGTTAAGATTAATCTAAAATGCTTCCCCTTCTGACTTTTGCACATCTATGGTGTTGTTTTTGGTCATTTCAATATAATGCCCATTTCCTGGAGAGGAGAAGTTATTGTACTTTTTCCTCAGAAGCCAGCCTCCACTAGAACATGTGGCATAGGTGGCCCCAACTCCTTCCTACCATCGTCATAGACCATCCAGCCATTTCCAATGAAGCCTATGGAGGTTTCCATATGAAGGTTGGTTTTGGATGGTGGCAAACTGGGTGGAGTTGCGTCAGCAGTTGTAAGATTAGTTGGAAATTTGTGGGTGGGTTTTCCAGTTAGGCCATTCCACGACGTAGGTGGTTCAGCTGGATTAGGTTTTCATTCTTGACCTGTTTTTTGGGAAGGTTGTTGTGATGGAATGAGCATGGTAAATGATTAATTTAGGACTAGGAGCTCCGTTTGGGTTCACAAGGTGGATTTATATTTGAGTAGTATATAATGTTTTCGGCTGGTAATTGACTTCACATGGATACTGGTTGTGGAGGACCTACCAGTTGCATTGTCAATTGGGCAGCAAGTTTGAAAAAGCACACTAGATGATACTTTGGCGGTAATTGACTTCTTCTGGACTTTTGTGCTGGTGTTGGAGGACCGTGCAGTTTCATTGCTGATGGGACACAGGTCTTGGAAAGAGAGAAAACTAAGCACCATTCAATTAGTTTTTCTGCAAAACTTGTCAGTTCGACAAAGAGAATTTTAATTCTTATAACTGGAGTCTATAAGTCGTCAGTTCCAGATTATCATTCGTCTACCCCTTAATAAAATTGGAAATGTGGCAGCTTTTATCTGATTGGCTTTTAGACTAGATATTAAGCGAAGAGTGGGTATTTCCTTCTTTACTTAACCGAATTACATATGACTTCTTTTATAGATGAATAACCAATACCTCCAGATGCATTTAATTATGGTTCTACGACACTTAGCGAAATAGATGCTGCTGGACAGTTAATATTCCTTGAAGTTATAGAGAGGACAGCTAACCATAATTTTTATGCCTTTTATCTTAGCTGCAGGTAAGAACTTTTGAGCTGCTTTCTGGGACGCGTTCTTGTTGCTAATTCAGTACAATGATAGAAGCTGATAGTGAAATAATAAAGCCTGAGGTATGCTTTACATGACTACTTGTGCACTTTTGGAATCTTCTTATATGTGTATATGTTCATTTATGTTATTTGGTAGTGCAATTTCCCTTCTTTTTATGGTCATATAAAGCATACTTGCCTTGTAAAATCATTGCAATGTGATAGTCGTTTATTTTCAGGAAAGCTGCTTCGTTTATTTTGGGCAGTGGAATCCAATGGAAATTAACAAGAGATGCTCAATTAGGAAAAGTGATGTGTGCATAACATTGGATAATAGGACCCAATTGATGAGTAATTAACAAGAGATGCTTGAACACAGTGGAATGATTAAAACGAGATGTCAATATGCGTAACTAGAGATCACTGTTTTTTTTTGTTCTGGGGTACTGGTGGATTAGGTTAGATCATGTAACTCCTTCAACATTAGGTAGCAAGCAGCAATGACGACATTCTAAAGCTAACGTATTGCGATAGAGGAAAGACTGGAGAATTCTAGATTCACCCCTCATATCCTTCCCAAAAATGACTTAATGAACGCATGGTCCACATTGAAGATGAAGTGATAAGTACTACATTTTGCCATTAAATGAAAATTGAAACGGCTTGTACTCTTCACTATTTAGTTTGTGCACGTGTGGTGGCTTTTTCTTTTTTTTTTTTTTTTTGGGGTGGGGGTGGGTGGGTGGTGTTGTTAAACCTTTGGCATTAATAGTACTATTATTATCTTTTTTATTCTTACTAGTTGAAATATTTGCGCCCATTGACCCTTGTTTATGAATTGAATGAGAGAGAGTAGGTTCTAATTTTCTCTTTGGTTTCTCGGTTGTTTCTGATTCCAATTTGTTGTTTTTATGCTTTGCATGTCAGATTCTAAAGGCTTACATGTGGCTTCAAACTTCTGATGGTTCAATACAGCAAGTAGAGCAAGAGGTCGCAATGTTTTGTCCACTCATATGTCGTGAAATACAATCAGGCATGGGATCTTCTAAGAATTACCCTATCTCCCTACCTTCACGGGTCAATCCTCCTATGTTGAGTCTGATTCTTGACTACTGCCGATTTCATCAAGTACCAGGACGCTCTAACAAGGTTCCTAGAAAATGAACTCTGCACTTTTTATGTGATTAAGTTACCACTGGAGAAAGAGTCTTTTAGGCTCTTACATTAAACGATAGATGTGGAAAGGTACTTGATTTTGTTATACTTTTATGCAGGAGAGGAAGTCCTTCGACGAGAAATTTGTTCGAATGGATACCAAAAGGCTATGTGAATTGACCTCAGCTGCTGACAGCCTGCAACTGAAGCCCCTGGTTGATCTCACTAGTCGTGCACTTGCAAGAGTGATTGAAGGGAAGAGTCCGAAGAAATACGAGAGATATTTCATCTCCCTGATGATCTAACAGAGGTGTTCTGTCATTGCAAGCAGTGTATATGCTTAATGTTCTTTTTATTTCCTTGCAGAGAGTCCCACTTTTTCTATGTTTGCTTACTAACATTCCGTTATCTTACTGATACAGGAAGAAAAGTTGGAGCCTATAAAAAATACCATGGATGATCCAAGGATTCGGCTTTTGAATAGATTGTATGCCAGAAAGAGAAAAGAATTAAAAGAAAGAGAGAGATTAAAGGTTATCAGGAAATAGTTTTCTATTCTTCTACATGACCTTCCAGTTATTAATTTAGGTTCTATAACCAAGCAAGCAGTAATGCTTATAGTCAATTAACTTCTTGAATGTAGTTATTCACCACTGTAATAATTTGTTGCATATGCAAGTTAATACTGAGAATTGGCTGTCAATGGGTTCTGCAGAATATTGAGGTTGAAGAGGGTCGTGCAGATGAGCGTTCAGTTGATGATCTTTTATCATTTATTAATGGAAGCAATGAAGGTATATCTTGTTCGTTCAGTTTCCAACTTCCGTTTACTATGTTCTTCATTTTGGGATGTCTTTGTAAAGGTGCTTACAGTTTGTAGTTGATGAAAAATGTCGTTCCTGGCTGTTAATCTAACTACACATGTGTTTTCTGTGATATAATCTATTTCCAGAATGTGTAGTGGACTGCATTGCTTTTGGGTTGTATCGAGTATATTTTTGGTAAATTAAGAACATAACGAGCATGATTAAATTGGGAACTATGGAACACAAATCATCAGATTTTAATGTGATTTATCCTTCACCCTCTTATGCTCCTTCCTCTCTCCTCCCTTATCTTATCATTTGGAGGTGGACCATTTGATACATTTGGGTTTGCAGATTCCAAGGCAAATAGAGCTTCTAAAAGTAAAAAGAAGAATCGTAAGAGAAAAGATCATCACAAGGCTGCTCCTTCAAACTGCACTAGTACATCAAACAGCACAACTGCTTCAAGCGATGCTGTATACGTGAATAAGGTCAGGAGCATTGTAGTTTTGTATTATTCTCTACTTCTTGACTTCATTATGATATTGGTCATAGATAGTTTTACTGCTTACTAATTGCCTATGCTCCCTTCGCCTGCCATGGCAGACGAGATGCATGCATATGGTGTTGGGATTGACATCTTTCTATGCTGCAGGAATCAAATGAGCTTGATTCTATGTGTAGTAATCCTACATGTCATGGCAATCTTTTGCGCAAGCCTTGTAATGGCACAAAGTTGCATGACATCGAAGATAACACAATTCCACCTGCTGAAGATGAGTTTGATGATTGTGATTTAGATGATGATATTGACCCTGCGTTGAAAGAAAAAATTGATAGGTGAGCCTGATGTTTTTTTTACTAGCCCCCATCCACTAAAGAAGCCCTCTACTGGGTCATACAGAATCCGAATAAATAGCTCTCTCTCTCTTGTTCGCTGTCCTGCTGGCTTGCATTACAATGGTTCATGCCTTTCACTATTTCCATACGTTATCTTTCCATACTTATTCAGTCGCATCTTACCGCTTTGTTGGGGATGGCGTTGTTTTGTATGACAATAATTTTTCCCTTATTTGATTGATCAGGGAAGTGGAAGACTTTGCCAGACGATTAAACTCAGATTGGCCTGAAAGAATGCAGCAAATTTTGTCTCTGGGTCAAGAGAGAAGAACATTGCAATTGACCACTAATGGAAATGGTTCCTTGAGGATATTTACTAGTATGTCCTACTTCCTTGGTTTTCACATTTGGTTCTACCTTTAATATTGTATGAATAGATCCAACGCCTTCTTCACATGATATTCTCATGTCATAATAGCTTATTTGTTTCCCATTCTCGTCTGTTAATTTGACAAGTTGGGATGACCCTTGACTCCTCCAATTGTTAGAACCATTTACCAGATGTAACACAGTGAAAGCAATATATATGACAGTTGGTTTCTTGCACATTTGCACTGGCAATATATCAACATTAGAAACTTAAACTTGTAGCCTGTTGTAGTTGCAATTGTGCCCTGTCAAATTTAGCTGTATGTCTTAGGATTAGCATCTCTTTTCAGTCGAGAATATCATAACTGGGACTTGAGTCGAACTTCGTATTATTATGTTGGTTTTGTGTGGATACTGATTTGATTTCAGGTCTTGGACCAAGAAAATTTTGCATAAAATATTTTGTTTCCAATTCACAGGTCTAGATCAGCGCCGGAAATGATCCTCTTGGCAAACCCCTATCAACTTCAAAATGGAGACTGGCCAGAAAAGTTTTGGTCATTTTGTTGGACTGTGGGGTTGGTTGTGGTGCCCATACTCCGGCTCAGGATGCACATCAGTGTGGATTCACATTCAAGTTGATTGGTAAATTTTTGACATTTAGAGATTCAGTTTTGATGTTGTTAGTTGAGTTCGTGTACTTATACAGAAACACAATAAGGAAAAGAATGTTTTTAAGGTGTCAATACATGCAAATTTTGCCATTCCTCTTTTATCTTATCTCTCTTTCTCTTGTTTTGAAGCTGGAAAACTTCAAATTCTAGTGATTGATGCAGCCGTAGGCCGATGATCGCTGTTTTCCTTTCTTGCAGAGGTATCAATTGTAGATTGTTGTGTTTCACATAATGATAGCTTCGAAACCTACCTCAGCATGAAATTTACTAATAAAAGCGCCCAAAATTCCAATATTAAAATGGGGTTTTAATAGGTACAATGAGCTTGGTCACACCTGAAACATCTCTTGGGCCCAAATAGGTACAATGAGCTTGGTCACACCTAAAACATTTCTTGGCCCAAAAAATCCAGTAGCTTGTAGAGGTACCAATTAATTACATCCAGAAACGCAGCAAAAGAGCTGAAGCCACGAGTTTCATAAGCCTTTCTGAAGTTAGAATAACAGTGACAGTTCAATCATAGCTTTCCTTCTAATCTACGTGCATAATTATGGGAGGAAACAGTACTTGTAATTTATGCCGAACTGTGTAAGCAACTACTGTATATTCGCCTTAACTAGTCATTGTTCATCACGTTGAAGTTGAACGTGCGGACAAGGCCTGTAGGGCTCCCCTCGCATCCATAAATGCTTCAAATCACCTCTCTGGCTTGCCAAAGTTATCAGAGTGCCTGAATGGAATATGAAGGCGATGTTAGAGCTCCTAATGCAGCAGTGGTATCAGAAAACAGTCATGAAAGAAACGAAAGGAAAAAAAATCCTCAATATTATCTGGGAGTATCGACCTTGTAGATTGTTGTATTACAGAAAGAATTTGATCCAATTACACATAGATACTTTAGAATCAAGTTACACCGAGGAACAAGGTGTGATTGCTCAAACCCGAGAACTCAAGGAGGATATTGTGATTATCAGTATATATCATGTTCTAAAAAAGGTAAACATGGTAAGCAACAATCATTGTAGATTCTTGACTATTTAGAACAAATTTCTTGCTCATCTATAGGGAAATAACTAGTCCAATCTATTATTGTTTCAAGAACTGGCTGCCTACCTAGCGTAAACGGGACGATGTAAAGCAAAGCTGGCTGGCCATGCCCATCCATCATGTTCAGAGCCACATATGTAACTAGAAGACCTGTGCACAAGAAGTTGAAAAGTCCCCAAGTATCAGTGAGGGCTCACAATCGCGAATGCCATTGTGTAGGAAGAACATACTTCCTTAGAAAATCTCAGTTTGAACACATTAGAAATGCTGTCCTCAGATAATACACATTTTGCATTCAAAGTTTCCAGTTTTCATCTTTCCCAAAACAAGCAACCGCAATTTCTTTCATGCATTCCAGTCCTCATTTAAATGAAAAATTCTTTAATTTGATACCACTAAGTATCAAGAAATATTACTACATCAATTAATCCAAACTCGTTTTCATTTTCCACACACACTCGCTCCTACATATAACTTCAAATCATACCTAAACCATAAGCAAGCATTGCCCAAAGGAAATATCCAGCTTTGAGGCTTTTCTTGGCCAGCCAGTCGTACCTGCAACCAACATGATTTTGATATCATCAGTACTCGAAATTACCTTTGAAGCAGCCAAACAACCTCAACGAGGACAGACTATAAGTTCTAAAAACATATTATAAGGTGTACAAAGCTTATAGGATTTCTTAAATAACCATAGGCAAATGCCCTCTAACTTATTGATTTATGTCTACTTTAGGGTAGCTGTTGAACTCAAACCTTAGAGAAAATGCTACTACTAGGCCTGGTAAGATGATGTCGCCGAAACCAATTATACTGTATCCACCCCAAGGATCAAATAGTCGAGGAATTTTCAGTAGCATTGGAATGCCGTCTTCTCCGCTTCCATCGCCTCGAGCTACCTACAAGACATAACAGTAAACAAGGTCGGTCATAAGGTAGCAAGATCCCATCAAAACCAAATGATGATCCATATCTTGGTGCTTTGCAAGACCCAAACTATGCTTACCACTATCATCACACTCTTATGGAACCACCATTTCGACACAAAGACCCAAAATATGTCGTACAAGAATGCACAACTGAGTAGAACTGTTCCCACCTGAGTATGTCAAGGAAAGATTGAGATCAGGTCAAATAAACGCGCCATCATGGATATCTGGGAGTAAGCATTTTGATTTTGCTGTTGAGGGGGGGTAGAGTAACATGAGTTTCAACAATCGACGACCACCTTTAGGTTTGGTACTTGAACTATCTGGAGAACAGTGATTATCAGTGCAATGCCCTGTTATAGAGGTAAACTAAGTAAGGATTAAGAATCCATCCATCAACAAGAAGAAGTACAGATCAATATCAAAAATGAGTTAAACTATTTAATTTCTGGAATCAGAATGTCAATAAACAAAAGAGAGAGATATTTGGCGCTCCTGTTCAAATGAGATGAACGAAATTGAAGATAACATTTGAGAGTGCATACAATAAATGCAATTCAGCCTATTCAGGAAGGTTCGTGTCCGTCTGTTTTAGTATTTGTTCGTCTAAGACCTTTAACTTCCAAGGCACCCTTATCACACATTTACCTTGAAAAGGATTTAATTCATTCAAGGAAAAGAACATTGCTCTTCGTGCTTTAAAACGGAAGGTGAAGTTGGCGGTAAAATGGTGTTGGAACAGATGGCACATTTGTCATTAATTGTTATTCTGAAACAAACTAGCTATGAAGACAGAAAACGTCGTTCTTACTAGTATGTCTTGACCAATCCAAGCAAAAGAGACACTTCGGTAAACTGCCCATAAAACAGCAAACACTATGCAGAACGGAGAAACAGCTACCGTCAGATATGAGACAGCTCCCAGAAAAGGTACTCTAACAAATGACTCTGCAGCATGTTCAAACCATCTGAAACTATATCCAAAACAAGAAGTCAATGTATGAAAACTTTATCAAGAAAACTACAGGTTAAATCCCATGTGCTCCAGAAGCAAAATGCGCACACATATATGCAAAAAATGAATACAAACATAATACATACCATGATAACAAAGCCACTAGACAAGTTTGCAAACCCTGCATCACAATAAGAGAAAAGACTCAGCATGTAAAACTCATATGGAGGTGTTTTGCTTCCCATTTATCAATCACCGTGTCGTTTAACATACATGTAGCTGAGCCCGATTCAAAATAATACCCATTCAGAAGGAAAATTATCGGTAAACCGGTATAATAGGACTCATGCCTTAGAAAGAATTGCAATCCATCTATAACGCAACTCAAGTAACAAAAGTCTCTCTCGCTTTCAGACACACACATAAAAGCATAAACAAAATCTTGGTCATATATCTATATTGAATAGGCAAGCACATACACTAAGTGAATCTCCATGTATAAATGCAAAAGCGCTCTGTTGGTAAGAATACGGCAGGCAGAGAACTTGAATGGTAGAAATGACGTCTTACCTCTACACCACCTAGGCAAAACACAACCACGAGAATCTCAATGAACCAATAAGACATCAACTTGTAGAGCATAACCAAGAAACACGACGCAATCACGACAAAGAAAATTGCTGATGTTGTATTGATGTCCACGACACCACTGTAACCATAAGTATTCTTAGTTAGGTATTCATCAGAACCATCCTGCTAGGTAAACATTAAATATTAGTCGCCTGAAGAAACCCCCTGTCTTGTCTAAATTTTATCAAAAAAAGCAGAAGATTATTAGTAAATGCTCCCTGTTTTACCTTTAAGAGCTTGTCTTGCTCAATAGCTGCTTCTCTTGCACTCCATGCGGACCAATAAGATGCACATAGGATAGTACCAACAGCCATTAGCCATAAAAACACTTCAGCAACATCAACCAACGGGCGCTTTGGAGAGTAAATCTGAATGGAAACTGAAAACAAATGGCAAGCTCGTGAATCAAATAGAAATAGCTATAAAGAGTAATATGCTTATTTGATCGTCTAATGGTCAAAACCTTTTGGGCGGGGGCTTACCATGTGAACTGTTCCTCATGCTTTGTTTCAAGACTGCACCAGCATCTTGTGGGAGCATGACAACAGGTATGCCAATATCTACATCAGTTTCATTTGCTTCACAGACCATCTTGAAGAGTTCTGGAGAATTACCCGTAAAGGTGCAACCACGTAAAATCAGCAACAGGAAATTATCTAATATTAAAATCTGCATAAAGAGTCTTGTTACCCTGATAATAATGGTCTATAGTTGGATAATGATTAACAACCAAGAAGAGTGATTACCGTTACAGAATTTCACATAAGAAACTGGAGCAAAATAATTACAAAAAACACAAGTACACCTTCTACAGAACAAACTAGTAACAAGTCGTATCTGTATATGTGTTAATAAGTGGACTGTGTGTGTTTGGATAGTAGAACTATGTTCAGGAAACAGGGTATTGACATGACCCCTAGCGTTTAAAGAATTATGAGTTTATGACGCTACTCGCGGAGAACAGAGACCTGTCTGGTTGTTTATGATGAGTAGAGCTGAAGCTCCAGCAGCTTCTGCAACATTTGCTTTGGTAACAAAACTACAATTTCCACGGTGCACCAAGATACCCTCGCCTGTCAGCTATAGAACAGCAAAGCAGCTGAATAATGATCCAAGATATGAAATTACGACTCTTAAAAAGCTACCAAAGAGACGTCACAATTTTCACATCAATGAACGTGGAGTTAGGACAGTTAGAGATACAATTAGCGGAGAAGACAAAAAACCTTATTCCTTGGTTTACTACAACAATCAGGGGGGTCGGCAAGAGCAACTTTAGTCTGGTTTGCACGCTTCTCTTTCGATTCCAAGGTGGGACCAAATCGAGCACCAATACCTACAAACTCCATTGCTTCTTTTCCGTCTATCCAAATTGGTACTTTAACCTATTGAATAACAATGTACCGTAAGCCGTCAGCTGAATACATACATGGAAATTGAAAATTCTTTATCACATCCAATCATCAGATGCACTAATCCACCAATGGGTTTGCATTCTATCCCTAATACTGTTAGCTTTCCTCAAGCCATGGTTATGATACTGGACAGATCAAATCCAAACTGAAACATCACAACCTTCAAGAATGCTTCCCAAGCAACCAAACCAAAACACGCACTCACACACACTAGCATTACACACATTGTTGCTTCAGCAGCACCAATATCAACAAGACAATTTTAAAACACAGTAAAACCCAAAGTTTATTATCAAAAACAAAGAAATACTGAAAAGGATTAGAAGAGCAGAAAGAGAGAGAGAGAGAGAGAGAGATCTTTACCAGCACAAAATTGTTATCACAACCAGGTCTCTTGGGAGCAACATCATCTTGGTGAACAATGTCGCCTGCAAACACCACAGAAATGCACAAAAACACAGCAAGAGCAGATAGAGGTGTGCTCTTCGACTCCATCAACTCACCAAGAATTACTCAGGAAATATCTCTCAGCTTGAAGATCAGAGTAAAGGGTCAAATGGGAATTCTCTTTTCATTCTCTCGAAGTCGTATCCTATCTTTCGGAGATATTATTATTGAGATATGAAGTGGGAGACACTGAGCAGAAGAAGAATTGAATTGAGATGCGTACGAAAAAAAGAAGAAATAGTTAAGGGAATGTTTGGCTTTCACTTTTTCTTACGTTGTATCGCCACAAGTACACCGTGTTGTTGTAACCATTGGACAGGTTTTCAATTATTTCAGTCAATAATCCTTCGGCCGTCGCGGAAGTGGAGCGTGCCCGAAACGCAATCAAGGGGATTTTGTTTTTTATATTGTTTTGGGAAAATTATAGAGTAAATTACAACAACCTCTCTCAATATAATTATAATTATAAATATCTCTTTATAGTTTTAAAAATTATCGATACTTTCTTAATTTTAATGGTTTTTTAACAATTAGCTTAATCTAATGTCTTCGTTAGATTCATTCATTTTTATGCCCTTGTGGATTTGGATTATAATTTTACTTACTTTTTAAAAAAAAATTGATTTTTTGTATAGACTATGTAGATGTTTGTTTCGTTAATTACACTTAGGCTCGCTCTACAAATGTGAAATTATACTTTTCCTACAAAAAAAATTAAAAATACATTTATACCCCTTTCAAAAATTCCCTGATTCATTTGTACATGAAGTGATCAATTATGATTTCTGAAGTTGCCAAGCTCCTTTGAGTCTTTTCGGACAAGATCAAGAAAATTTAATTTTAGGTTCATCTGTACATGAAAAGTGTACTTCATTTTATTTGGATCCATAGGTTTGTTTTTCAAAATCTAGATGTAAATGATTTAGGGATAATGACTCTCCTCTCTTCTGAGATTTGGTGTAACTACACATAGACGTTCTGTAGTTTGAAAAATTACACATAGCACTTCTGAGATTGGTTTGTGTCTAACAAATAAGTTATTTCATATCAAAATTCATTAAATTTGTTAATATTAAAAAAATATATACCTAACACCGATTGACTTATTAATAACTTATTGTAAGTCAAATAAATCTTTTTATGACCAAATTAGTCTCATACGTCTTCAAGCGTTAATGCATATGAAGAGGCGTATTTTCACCGTTACAAGAGTATTTTAGTTCGAAAAAAATTGTTTGACTTGCAATAAGTCAGTAATAGGGTAAATACAAATTCTCTTTCACTTTTTTTTTTGGTTAATATCAGTAAATTTAGTGAATTTCGACTAATAAATAGACTTATTTGTTAGACGAAAACAAATATCGGATGAAAAGAGTATAATTATCCCAATGATTTATGATTATTGCTGCAAAATTTATGATTTATTTGACTTTTCTTGAGCTCATATTTTGAAATTGATCATATAAATAGATTGGAATACATATTAAAACCATGCGTCTATGAATAAAAAATGAATTAGGTGGATATCGTACACTAATAACATAATAAATGAATTAATTTATTATGTAATTTATTCGAATCTTATCAAATTAAATTATGAACTAGAATTTTACCCTTAAAAAAGTGGATCACATATTGTGCACTGTAAACGTTATTGGGCAAAAACAGTGAAACTACACTTTTAATCCCTAAGAATAAGGGTTCAACACTTTTAATTTTTTATTCTACAAAAATTTTAAAATATTTATAAAATTGAGAAAATGCAATACATTTAGTCCTGTGTACAAGTTTTTATAAAGCATAGTATATTGAATTAAATATGTCGAGTTTTTTTAATTTTAATTTTTTTTAAAATTTCGTAAAACACGAAACTATATGTGTAAACTTATTTTAATTTTAAAAGTATTTTAAAATTTTCTTAAAATAGAGACTAAAAATAATTGGATTGCCAATTGTATGAGACTAAATATCGATTGATTGATTTTCATATCCGATTGGTAGTGGGGAGAGAGAAAGGGAAAAGCGCGTGTAGATGAAAGGGGCGGGGGGGGGGGGGTACCGGGCACCGGATGGGCCTGTAATTTATTTCCGTATTTTGTCCGTACAGATAAGGTCGGTCCTTATAAATTAGTAAATGGGGGTTCCCATTAATGCGGTCTCAGACTCTGAGTCTCAGCAAATTCATTCCCACCCTACCCACTATGCATCTCCAAATTTCATTGGTTGATCACCAAAAGTCAACCTTTTTACCATTTTCCAAATGCTTTTTCTTTTCCTTTTTTACTTCTTTTTTTCTTTACAAGTTTATAACATATTTGTTTATTAACTAAAAAAAAGGGGTTGATTTCAATAAAGTTTTTAATTTTTTTTACATAATTACAAATATTCATTAGATATTTAAAAATTCATAATTTTTTTTATATTTGATAAAATTATGTAATTATTGAATGAAGATATAGAATTATTAATTTTATTTTTACTGTATTTTTTTAAAATAAAAATTGTACAAAAATTGAATGAGGTGGATAATTTTTAAAAATATATATATAAATAAATTATTCGCTCAATCCATATAAAGTTTTCAAAAAATTATAAAAAATTAATAAAATTATAATTACTAGTCCACAACTACAAGGGCATTTTAATACGTTCACTAAAAAAAATGGGTTTAGTATATTTTACCTTCCTGTGATATGGTAAATGAACAAATTACTCCCTTGTGAAAAAATAAGAGCAATTTACCTCCCTGTGTGTTTTTTTCTAAAAAAAAAATGAAGGTAATTTGCTTCGTTTTAAAAAATATATGGGGATAAGTTGTTGCATAATTAAAACATAGAAAGATAATTTTTTTTTTTAAAGAGTGATAATTTTGCTCATTTGCAATATCACAAGAGAGTTGCTTGTATTTTTTCCTAAACGAAATGGATAAAAAACACTGAATGAGACTAACGGATTGAGTTGTTACATGGTTGTTAAAATTATAAAGGTATTGATAATTTTTTAAATAAAGAAACTATTTGCAATTATGTCAAACCATATAAGAGCTCATTATAATTTACCCTTAAAAGAAATTATTATAAATGAGGAAAACAAACATGAAATAATTTTAGAATATTCTTTTAAAATAAACGTTAATCTATAAAAAGCACTTTGGGTTAAAAAAATATATATTCTTTTGAATTTATACATTTTATCAAACTTCAATATTTATATGATGTAAATATTCGCATCTATAGAAGGATTTCTTTTCCTAAATTGATGGAAAAACTATTTTTTTTATACTTTATCTTAATAAAATAAAATGGAAAATGGTACATTCACTATTATTGATTTATTTTTATGTTTTGGGGGTGGGGGTGGTGGGGGGTGGTGGGGGGGATGGGTCCCCATTATAATGGAGTTGATGATATGTCAATTCGGAAGGGAGAGTGATTCCATTATTCCATGAGAAAAAGAAGTGGAGATAATGGAGAAAGTTGCATGAGTAGAGTAGTACATATTCCACTCACTTTTGTCTTCTTTATTAAGTTGGAGAATAATAGTGTGGTATGGGTTGCTACCATAACATACCATAATATTATATATATATATATTGTTATTTATCATTTTTCAATCATGTCCCTTAACCATTCCATTTTACACATGCATAATTGCACATTCTAATCATTTATGATAACATCCGATTTTTTTTTAAATAAGGGATGATTACACTCTCTCCTGAAGTTTGATATAATTATATGTAAACCTCCTGTTGTTTGGTAAAGTACATCTAACACCCTTGATATTTGCTTCTGTCTAACAAATAAGTTCCTCTGTTAGCCAATATTCACTAAACTTGCTTATATTAACTAAAAAAATAAAAAAGAATTGTATTTAACCACAATTGACTTATTACTAATATATTGCAGATCAAATAAATTTTTTTTATAATCAAATTACCCCCATACGTCTTCACGCGTTAATGTATGTGAGAAGGTATATCATCATAGTTATAAGGGTAGTTTAGTCAGAAAAAAATTATTTGGCCTACTATAAGTCAGTAATAAGTCAATCGAGGGCAAATATCAATTTTCATTCAATTTTTTTGTTAATATCAGCAAATTTACTATTTTTTAACTAATGGATGGACTTTTTTGTTAGACAGAAACAAATCTTGTTGGAATGGGTGACCAAAAGTCAATTGGATTGGCTGTTTTTCATTCGACAATCTTTATCAAATAATATTAGATTGATGAATACGGTAAAAATTCATCAAGATGGCAATGTATTTCATTGTTCTTACCACTGATATTGAACGGAGTTTCAATGTCACAACGAAATGGCCACGGATCGAAAGGTTAAACCCGTGGAGTTGGGTTGCGCGTAGGTTCGCCAGCTATGAAACCAACTCTTGAGGGTCAGTTTGAAACGTTCCAAGTCGAGGATCTCGAAACTGGGCATCGATGGTCCTATGGAGACTTGCATTAAGTACTGCAGTCGTGTTTCGTCGGTAGGAGATGTAGATCGTCTGTGCAGTTTTAGTGGGTTAGTTGGCAAGGTAGTCAACTAACTGAAGTGGTTCGCGAAAATCATCATATGGAAGCCTCTTAAGACTTGATCGGTATGACTGGGATTTTTTATTCTGACAGTACGAGAATTAGTCCTCTGATTTGAGGAATCATGACAGTCGCGTTCATACAAAAATTGTATCTTGGGTATGGTGAACGGTGGTTGTGTCATGAGGTATGATCATCATAAGCCTTATCCAGTGCACTCAGAGTATGTAGCGAGGACGGTGGATTTCAAGAGAATATATGTTCCCTGTCAGTATATAACAGATATTTCTCCGATGCACCTTGATATGGTTTAGACTCTAAAAGTCTTTGGCCAAAGCGATTGATCGATCAGGGATAGGTTTCCTAGATCGGATCAGTAGAGTAAACACATCTCGAGTGTTAAGCATAGTTGCCTAGTCAAGAATGGGAACCAATACCCAATTCCATGCCCTAGACTAATGTCAAGAGACGGTTGATAGTAGGACTATACTCATATGGATTCGGAGCCTAAATGTTAACGCCAATATTCACCTAGTCTCTAGTGCCATGGACTGTTGCTAAACGGCCACCTAAGGTAACAGGTGATTTTTTATTATGGAATAATTAGAAATAATTAATTAAATTAGATTAAATTAATTGTGTTGACCACATACGCTCAAGTCCAGTTGATGATGAACCTAAAGAGTCACACTCTAATCATCGACGTGTGATGGAATTAGTTTAAAATTAATTCCAGAAGGAAGAGATTCATTTAATTGGATTAAATTATTTTTTTGAAGAGGATAAATGATTAGATAATTTATAAATAAATCCATAGGTTGGATTTTCTCAAAGATTAATTAATTGAATTAGTTAATTTGAGTTTTTAAGCCTTTTAAATTAATTGAATTAATTTAATCGACTTGATTTAATTTATGGATTGGATTCATAAATTAAATGATAAAATAGACTTGGGTATTTTAATTGGATTAAAGGACTTAAAGTGATGGACTTAAAGATTAAATTGGATTTAATTTAGGTCCATTGGACATGGGCTTAATCTATTAGATCCTAGTCCACTTTAGACCAAGCTCATGACCCGTTTTGACTTTGTATAAGTTAAAGAAAGAGTTGGTTGATATGGATGATATGAATTGCACGAAATTTTCAGCCAATTTTGATGAAAAAAAAGTGGCTATGGTTTCAAAAAAAAGAGTGGAGAGAGTCTGGATGAGATAGGTCTCACTTAGTGTGGTGTTGTGACTAGGTCAAAACACTAACACACTCTCCTAACTCTATGAACCTCAACCCACGAATTTTGCACTCTTGAATCAGCTTTCTTTTTTTTTTTTTCTCTCCCAAAATATTCTTCTCCTTCCTCGTTCCTTTGGTTCATCGAACCAGAGAAGGAACGGAGAGAAACCAACGTCGTTAACTATAACGTGTTGTTGATTTCTCCCTTCCTTTTCTTTATCTTGCTAGCACGAGGAAAAGAAAGATGCTAGGTGATTATAGTGGACGGATTTAGAGGGTTTCAAAGTTGAAACCTCGTGGAGGAGAATCAGGTTGACGGAGGAATCAATACTTGTAGTCGTACGAGAAAACGACGAAAGGTAACATCCATTTATAGTTTTCACTCCTTGTCTTTTTTTCGTAATTTCTTGGCATATGTATTTATATTTAATACACCCAAAGTCCGAGAAACATCAAGGGTACACCCTTGATCGGGATTATTTATTGCTTTATTCGCATGTTTAATCATTTTTTTATTTTTTCGCGCTTCTGCCGCACTTCTCGGGCCGATCCACTTCCTTCAAATCTCAAGGGTGCTAGATGCAATTTCTCAAATAACAAGGGATCTACGTGTAATTACCAAACTTCAAGGGACGAAAGTATAATTATCCCTATAAATAAATTACTTATTAAAGTTTATGATAATTTTGAGTTTTATGCATTTTAATGTATTAATTCAAGATAAAATGATAGGTTTTTTTTTTAGATTAATTAATTGGGCGAAGTAATTTTAAATATGCCATGTGATGTCGCCAAAAAACAAGATCAAAATTTCGATATACTTGCATCAACTTATTACAAGCTTCTCTCATGAACATAAATGAATTTTAGATACCGGAAAAGTACTATTTTACCTCTTACTTACCCTTAGGGATGGACGTCGATAAGATTTTTTTGGGGTCGGATATCCAATTTTGCTGGGTAGTATACTTTAATACCCACCACAAACTCAAGAAAATCGAATACCCGAATTTATTTACTTTTATATAAATTAAATATGAAGAAAAGTAAGGGCAACAAATAAGTATTTAAAAACATGTTTTTTCTTTTGATAACTTTATACTCATAAATTGTAATTTGTATGCATGATATGACTTTTCTTTTTTAATCTATTATACGAAAATTTAATATAAGATTATGATATCAATTTATTAATATTAAAAAATAGTATAACATCATAATTAATTCAAATTAATAGACAAAATAATTCAATTTGTAATATCAATAACTTGATAAATAGATTAACCCACCAAATATCATTCTTTTTTGTTGACTGCTCTAACAGTAACAACAAATAATTTTATTTTATTTTTTTTTTTGAATTGCGATTTTTTTATTATTATTTTTATTAAATATTGGGTACCCTATTGAATTGATTAGGTATTTTTCTCTATCCGATAACCGAGTCAATTTATTCAAAATCAATTTCGGGTAAATTTTAAAAATTACCCCACTCGATATACCTGAATCCGTTTGGATCGGTTTGGGAACCAAACAATCCGATCTGGACGCCCACCCCTACCTACCCTCAGTACACGATCTAGATCAATTAGCCAAAGTTATCATAGTAATTCACCGTATCCGTGCTGATTTGATAAGTTTGACCTTTACTGTTCCATTTTGGAACTGTCCAACTTCCATTTTTTCTTTGATTTCCTTCTTCCATCAACATGTTAGGAAATTGTCCACCAACAAATTACGATATTTAAGCTTAATAGCAAGTCAAAAACCTAACTCATACCTATAAAAGGGGGCTTATAGGATACAATGAGGGATACACAACACACACCATACAACACGACATATTTATCAAATTTACTACGACTTAAGTCTAAAGAAAACTCCAAAACTACGATTACAATGAAGTGTTGCAATCGCAGTGTTGCATATTTTCATTACCTACCTTCAAGGTTTTAATATTAAATTTCAAGATGATCCATAATTTACTCTATAAATTCAGAGAAGATTACATATCTGCATTAAAAAAATAAGTTTTAAGCCCTTTAATTTCAATTTGGAGAGATAAATAAGTGAGTAGTCTTTATTTTATTGTTAATATTCGTTTATTACCTCTAAAAGTTTTTTTTTTTCTTGTAATTTAGAATTACACATTCGTCTGGCTTTTTGTATCTATCAATTATAAGGTATATCATTTTTTGTATTTTTCTAATTACATGCAAGGTAATTAACTTTTTTTTTTTTTTGTATTTTTTCGTGAAATACATCATTCATATAAAATTATTTGTATAATTTTTTAATGGAAAGATAAACTTAGCTTCAAAATTATTGGGCTACCAATTAACCCAATAAAAAACAAGCTGGTTTGACCCAAGCCCAGTTGGAAGCGGGCTGATTATGAACCGATCCTAAGTATTAATATATAGGATCGTAGAACTTGACCAATTATTTTTTTAATAATATACTAGCGGTTGTGGCATGTCATTCTTGTGTGCATATAATAAATAATTTTTCATATTTTAAAGTATATTATAAATAAAAGCAAAATATACAAATCAATACATGACATTAAAAAAGAAAACTAATTTATGTAGCTGTTGGACAGTTACAACTACGAAAGATTCATACCTCTAGGTATTTTAAGGCCTGTGGGACGGGTAATTGCATCTCAAAGTACTCTACTATCAGCTGCACTACATTCCCATCCTACTAGAACGTATATGAAATGCATATCTCTATCACACACACCAAGAACATTTACAGCGATAGAGCCTTTACGTGTCCTATACCTAGCTCTGTCTTCTACTTTAACACGAACATCAATGTATGTTCCATCCAAAGCTCCCAAAGAACCCTGCATGTTTTTAATAAGAGAAATTGGAATTTTTACAGATCACCAATGTGCATTTTGTAAAAAAATATGAAAAGAAGAGTAAAACAATTACCTCAAACCACTTCCACCTCGGACAACTGCTGTTTGGTGGCACCAGAGTAGAATTGGCGAGCAACAAGGGGTGGAGTCTCAAAACAGCATTAAGCACACGATGAAAGTGCTTACTAACAGTTCGTTCGGAACGTATGAAGTCATATTTCACAATACAATTTTTCTTATGATGTGCTAGAATGCTTAAAAATATGGCTATTTGTGAAGATAGTGGTACGTGTTTTGAATCTTGCAATCCTCCTTGATTTTGCAACATAAGACACAACTTCCCAAATGCATTCCTGCTCATTCTTAAGTTTTCAATGCAGGTGATATCACTAAATTCAACTAGCCTCCGCATAAGATGAATTAGTTTTGAAGGCTATATGTTAAAGTTCCCCGTGCTCGTGACCATTCTAATTGTGACCTCCGAAATCTGATATAATCGATAAAATAACATTAACATCCGGAATGCATCAATCAAAAAATGTTGAATGGCAACATAAACCTCTAATTTCTCTTCGAATCGCATCCTAAGACAAAACATATTATTTACACAAGATAAGCAATTCCACAACTATGAATGTACAATTTTAGAAAAAAAAAAAAAAAAACCCAAGCTATGTATAAAAAGCAAACCAACAAATTCAATGTAAATAAAATACAAAAATAAAAAATAGTATTCAAGATGGGATGAAAATGAATATAAAAAAATATATTCCAATATATAAAATAATTATCCCTAAATAACACGAAAGGTTATATTACGCCATCAAACATAATAATATACATTTTTATTAAATATTAGCAATTTTGCATAAGCACCAAAATAATCTGTTAAAAAAAATAAAGCAAAAAATTAAATAAACTTGCCCATGAACTACAAACGAGCGAACCAACCTTTCAGCTTAATCTGTTGCAAACGTCGACTCCTACCTCCAGATTTCTACACAACGACAAAATCGAATCAAAATCAAAATCAAATCCGAACAAACAACTCACATATCAGGGTTTTTGCTTCGATTTGCAGCTAAAATAAGTTGGGTTTTGTGGGTGTTGCAACAATTATTAAAGAAAAAACTCCATTTCATAACAAAATGTGGAGTTCAGACAGAACACTCACCTGAGTCACCAATTCTTCTTCTTCGATGTCGGTAGGAAGTGTAATATGCCCAACTACACTTTCATTCCTAGTCATGAGTGTAATGAATGATACGAGATTAACAATGTAAATTTAAGTTCAAAATAAGGGGCAATGTTGACTTTTCGCATAGCTACTAAATGAGTGATAAGTCATCTCAGCAAAAAATGAAGGATGAGTTATTCTTGTGCTACAGTAAAATCGGCCGGGCTAGGGGGGAAAACTCGGGCCCCATCAATTGAAGTAAACACTTGATTAGGTTGTATTAATTCACTTATACAACCTAATCATAGCAAGTAAATGCAGCCTAGTTATATAATTTGGAAAATGGAATGAGTTATCTTATTATTTAAAGGTCATTTTTGAAATTATAAAAAAATTGGTACGGCGGTGTCACTAACTGCCGTTTGTGAGTATGAAGCCCCTTTATTTTTTATATTAGTATAGATATGAGACGTAATTTTTATTTATTCTGTTAAGTTAACTATACTAGTAGGTTTTATAAACTTTTAGAACTGTAAACTTTTTATTGTTATTGTTTTACTTCTAAATTGTTAATACGTTAATTTATTGATACTCTACGATTTTCTTTAAAGTTTATTTTAAGTTTTTATTATTGTTAGTTTGTTAATCAAATTATTATTTAAATTCATTATGCAGTTTTAAGTATTCTTTTTCTAGTTATAATTTTTTTATTATAAATATTTGTTGACTTAATTATTATTTATTTATTTTATAAAATAATTAATTTTAAATAATTATTTAAAAGTTTCCTCAATTTTATAAAAAAATAAAAATAAAATAAGTTTAATTGAATTTGGTCTGGACTTCAATCGAGCTGATCCATAGGTCGGACCTATCACCCCAAAACTGATCATAAAAAGTATCGGGCCGGTCGCAGGCCAGACATTTTCCTATTTATGTGCGCCGGTCCTGGGTCGATTCAGCGTGCGCCTTGAACTCCAATTGACAGAAAGGGAAAGTTCGGCCCAAACGTTCCATCGGGCCTCAGCCCATTTCCGGCGCTCAACTCTTCCTGCTATAAAATTTCCCTCCATTTTGACAAACTAAAATCAGATCAAAAGCTCACACTCCCGAGAGCGCTGAAGAAAAATCTTCGCGAGAAGCTCGAACTCAATATCTGTTAGTGGTGCAATATTTGATTTCGTGGAGATTTCACGTATCAATCTCGGAGTTTGCTCTCGATCTTTGGAAGTTCAGTTCGAGCAACCGGTCGTCCGCCGTTGATCTGCGATCGGCAAATGAAGCTGAAGATCAAAAAAGCCTGCGCTCTCGGCTCCATCTCCGTGCTTCCACCTCAAGCTACGTTTTGTTTATTTTCCTCGTTAAAGTTGTTTTGTGTGAGGTCATTGAGATTTATCTCTTCTCTACAAAGTATATGAATGAGTAGATTGAATGAGATACATTTGTGTTGTTTCATACGGAGTGCACTGATTTGTACATGAAATTACTCTCTCTTCAATGTTAGTAGTATGATTTTCGAGTATCTGAGTGTGGACAGTGTTGCCCTGGTATTGAATGAATTGTCCTTCTTACTAAATATATCTGTTATGGTGCACGAAAGGAATGCAACACTTTTAGATGCATTTGAATACTTCCAGTTTTCCGTAAACATTGATATATTTGTCAAAAAGCAACAGTGACTTTAATATTAATATTTACCTACTCACTTTATGTGAAACAGATTAATTTAGTGTCTACTTTAAGATCTTCAGGATTTCAGTGTGAAATTACTTGCTGTCATATTGAAGATATTGAGTTTATTGTGTGATGAAGAAGGAGATCCAGTAGGATTTCTGCTGGATTAGGACGTTTTTCAATCCCTGGGAGAAGGGACACTACATCACAGCTACTGCAATCACCGCAGCAAGACTTCCAGAGGGAGTTTTGTCTCAGCATGATCTCTTCGTGCAGGTTTTGGAGAATCCTCAACATGAGGTTCTTACTAACAAGGTGTTAATTTATATACTGTAGTTTCATTCAGTGTTTTTATACATATATATACCCGCATGCATATGCTTACGCTTATAGATTGCAGGACTAGACAAACTTCGGATCTCAAATATGGGTGAAATAATTGGAGGAGACAAATTTGTTATGGTTAAACATTTGAAAATTAAAGAAAGATGCTGTTTTGGAGGATTATTTCCTGTCAGTCATTGTCCATATAAATTAAATGTATGTGAAAGAATTTTTTTTGTTTGTTTTTCACTCCACGAGAATGGTTCTTACGTTGATGTTAACTTAACATACAATGGTGTTGCATGCCTCCTGAACTGAAAGGTTGATTTACTATTTGAGGACTTAGACAATTTGTCAATTGATATATTTACCATTTAACTGTTTCACTAAAATACTTTCAATTTGGTGTACGAAGTAGTTTCCTGATAGAAAATTTATGCTACCTGTTGCTCTGGATATGAGTAATATCTTAGCTTTTAACGGTGTCACTTATGTGCTTCACTTACAAGCACATAAAAAAACAACACTTTCAATCTGTTGTTGTTTCCTGATAGAAAATTGATGGTATCTGTTGCTTGAAAACAAGTAATACTGTTCAAATATTTTAGTAAATTATTTAGTCTTAGTTATTGATTTCCTGATAATCTTTTTTGGACTTCTTTATGTAGGAACAGGAACATAGAGTTATCATAGACTCAGAGGAGGAAATTGATGGAGTTTTTCCTGCTTTCCTGTGACTTTTTCTAGCACCAATTTAAGATATTTTTGTTTTAATTATGCTCTTCTCTGAATATAATATTTACAAGTAATACATGTTTGTATCAGTTTGAAAATATAGTTATTGAAGTCCAGTATTTCGGGCATCAGTAATCCACAACTCAAAACAATGACGTATTTAGTTTTCTTTTACAAAGAGTAAATGTTACAAGTAAAGATTCCGGGATTAAAAGCGGTATTGAAGCTGAAAAGTGTTCAAAGGGAAAGCCGTTTTATTTGGTGCCAAGACATACATCCCCCAATATTTATTACCTTTAAGGTGAACATGAAATTCATTATATAAAATAATTTACTGAATTAGTGCTTATTATCTAAGCACAGCTGGTTTTTGGTCAGACTATTTTGATAGAGGAAAAGGAAGAGACATCATAATACTAGGAAATTGATGAGGAGAAAGAGAAATGCTGCAATACCTTCATTGTAAATTGAAGGTATATTTTGATATAATTGTGTGTAACAGGATGAGCTTTAGTTTCTATGAAAGTTGTGAACCCTATTTTTCCTATATGTTCTGATATTAGTTTGCGTGTGCAGTGTGCTTGTGAACTTGGTTGAGCCAAACACTGAAATTTGGAATTCAGTTTCATGCTTCAGTGATTGTTTCAGGAAGAAGGAATGAGAAGATCAACAAACCAGCTGAATTGCGTTATATTTGGATCATGGTGCAGAACAATTTATCTATGATGAAGTCTTACAAAAGGATTTAAAGTTAGAAACATCCTTGCCTGCACCAAATGTATATGGTTATGGGACTGCCATCTCTCCCTGAAACTTTCAGGTATTTCGGAACCCTCCACAACACTTTTTGAATACTCTTTAAGTTTTGATTTGTTAGCATTTGTTTTCTTTATAAGTAGAAAATCCTTCTGCTATAGTGAACTTCTGGTCGCATATTCGCTGGCATTCTATAGGAAGATGAAAGCATCGAAAAAAAAAATTAAGGCAATTCTTGTAATATTAATGAGCTGAGAAAATGGACATCTATAGAGAATTACCAGGATGGGGTAAATGAAATATTCTTTGATTTTTTGGAAAAATTGCAATTTACCCTCTGTGTCAAGCGAAATGATCAATTTATCATTCTATGAAAAATAAAATAGCATTTTGTCCCTTGTGCTATTTAAAATAGAGCAAAATACTCCCTATGTGCATTTGGGAATAATTTGTAACCAATAAAAAAAATATTATTTTATATTTATATGTGTATATATATATATTCAAATTTAATATTATTGTCATTTCTTCTTCCTCCTATCGTCGGAGCGCCCACACCCCCGCCCCCGCCCTCTTTGGACCTTAAATTGATCAAGATCCAATGTTTATTAAATAAAGACATAAATGTTATTTTAAATTTTAAATTAAAAAAAGGGCGTGTATGATTCACGAAATGCTTCAAGGGATAAATTGCTCTATTTCTGATACCACTAGAGATAAATTGCTATTTTATTGTTATACAAAAAATAACTTGTTTATTTTTATTAGCACACGAGGATAAATTGCATTTAATCCTTTAATTTTTACATGGTAAATTGTTGGTTAGATCACGGTCAGACTAAGATTTTTTAATAATCATTGGATTAAAGAGGTAGGTGGTAAAAAACACCCTTATTATCTAATAATTAATCATGGACTAAATCTATTTTTACCTAGTCCACTATAGAGGGGGCATGACTCAGTTCTCCATTAATAAGACCACAAGCTGTTATCCAAAATGTATTAGCATTATCATCCCATAATTTGACCTGAAGTCATCGTTAGCCGGGAAAGTATGACAAAGGAATAAGACTTGGTCACTTAGGGACCCCCAAGCCCCAAAGAACATCTTCCCACAATCTTGTCTTTCTCCTACCCTATCCCGATAACTCTTGGATCAGATTATTAAAAAAGCTTAGGTTATCTTTTCAAATCTTATGACATAAAGTAATCGTCATTGTTATACAAGACTTCTTGTTGAATTAGTTTCAATGACAAATCCCTTTGTTAATTTCTTCCTAGGGAGTCCCATCAAGTTTTGTTAATTTATTCATAGGGAGTCCCATCAAATTTGTCCCCACATGAGAAATGAATGTACATAAGTATAAATATATTTTTAGTCTAATAAAATAGGATGTTTAATATTTTTAATTTTTTATTTTACGAAATTCTTAAGTTGAACAAAAAATTAAAAGAATTCAATACATTTAGTCCTAAATTTTATGGGATTTTCAAAATGATTATAAAATTAAGAAAATTAGCTCGACGCGTTTAGTCCCGTAAATCTCTTATAACAGAGTATTAAATATGTCAAGTCTTCTCAAATCATTTTGAACATTCAGTATAACATAAAACTAAATGTGCTCGGTTTTTTTAATTTTTGGACTATTTTAAAATTTTTAAACGAAAAATGTTGAAATCATCCTATGAAATTAAAAGTGTAATTGTATCAATAAAAGCATGAGTTATGACTTAAACGACTAATGAACTTGTTCTTGACCATCGTATCATATTTCATTTGGCAATATACTGAACCCTGTCCTTTTATACTTCAGTCCCCATTCATTCTTCGCGATAACCCAAAAAATTGGAGCGAATTCAAATTATTCGATTTTGACCTACATTTCATACTTATATTTTCTAATATTTATGTTCTAATACAACAAAACTTGTTAATAATGACTAATTGTTTTAATTTGTATGTTAAATGACTCTTGTTTTCATTTATCATGTTTGTGCACATATCTTACATAGTTTAGAATATGGTTGGGGGACACTGCTACTGTCAAGAAGAAGGTTAGTTTTTTGTTATTGTAGCCAATACATTACTTTGCCATGACTCTTCCTCCTCTTCCAACTTTTACTAGTAATGTATCTCACATCACATTTTCTCAAAGAGGATTGCATCGTGTAATCTAGAATTTTGTATAACCACCAAGTGTAGTGTAATTTAAGTATTAGCTTTGACTATTTAATTAGATAGAGTATCTCACGACACGAGAGTCGTTGCATTAGAATATTCCATTGCTTTCTCTTTTAGAAATTAGCCCACTCATGACCCAATCATTTTTTTTATTTTATTTAATTATTATTATTTCTTCCTTATTTTTTAACATATGGTTTCTTGATTTCGTGTCCGTACTTTTTATTTTTTTATTTTTTTTATTTTGATCAAATTTTATCTTTATATTGTATTTTTCCATCAACCAATTAATTGAGTTGATATTTTTTGATTTATAAAAAGAGAGATTTGAAGTCAAACTTAGGTTTTCTCGATCCCCACTGTGTTGTACTAAAAAAGATAAAACCCAACACAACTGTTATTTAAAGAATACAAATCTCATTTCTCTTTTAATAGAGCAACTATATTTATACTATTATTAAAGAAAACCCTTTGAGTGTACTAATTTTAGATTGCCCTATTTTACTCTCAAATTAATTTCTTTTCTTCAAAATAAATTTGGTCAAAATAGTAATTTTAAAATTTTTAAATAATCTCACAATTTTATAAAAAAAAATTCTCTCACCCACCACTCCATGTTTCTATAAAAACTTCTCTATGTTTGTTTTTTTTTTACAAATTTTTATATTTTTAATTATAAAATATTTCTCTGTCATCTCATTCCACGCTTTCTTTATTCTCATGAATTTTTATTTTTTTCTTATCATAATTTTTTTTCATCTCATATAATAATTTTTTTTTATATGCTCACGAGAAGCACGTCCAATGATAAGTAATATATATTAGAAACAAGGCTGACACGTTTGCCTTACTTGTGGTTTGACTCAAGGCTGACAAGCTAGAAAGAACAAAAATAAATAAATAAATAAATTCGAGTTGTAAACAGCGTCCACATGTTTAACAAATTTGTTATAATATTTAAAAAATATTATTTGTGTAATTTTTCTTTTTTTTTATTTGCTAATAAAAAAAATCATTAATCCTATAGATTTAAGCATGGGCCTCCAGTCTTGATGGGTAATAATTGTTTATTAATGTCCATGACCTAATATATTACCGAATCTGTAATTTATAGCTTTGTAGGGAAGCCATGTATGTTTAGTTTGCTTTGAGAAGAAGGTTTTAATTAGGGTTAGGCTGCTGGCACCTGCATAGAGAAGTGGTACTGGTGACTGGTGAAGGGCATTTTGATTTGATGTCTTGAGATGAAAGTGGGTGGTGGAATGATTGAATTTTGACGTGAAATAAGTGGTTTTGTTTGTGGTCGAACTGTGTGAGAATTTTTAGTGGGAAAAAAAATAACCTACTTAAAGAAAATACTGCAGAAGAGCATAATGAAATTTCTTCGTATTAGTGATGAATATATGATCATGAATGATTACAACCATTGATAAAGACGTACATGATATTATAATACTACTAATTTAACTCTTTGTGGAAATTTTGGATGTGGAGAAAAAGAGGTGGGGGCACGGCACTAGCTAGGCCTTTGTCTTATGAGGGGAACTTTCAATTTTTTTGCCTGCTTCACTGTTCGAGTTGGACGGGGCAACTAAACCAAATCGAAATTCAAAATTTGATACCTCAATCCAACTAAAATCCAAGATTTAGTACGTATTGGAATTGAATTGAAATTTTTGATTTGGTATTAATTTTTATTTTTTTGAAAATTTAATATACAGTCTCTAGTGTAGGTTCTTATTTCACCATATTGAATATCGGAATATATATATATATCTAATTTTTATGTAAATTTTTTTATATATTAATTATTTTATATTATTCTTGTTATTTTACTTATTTAAATAAAAAATAAAATAAAAATAATAATTATATTTTTAATATGTAATTTTTTATATTTTAAGTGAAAATTTTGATTTGTCAAATATCGAATTGCAATAGTTCTCGAAATCCAGGGGCGAAGGCAACCCCTATCTATAATAAAATAAGTAATAAGTTTAAAGTAATCTTTATTATATAATTATTAGTGTGAAGACTTGTGTATGAATTTATTATTATAAACAATTAGTGATACTTTTATATTGACAATTAAATAAAAATAAAATATAATGACAAATTATTTATTGTTACAAGGTGGTCATTATATATATGTGTCTAATTTTTTTTGTGACAACTTTATACACCATTTTTGCTATTAATTTCTACTAATAACAAACTAATTTTGAAAAAAATAATCACTGTTGAAATTATAAAATTCATTATTGAGATAAAAAAATATTATTATCACTACGTATATATAATTAGTAACATTATGATATCATTCACTTTTTTATGTCATCAAAATTCTCTTTAAAAAAAAAAAATCTCTTTTTTCATTTTTTTTGATGGACTTTTGAAAAATTTAATATTGTAATCAATAAATTAATTAATTAAATTATAACATGGCTGAACTATTTTTTTTTTACTTCGCCACTGTCGAAATCCAACTGATTAATTTGATTTGGTATTCAGTATAGTAGGGCAGCGACTTGACTGCAAAAATAGAAATCTTTTGAAAACAATTTGATATTTTTTAGAAAATTGTTATTTGTTAATGAGAAAAGGTTCTTTTTTTTTTATATATTAGTATTGATAAAAAGAAAACAAATATTAAAAGAATAATACTTTGACATAAACATAAATAATATGAAAAGAGATAATATTAAGAAATTTAAAACGATAGAGAGGGAAAAAAGGTTAAACTAAATAAATATAATAAATTAACTAAAAAAGATAGTTTTTTTAATTGAAATAGTGGAAACAGAAGTTGAAGTGCGAAATGAAAAAATAACAGATCAAGAACACCAATCTCTCGGCTGTTTCAATTGTCAAAAAAGAAAGATTCATAATCATCATTTTCTGTATATTTTCTATGATTACAAAATCTAGTAACCATTCAATTTATTTATTTATTATTATTATTATTACATGCTACAGCAAGGCATTAAGTGGGATGAGTGGAATTGGATTGGATTCTATTTTTCCCTCCATTGCATTTAATATGGACGAGGTATTTCCGTATTTGTACAATTTTTAAATAAAGTAAATACTATATTTTTCATACACATAGTATGTATTAAAATGAAATAAATAGGATTTTGGAATAAAAAATTCAATTAATTAGAATACTATTTATTAGATACTGCAAACCAAAAAAGCCCTGGTCAAAATCTTGTAATCCTCTTGTTCCAGCCTGTGTATACTTGCAATCCTCATGCATTACACAACCTGATAGTCCTCCCAAAACTGCAGTGTTCAAGCAAAGAACAAGAAAACATTCAACAGAGTACGTGTATTTTGATTGTGTGTTTGTGGACACTGCTACTGTTAGAATTTGGTGCAAAAGAAGAAGGTAAAGCAGGGGGAAAAACAAGCAAATGGAATATTACCCCGACCACTTTTCTCTCTTCTTGCACTTGATGGTCCCACTCCAAGAATAGTATACGATTCTTCCTCTCTTCTGTGCCAACACAAAATTACAAAAAACACACATAAACGTTCTAATACTTTCACTTTCCAATCTTCTTTTCTTTCTTTCTTTGCTCTTCTTTTCCCCTGTGTCCGTTGTTTGCATGCTTGGTGTGGTTGTGAAGACCTATCAAGATTGAGTTTTTATGAGCTTTAGATACTTGGTTTTATTCATATTCAATTTTTACTTTTGTGGGACTGTTTTGAATTTGCTCTATTTTTGGTAAAAAGAAAAGAGTATTTAGAGACAGCAAAAGAGGAAAAGTTTCAGTATTGATTGGAGCTTTCCATTCGGGTTACTCAGAATCCAGAGATTAACGTTACATTTTCGCCTGCAGCGGACGATGTCAAGTTTTATTTTTAAAAAATCTGATCAGTTCAGAGGCTGCTGCAGAATCATGACGGTGCCTTTGAAGAGAAAATATACTGACTTTCCTTTTATGAAAATGCAGTTGTCTCCAAGTCTGTGTGTGTGTTTGTAATTTCTTTCAATATATATCCTTGAAGGCAAGGGAAGATTGGATGCCTTTTATTAATATAAGAGCTATGAGGGGATAAAAGACTCCAGAAGGAAAGAGGATCAAGATTTCTTTTTCTTTTTTGGTTGAGTAATCTTTATGGAAATAGTTTCTGGAGGGCGACGCCATTGCTATGGCTCATAATCACTCTCAAGCTTATGTGGTTGAAATAAGACACAGGCCAAAAAGTTGATTCCTTGCCTGGCCGGGAAGACTGTTACTTTTAGCTCTTTACACAACTTCTGTTTCTTGAACAAGTTTCCACGCTGCACGTTGGATCAGACTTCAGGTATTAACCCACTCTTTCTATTTTTTCACTTGTCAATACCAAGTAATCTCATAGTCTTTGATCTCTCTTACCCTTCTTTCCTTTTTCTAAATTTTTTAAAAGAAGAATATTTCATGGTGGTTTTATAATTCATATGTTTTGCAGGAAACTATAATCTGTTTGTTGTGTTTTTCAATTTCAGTTTTCAGTTTCCAGTTTCCAGTAGAGAATATGTGTTTTCAGTTTTGTATTGGTTTTCATGTGAAATGAGAATGTGTTTGGATTAGTTAATATATTGAACTGCGGTGTCGAATCTATATATTTTCAATGAACATACGTATAAACAAACATGTTTTCAATTAGTGTTTTGCTGTTCTTTATTTCTGGTTATGATCTCTTTCTTGCTTTTCCTTTTGTTTATTTTTTCTCGTCCTGAATTTGCTTGATCAGTCATCATCTGTAGAGTTATGATGATGCTGTTGTTCATTGGTATTACCCTGCTCAGTGGAATATGTCAAGTAAAATATATACTGGAATTTTATGATCAGACAAGACATGAACAAGCATTTCTTGTTACCAGATGCTAGATACTTCCTTGCTTTAGCCTATGAACTGAGTTGCCCATATTGATTTGTAGATCAGGACATACTTGCTTATCTAAGCATCCTTTTTTATGCTTAGATTGACCTGTTTCAGCAATTTTTGCCATATTTCTCCCACAAAGAATTTGCAATATAGAGTCGGAAACAACATATATCTGGAGTGCTGCAGATTGGCTCTGATAATCAATGTTTATTATATTATAGTGTCAATTTCTTGTTTTTTTTTCCCCACATTTAAGTCTTGTTTTGATGAATACACTGCAGTAAGTAAGTGCACTTGTCATGGCAAAGAGATTCCAAGGACGCCCTTCACGATATGAGGGGGATCAGGCAGGCTGTATGAGGGGTTTGATTAGCATATTTGGTTTCCGTCATGGTCGATCCACCAGAAGACTGCTTGCAGATAGAAGACGAGCAAGCAAGCAAGACATTGGTAAGGAGAATTTTAAAATTGTACTACAAGTGCATGTACTTATTAACTTTTTCTTTGTTGTTGTTTTTGCTTTCTGTTTGTTTTCCGGGCGTTAAGGTATTTGTTTGTGCTGTCTGTTTGTTTCAAACTGATTCACTAATTCCTGGCGGTTCTTTAGGTGCTGGACATTCAAGTACCCAACCATTTCTACCACCTCTGTCTGAAATTTGTGAAAATGGGGAGGTGAGTTTTGGTTTTACATTCTAGTTGGCCTGTAATTTGTATGCTTGATTTTCTAATTACATTTGGAATCTTAGGATGCTGAAGACCATAATACACCTATCACTAGTTTTGCCAAAACAAGTGTGAAGGAACTCATGGAAGTAGAAATGCGCAATGAGCAAGGCTCCAAGATCAGATCAAATTGTTCTGAGATGGATTTGGAGAAAATTGAGTCAAAATATCAAAATATTATGGAGAAGAATCATAAGAGGAAACAAAAAAGTTGCCATACATCTCGAGACATGGACGTCACGGAGTTGGGTGCTGCAAACTGCTTCATGCCTGAAAATTTTCACAAAGTTCTTGAACAAAGGCCTTCAGATGATCTCGTTCCAGAAATAGTAATGCAAGCACTGGCCCAGATTAATCTGGGGAGTACAGAATGCATGAAGCATGATATTCTTGATTGTCCTGATGCACCATCTGGTCAAACTATCTCAGTTGCTGAAGAACAGTTAGTTGCAGCTGTAAATCTGTTTATAGAACAGAGGTTAAGTAATGGTAAGCATTTTGAGGAACAAGGGAAATCAGTGGATGCTCTTCGAACACTGAGTTCTAATAAGGGCTTGCTCTTGAAATTACTACAGGATAGAGACACTCTACTCGTTAAGCCCATCCAAAACTTGGACGACTCTAAGTTGAGTAAAGATCGAACATGCAGTTCTTTTTCAGCATGCAATTTGTCAGAAGAGAAGCCAAAAGAGTTTAAATCTAATAAATTCAGTAGCCATGGAAACCGTAACTTCTTCCGTAGAAGGAGGAGATCGCTGGATAGCTACCTTTTCAGAGGGAACAAGGATTTCCAGTCTTCAAGTAAAATTGTCGTATTGAAGCCTGGACCAGTGCCGGCACAGAGCCCTGAAACTGATGTTGATTTTCCCAGCAACGCCTTGCAGTCACACTGTGAAATGGATAAGAATGTGCACAACCAGAGAAATGCACCGCATTTTTCTTTGACTGACATTAAAAAGAAGCTGAGGCAAGCAATAGGAAAGCAGAGAGGGGAAATTTCCCCTGATGGACGGATCCTTAAATTTTCGAGTAACCAAAATGGGAATAGTGGTGACAAAGGTACAAGTGGGGAAATTTTTTGTTGGAGATCTCCTAATAGGAACCATTTTTATACTGAAAGATTTGCCAAATCTTCCACTAGCTTTAAGAGGGGTGAACCGGTTGGTAAGTTAAAATATAGTGGCTCAACAATGCGGAATCAAACCTGCCAATCAGCAAAGGTTGGGGTATCTGACATCTATATTGAGGCTAAAAAACATCTCTCCGAGATGCTGACCGACGGAGATGAAAATGCAGAGTCAACAAACAGGGCGTCCCCCAAATCCCTTGGCAGGATCCTTTCTCTTTCTGATTATAGTGGTTCTCCGTGCTGCAGCCCTAGAGAACAAAATGATGATGTCTTACAACTTCCCTGGTGAGATTATCCCCATGTGGCTTAGTCAAGAACACCACCAATGGGCTTTTGCAAGAAAACCATAGCAATTATCCAAGTAGGCAAACATTGGACTATCAACCATGCATCTCTGCTAGCAATCCCGACGTTGAAGTACAGTGCCTCAATATGAACGTTAGTATTTCATTGGAAGGCGACAAAGGATTTTCTTCAGAAATTCAATCCTTTAATGAAGACATTATAATTCCTGAAGGTAAATCACGTTCGTCCCTGAAAAGTAATTGTCTCTATTTGTCAATATGGTAAACGAAGTTTGTTATTCTCTAACAGTTTCAAGTTCGTTTCTGAGAGTTGTGGAGAATCAAGAAACGACTGGGTCAAGCCCTCATGAGGAGGAAAAGACCACTAATGTTTATACTAATTCATCCAGTAATTTTGTCACTGGAGATTCCCAGAATGCAGACATTAGAGAAGTAAAAAATGATGAAATCGCTTCTGAATGTTTGAAAGATTCTTCTACGTGCTTCAAATTGGTAATTTCGTTATACTACGCATGTTTAATCAATGGATTATTTTAGATTTTTAAGCCATTGTCTATAGAAAACACAGTGGTTTTTACACACTGTTGTTTTGCTGTGGTATTTCTTTGTTGGCATTTTCTTAGTCTTGTTGCTTCCTTATTCCAGGATTTATTTGGAGAGGTTCAAGGAATGTCTTCTTCACAAGTTTCCCCGACATGCTCTCCAGTAAGCAGGGAACTCAAAGAGTCTGACTGCGTAATTGATAGAACAGAACGACCCAGTCCTGCATCTGTTCTTGAACCGTTGTCCATAGATGATGATGTCAGTCCTGCAACCACAGCATCTCAGCCAGGTTAGTTTGCATTGATGAGTTGAAATGGTCTCTCACTTTGTTTCTTTTATATGTATAACTTTGATTCCAAAATGGAACTGTCTGTGATATTCAGTAAAAAAAGAAATTCAACCGCGCCGTATTGACTTTGAACAACAATCTTCGGCTAACGACCAAGTAATCTGCATGAGAATTTCGACCGAGGGTGAGGAGTCTGCATTTGAGTATGTCGAAGCAGTGTTGCTTGGTTCAGGTTTGAACTGGGATGAATTTCTTTCAAGATGGCTTTCTTCGTACGAAATTCTGGACCAATCATTGTTAGATGAGTTCGAGTTATATTCTGGTCGACCCTGTCACGATCAGAAACTCCTCTTCGATTGTGCCAATGAAGTTTTAGACGATATTTGTGAAAGCTACTTTGGATCCTTCAGTAAACAGAACATTCACATTCAGCCTGTCCTGAAAGGGATAGATCTTATACACGAGGTATGGGAACAAATCGAATGCCATCTCATCCAGCATGCAATGCCTCACCCTCTGGATCAGCTCGTCAGAAGAGACATTTCAAGATCTGGAAAATGGATGAATCTCCAATCATATATTGAGCTCATCAGTTTTGAAATGTCTGACACCATTTTCAATGAAATCTTGGACGACACTCTACTGTGCTTCATAGACTGTACGTCCGAGTACAAGTTTCAAGTCCTTCAAGCTGAATCCGACTCAACTAAGGTTACCAGCTCATAGAGTATAACTGATTATTCCCTAACTCTGGAAGATATGCGGAACATAAATCACAGAAACATCAGCATTGCTCGGCAAATTCGGACATAGTTACAATTTCTTAGCACAATAAGTACTTTCGCCCTCCACATGGTAAGCACCCACTGTTTTCTTTTCAGACAGTTATCATCGTAGCATGCCTGAAAACCGGTTTTCTTGCTGGTTCAATACTAAAATGTATACTCAGTCGTTGGTGTATTTAGCGTCTTCTGCATCCACATGTTTGAAGTGGTGTCTGATTTCTTCATTGCGCATAGGTTTTATTTTTAATGCAGAATGGAGAGATATTACAGGTGATGATCAGTTAACTGCAAAAGAATGTTAGAGAAAGCTAATATTAGCTTCTGTCGATTGTCTGATGTTTCCTTCTAAGCATATGCTTTGTGCCTTAATTTTGGAAAATTCTTATTCAGATTAGGTCCAATCAAATCAATCCAATTATAAAGTAAGTATGATATACTTATTATGTGATTTGTTATTTTTTCTGAATTATACACCAATCGCATAGCAAATATAATACACTTGCTATGTAATTGGTTTAGGTCCTGTCAAACTCAATTTGGGTTAGAATTTTTCACCACCTTTACTGTTTTCACTTCTCCCATGGCTTGACATGCTATCTTAATTGCTTTATTGATTGTTAAACTATATGATATTGTCAAATTATTTATAACGAGGTCAATATTTAAATTTCATGATATTATTATAGAGATCATTGTGATTTTGGTCCTTAAATATACAATTTTAGTCCTCAAATAATTTGAAATTGCAAATATGGTTGTCGAACTGTTATATTTGGCGTTTTTAGTTGTTCAATTAATAAAATCATTAAAATTAATGAAAGTTTCATTTGGAAAAAGATAGTTATTTTTCTTTCATTTTATGGTATTTTTCAAAATTTGGTCCAATGCACCCAATCCCCATTTTCCTTTAGTATAAAAAGAAAGGTTCTTTATTTATACTAATATAAAAGAAAATTTATTTTGCGTACCAATATTAGAATGTTCAAATTTATCCTTTCATTCATTTTATTTCTTTAAAAAAAAAATTGTCCAAAATTGTAATTTCAGTATTGTAATAATTTTATAATGGGTTAAATATAGTTACCACCCCTGAAGTATTAACCCCATACAATTATCCCCTAAAGTATTAAAACCTTCAAAAATCCTCTTGACCTTTACTTTTTAAGTTTGAAAAGTCTATTTTACCATTATAAAATTGCTTTCTAGAAAAAAATAATAAAGAGATTTTTAAAATACCAAAATCACCATTTGTCTATTTTTAGTTTCACTTGTTCATCAAATTCTTTTTATTTTATGATTCTAAAATACTTGTGGTTTATTTTATTTTAATTTTACTTGTTATCAAACCAAGTTAAAAATAAACTTATGCATGCATAAAATTACCACATTTACATAATTATCATATATAGATGTAAATATATATTAATTATATTTTTTTATTATAGTTCATTAGCCCTTTTGATTTTATTAATTGTATATTTATTTAAATAAAGGGATAATTACATTCTCCTCTCCTGAGATTTGGCGTAATTACACGTTGACCCCTGTGGTTTGGGAAATTACATCTAGCACTCCTGAGATCTGCTCCGTCTAACAAATTAGTTAATTCATTAGTCAAAATTCACTAAGTTTGCTAATATTAATAGAAAAACTGAATAAAAAATTATATATACCCTTGATTGACGTATTACTGTTTTATTGTAGGTCAAACAATTTTTTTGAAACTAAACTACCCTTATATCGTTGAAGATATGTCTCTTTATATACATTAACAAGTGAAGATGTATCAAGGTAATTTGGTCATAGAAAGATTTATTTGACCTGCAATAAGTCAGTAATAAGACAATTAGGGGTAAATATAGATTTTTTTTAAAAAAAATTATTAATATCAGCAAATTCGATTGATTTTGACTAGTGGATGGACTAATTTGTTAGACGGAAGCAAATCTCAGGGGTGCTAGATGTAGTTTCTAAAATCAAAGGAGGTCTACATGTAATTACACCAAACCTCAGGAAAAGGAAGTGTAATTATCCTTAAGTAAATATATATATATATATGCATGTATAAATTTATTTTTAATTTAATTTTACAAACAAGTGAAACTAAAATAAAATGAGCTCCATGTGTTTTAGGATTACAAAAGTTAATTGTATATACATGTATAAACTTTCATCAAGCTCTTTTTCGTAATTCTAAAATATTTGGAGCTCATTTTATTTAGCTTCACTTGCTTCTAAAACCAAATTTAAGATAAATTTATACATGCATATGTATTTATATATTACTTAAATAAATATACAGTTAATAAAATCAAAAGGGCTGGTGAACTATAATAAAAAAGATGGATATATATATATATATATATATATATAATAAGATAATTATATAAATTTAGTAATTTAATGTATGTATAAATTTATTTTTAATGTGATTTGACTAGCAAGTAAAACTAAAATAAAATGAATTACAAGTACTTTAGGAATACAAAATAAAAAGAGCTCGATAAACAAGTGAAATTAGAATTAGACAAATAGTGAATTTGATATTTTTTAAAATCTCTAAATTTTTTTTCATAAAATAATTTTTGTAAGGGTAAAATTGGCATTTCAAACTTAAAAACAAAGGCCAGGGTTCTTTTTTTAAGGTTTTAATACTTCGGGGGGGTAATTGATGTAGGGTGGATATTTTAGGGATGATAACTGTATTTAACCATTTTATAAGGCAAAATGGCACTTTTGGTCCCACTAGATAGGGTCATTCTCACTTTTGGTCCCGAGCTTTACGGGCTCAACACTTTTGGTCCCAAAACCCTAATTTTTTGACACAATTGGTCATGTGCCGTTAAAATTAACGGAAAGTCACGTGCCGTTAGTCAAAAGTTAGTCAATGTTAGTCAACGGTCAGTCAAAAGTCAATTTTTTTTAGGGAAAAAAAGCACCAAAAAATATTTTTTTGCTATTTATATATGTAAATAACCCACAAACACTACATAACATTTTCATCTTTTTCTCATCACTTTTAAATTGATAGAAATATGCCAAAAGATGTCCCAAACATCTCAAAATTCTACAAATATTGAATGCTATTGTCACAAATTGATGGCTTAAATGCATAAAATCCTCTATATTTTAAAAATTCAGCAAAAACCCTTCTTATTTTTAAAAAAACTGAAAATCCCTTTACAAACTGATCGTCATGCCCTTGCTTATTATATATTTTTTATTATTTTAATAACTATTAGATCTTTTTTGAATGAATAAAAGCTTTGAATTTGATCAATTTTTCGTAACTGCTAATTTTAAAAATTTGAAGGGTTAAATTTACCAAATTTATAAATTATAAAAATATTTTATTTTAATATTATAAAATTATTATATTTCAATATAAATTAATAAAACATAAAATAAAAGTATTAAATTATTATTTATTTTAATATAATTACCCTAAACAACCCCCCCCCCCCCCCCCCCCCGCGCTGTCTACCCCTTCCCCAACCCCATTGCTGCCCACCCTCCCCGCGCCACCACCAGCAACCCCCTTCCCTTCCCCGCGACGCCGCCCCCGTCAAGGCTCGGGCAGCGTCGCCCAAAGGATTTGGGGAACGGCGACGTCTGGGCGCGGCGTCGCCGTCCCCCAAATTGTTTGGGCGATGGCGTCGCCGCCGCCCAGAGCTGTTCTGGGCAACGGCGACGCCGCGCCCGGATTCGAGGGCGAGGGCGATGGCGATCGCCATCGCCATTCTCAACGGCAGCGGGGGCGATGGCGATTGCCGTCGTCCCCTAGTTTTTTTTTTTATTTTTAGAATTGATTTAAAAAAAATTAGATTTTAAAATTTTAAATTTTCTTCAAATTAAATTTAATTAAAAATTAAATATTTCTTCTTAAACTTAAATTAAGAAGAATTAAATTTTTAAAAAATTTTAAAATGTTTTTAATAAAAAAAAATGATTTAAAATTTAAAAAATATAAAATTAGCCGTTGATTAACTGTCACGTGCCGTTTTTCATTAATTCTAACGGCATGGGACCAATTGTGTTAAAAAATTAGGGTTTTGGGACCAAAAGTGTTGAGCCCGTAAAGCTCGGGACCAAAAGTGAGAATGGTCCTATCTACTGGGACCAAAAGTGATATTTTGCCATTTTATAATTATAATTTTTTCCCTCACAACCACTCTCCACAATTTTCTCTCACATCTCTTATCCATGTTTGTTTTCTCACAAAATCTCTCTTCTCACAAGCTTTCTTCTCTCTCCTATTTTTCTCCAACCTTACTTCTTCATTGTTTTTTTAATATTTTTAACAAAAACACATTATAATTTATTTTTTCTCTCTCACCTTATTATACATTTTTTATTCTCATGAATTTCTTTTTTTATCATCCCCGCACACCATGATTCTTTCTCTTCACAAATTTCTTTTTCTTTTTTATGTTACACCATGATTCTTTTACATATGCTCGCGGGGATCGCGTGCGCTGTCACTTAGTATTTGTAAATAGCAATTAGTGATACTATCGTACCAAATTTTAAACATGATAATTATATCCCTACAACAAATATAACACAACTATTACTTCTTCTTCTTCTTCTTTTTGTCTTAATATATGATTTATTGATGTATATATATATTATTTTTATTTATAATATATTTTTAAATATAAAATATTATTTATTATATGCACACAAAAACGACCTAATGCGGCATCTAGTAGCATAAAATGTCAATGTTCCTATAATATTCTATTTACATGGGTTTAATTAATTTTTATTGGAAATAACAATAGATAATCCACAAAATAAATAATCTCACATGATAAATAATATATGCATGTTAATGAATCAATTAACACATTGAAAATATAATTATGGATTGAATTAATTTTTAGCAGTGGAAGTATGTCGATCAATATATCCCGATCTGGCTTGTCTACAAGCCCATACTTTGATTGGATTACGAACACGTTAACTTTTCTTGTTGTCTTGAAGATTATCCTACGAATCAAAATTCCCTCACGTTGGTTTCTACTCCAAATATTGTGAAAACCATAAACATTTCTTGCTCGCCTCGATGGATTACTACAACAGTAATCAACTCATTTACACACCTCAAATTCATGGAGTTTATGGTGATGCTGTAAGAAAGAAAATAGAGAGAAATATGTAGAAAGAGTATTTGGAGAGAGTATTATGATCAATTCATTTTTATTTGGCAAAATGCATCCTACACTCCAGTGTTATGGGAAAATAGCTTTATAAAAAAAAAAAAAACAACATTTACCCACCCACCACCCCCCTTTCGTGTTTTAATAAAATGAGCAAAATATTCTTCTCACGCAAGTAGTGTAACACACCCATTTTTTTTTTAATTATTTTTTTGTATCTTTTTTTTACAATCGTTGGATCTTATCTAGCACAAATCAACGGTTCATATTACATCTATAATAATCTACGGTTTATATAAAATCCCATTTAAATTAACGGTTGACATCTATCTTAAAAATCAATGGTCCATATTTATATACAAATTTTTATAATGTATATTTGAAATATATGTAATATATATAATATATAGATAGATAGATAGATAATATTATATATATACATGTATGTATAGCCCAACCCCTCCTTCCGTCGCCTATGCCGGACCCATCCCCTTCCCTCACAGACACCACCCTCCCCTCCCCGCCTCCCGCCGTCGCCCCCCTCCTCTCCACTTCAGCCATTTTTCTATTTTTAATATTTTTTATTAATATTATATGTATGTATAGTTTATAATTTATTTTTTTAAAATAATTATTTTTTATTTATATTATTGTAAGCATGCAAAATTTATTGTCAATTATATATTGGCATGTGCAATATATTTTTCCATCAATTTTTATATTTAAAATTTTGATTGATGGATAAAATCAAAAATATTTTCATGTATGAAACTGAAGTATTCAAGGCAATTTAAATCTTTTTTTGCCAACAAAAAAAGCGAATATCAATGATTTGGTAATTTTATAATCATAAAGGACCAATCATTTCGTGCCATATTATCAAGTAAATATAGCAAAAGTCTTCCACCCTACAACTATAAAAGGGGTGTTCATCAACAACTCAAGGCACAAGACAAACACAAGTAAAGACAAGTTAAGAGGTCACTCAAGAGAAAATTGAAGAAACAATCGAAGAAAGAAGCAAGAGAGTGTTCAATATGTCTCAAAAACCTCTCAAGTGCAAATCAAGGAAGATCCACGACGTTCAAATCAAAATTAAGGAGTTCGTCACGAAAATCCTCCAAAGTGATTCATGAAGAAGTCGAGAACCCAAGAATTAACGTTATCAAGATACGAATCAACTTTGGTGGAAGATCAAATTGTAAAATCTACCAAGAGATATTAAAGTTGAAGTCAACTTCTCTAAGTTTATAGCATATTATTTAAAAATAAGTCAAAAGACTATCGAATTAATATTATCGAAGACTCGGCCCAATCTCGAAGGAGATCAAAGCACCAAGCTCCACCTCCAAAGTTGCCAAAATCAAATATCACATTCGTGAAGTGAAAAATCAGAGGTTCCAAATAGAGATTTTGTACCCACAAAAAGTACACTTAAATTCAAAAATCATTTGTAATATTTTTCTTATTTCAATAAATTCAGAAACACAAAATTTGCGTTACTAATTTCTGGCACGCCCGTCAGGGTCGTCTCTACCTCTCATCTTTTCACCAAAACTCTGAAGTATCACAATAGCTGCCAGTAACATTTCGGCACTCAAAGTCACTGCTTCAAGTTCAAATGAAACCGTTGGAGTCATCACAAGAAGTATGTCCAAGAAAACATACCTTGAGGTGACTTTTCATAAAATTAACGAGAAAGATCTACTCCATTGCTGCGAAACTAATGAAGATGATGGAGGTTTGAAGGATGATTCTTCTTCGTTCACTCCTCACTCAACATCAAGTGTAGCTCCTATAATGGTGACAAACACCACATCCTTAGAGGAACAAATTGCAAATTTGATGAGAGCCATAGAAGGTCTTGCAAAGTATGTTCAAGAAAAAGACTCTCAAATCAGCAAGTTAATGAACAAGATCGAAAGCACTGATACTAGTCACGTGACCGAAAAACAAGTTGAGGCGCATGGCGAAGCTGAGACGTCTCTATGGCAGCAATCCAATGAAAGAGAGAAATCACTAACAAAAGAGCTGCAAGTCCCCTTAGAATGATTGATTCGCATTAACCAACTGAAGGACTCATCATGGGCTCCATTTAAAACAAGCTGGATGGGAGCTCTAAGTCGTACATGACATACACAAAGTCATACAAAAAAAGGATCGATAACCTAAAGATGTCAGTCGGTTACCAACCTCCAAAATTTCAACAGTTTGATGGCAAGGAAACCAAAAGCAACAATTGATAGTTGGAGGCAATTAGAATAAGAGTTTTCTCAATCGCTTGTACAGTATCAGAAGAACAATCAGCATGATCGAGCTTACAAACTCCCACCACTAGGAGGAAAAACCTATTATCGATTAAGCAACTACTGAGAATTTTGAGTCTCAATTGCTAGAATAGATTATCCGAGACTCCAGCAATTGAGATATGCATCTATAGAATGCATTGGCTCTTTGCTACATATTTCAAGGAATCAAATCAAAAATTTTTGAAGAATTATCAATTCATGCACATGCCATTGAGATTCCATCGATCTTGATGAACGAAAATATTAAGTGCTTACGCTGATGAAGATGGATAAGAAAAGGACGAAGAGTATGTAGCATCATATTGAAAACTTTGGGAAGTTCCTTGATAAGAGCCTAAACTGTCAATAGCTCTCCTTGATAAGAGTCTAAACTTTCAATAATGCTCCTAGATATGGGCTTACTATCTAAACTCTTAAACTAAATTTTCTTCAAGCAATTCTTGATATGAGTATAAACTATCTATTAAATTCAAATGAGAAGTTGAAGACTCATTGATATAAGTATAAACTATCTACCAAATTCAAATGAAGACTCCCTTATATGAGTATAAACTATCAACAAATTCAAATTGAAGGCCCCGTGATACGAGTATAAAATATATGTCAAATTTCAATGAAATCTTCTTGATATGAGTATAAATTATTTGCCAAATTCAAAGGAAGCCTTCCTGATATGAGTATAAATTATCTACAAATTCAAATTGAAGGCTCCTTGATACGAGTATAAACTATCTGCCAAATTCAAATGAAAACTCCCTGATATAAGTGTAAACTATCTACAAATTCAAATTGAGGGCTCCTTGTATTTTGCTTCGTTTTTAAAAACACAAGGGGTGATTGCTTATTCTTTTAACACAAGGGGGTAAATTGCCATTTTTGTATAACACAACGGGCGGGATGCATTTTGCCCCATTTTTATTACACTTGTCTTTCTTAACTCTTTGATCACAACCGTGTACCCTACTTATAGGTGTGTAGAACCCTATCCCTAAAATAAGTCCATATCCCAATATATATACGGAAGATTACTATGATAGAGTTTATCTGAGTGAGTCATTATCCCGACATATATTTGAAAAACTCAAATTCTATCTCAAATGTGGATGCATATTGGATCATGGTCCACAAAGCTTACCTAATATTCAACACGTTTTTTTATTAAATCATATATTTTATAATTCCCATTCAACATTTTGTATGCACTTCTTTTTTTATTCTCGTTTGTTATATTATATGAAAAGAAATTATATTAGAAGTACAAATAATAATGTGCACATCATTTTCAATATATAACACAAATTCAATTAATTATAGATTCATTTAATTTATATCCTTATAAATGATTTTGATTATTTAAGATTTGTGCTTAGTTGAAATGTAGCTTCTTTAGTCTTTTTAGTCAATATTTTATTTGCAATTTGTTGAATTGTAAATAAGTTGAATGAAAATTCATATTTGCCCCACATAATTTATTGTAAGTCAAACAAATATTTTTCAATCAAATTATCTTTATACATCTTTACACGTGCTAATGCATATGAGTAGGTACATCTTTACTTTACTATTATAAGGGTAATTTGGTTATAAAAGATTTATTTGACAAGTACTAAGTCAGTAATAAGTCAATTGGGGGCGTAAATATAGATCTTCATTCATTTTCTTTCGTTAATATCAACAAATTCTGTAATTTTTTTACTAGCAGAGGGATCTGCTTATTAAACGCAAACAAACGTTAGGAGTACTAAATATAATTTATCAAGGGATAAAATATCTATATAATTACACCAAAAAAAAAAACAATATAATTATCTCTATAAATTATTTATCTATACTGTCAATACACAAAGCACTGAACGTAGCATGCATTTTAACCTGTTTTAGCTAACTACCTAAAACACACACATAATGCCTGAAATATATTGTTATTGAAACATTAAAATTATGATGAGGGTCACAATAATGTTGCCTGAAATTATGTTAAAAAAATAAAATAAAAATAAAAATTAATAATTAACGAGTATATTATAATGTGAAGAAAAACAAATAAACCCCATGCTGAAGGGCCCCACCATTCCCTGTGACTGGGACCCACTCCCTGGCACCGTGCGAAGCGTGTGAGCCGCACGTCCCAAGATAAGTGCCTAAAACGCGTGCCAACTTCTACACGCTTCCCTCGTGCGAAACCCTCCACCCTTATTTTCTCTCTCCTCCGCCGCTTCGCCGCCGGGAAATTCCCCCTCCACTGTGAGGAATCTTTGGAACTGGATATTTTCTCTGGTTCCGTGAGTTCCGGCGACTTTGCTGCTATTTTTTTTTTTTTTTTTGCCTTCGGTGAGTTTGATTCGTTGGAGCATTTTGTTAGCTGGCTTCGGAACGCCGTTTGGATCTGCACGGTAATGGTGTGGTATCTTTGAATGGGAGTGGAAAGCGACAACGGAGTGAGTTCTTTATGCTTTCTTGAGTTTGTGAGAGCTTAATTTTTTTTTGTTTCTTAAGGATTTGGAATTTTTGAGTGCATACTGCATACTCTAGCTTGGTACTGGAAACCACTGGTGTTTTCTGTTTTCTATTCGTTAACCAGTGGTTTATATTTTAGAGCTGATTCTTTCTTCTTCTCCTTTTTTTTTTTTTTTTTTTGTTGATATATGTAATTTATGGAAGTTAATTGAAGATATTTGAGCTGCTTTAGTGGGATATACTGAAAATAGAATCATAGTTTCCCTGTGGATACTTGCAAGTTGCAACTTGAGTACGATTTTAGTATATGTGGTGAAGTAATGCAACAGTGGAATTTATTGTAAAAGAACTTTGGCAACAGGGAAGTAGAAATTTGAGATGTCAAACGTCTCAACTTCCAGTTAAACCTATGCACTGAAGTTTGATAATTAGTCTTCATTTGTTTTCTTTTTGCGGTAAATAGTTGAAGATCTGCATTCTACATGTAGAGAAACCTTTCTTTTTTGAGATATATTGAAGTATTTACTTGCTATGTCTTTTTTTTTAATGATTGACTTATTTGCTTCTACATTTTGTCTCAGATATCTTTTACCCAACCAGTAGGATTCCCATGATTATAGATACACTTCTGGTGTTGATGGAAAGTGTGCTGTTAATACACTATGTTGAAGGTATAAACTGTTGGACCACATAAGGAATCAGGTTGATTAATCACTACACAACCTATGCTTCCTAGAGGAGAAGTTAAACAAGAGCTAAGAAAAAATTGGAACAGGTGATGGCGGCGGAGATGCAGAGATTTGGCACAAGTGAAGAAGATGATGATGAAATGGGGATGGATGTGAAAGAGGAAGATGATGATGACGACGACGATGAAGAGAAGAACATGGCAACCCCTGCAGTAGTTGGTGTGGATGTGGGCGTTCTGTCAACAAGTGGTAGTAATAGGTATATGCATCACCATCAATATCGAGATCAGCCAACTCCGCAAGGAGGAGGGGCTCGAAGGTGTAGGCCACAGGAAGAGAAAGAGAGAACTAAGCTACGGGAGCGGCAGCGCAGAGCAATCACAGCAAAGATTTTGGCTGGGCTTCGCAGACATGGTAACTACAATCTAAGAGTTAGAGCTGACATTAATGATGTCATTGCTGCTTTGGCAAGGGAAGCAGGTTGGGTTGTTCTTCCTGATGGAACCACCTTCCCTTCCAGATCACAGGTACTGATCACTCTGGCTGGGCATAATCTGTTGTCTCTCAATTCCTTTTGTAAATTTGAAGGATAATAGCATTCTTGGTCAACCCCCTTATGATTCAGAGCAAGGATAATCTTCTTTACACATTTTCTCCATTCATTTACATGTATATGGATGTCTTTGTGATTTGTATATGCAATATGTTGGATGTACTCCTCAATTGGTCTATGCACGCTTGTCGGCACTGAAAATGGCATGATGTTGGATCTTGGCCGGACACTTCCAAGAAGCAACTCAAAATCCCCAGATGATATAAGGGGAAATTTGAAAAGTAGATGTGTAAGATCTACCTAGGTGTTAGAATCCACAATTGAGGAATGATAGCTAAGCGTAACAAGCAAGCTTTAAGAGCATTCTGAATCTTTTTGGAGTCATACAACTACAGATGTGATACCCCACATCAATATCTTAGAAAAACTCCCAGTCCTGCTTGTCAATAAGCATGTTCTACTATGTGATGTATTAGGAACTTTTCAGCCAACTTTCAGTATGCCAAATACGAAGCCCCGACAAGATACATGCCTCATGACACAACATAATCTGTGTGTCATAGTGTATGATAAAAGCAGAACTGCACGTGGATGTATCTTGGAATCGTAATGGTGGTTATTTTCAATATTTGCAGGGCTCAAGACCTACTGGTGGTGCATCGAACACTGCCATGACATCATCTTCTTCCCAAATGCCAGCACAACATACTTCTCCTACCTCCTTGGGAGGCATCTCCCCTGGCTATAAGAATGCAGTTGATTACAGCGCATCTCACATGAAAGGTGTTTTTGTCTCCACTTCATCTCCTTATGATTCATCCTCCGGCGCCAGGTCTCAGAGTCCAGCAATGATTGGAGATGGAGGAGACCTGCAGAATGATCCTCTTCTAGGGTTTTTTCACACAACAGGCAGGCGAGAAATTTGGCTTCTTTAGATTGAGATTGTTTCAGTTGCCTTTTAATTATTTTCTTAAGTGCAGTATATTTTGTTATGTTTGGGATACCATATGACAATTTACGCTAACCTTGTTTGAATTTTATGCCCCTTTTATTGAAGCCTGCAAGCAATGTTCATACAGCTGTCTGACATTTCTTCTTTGGTTGGTTGGCCTTTCTATTTTTTAGGTTGTTGACATGCCCACAAAATTACAGGAGAGGGATTTTGCTGGCACACCTTATGTTCCAGTTTATGTTATGCTGCCAGTGAGTTTTCTAAATTTCATCGTAGTTTTTCTGTTTAAGTTGGTCCACTGTGCTCTAAAACTATTGCTAGGTGGTCCTATCAATTGCATACGTTTGTGTTTGTTTGTCTCACCTAATTTATTTAACTCTGCATGGTCTTGTCTGATTTGAGTAAAGGGTGTGCATTCTCTTGAATTGAAGTAGTTTTGGCTCGTTTCTTTTGTTATACTTAAGAGCACATAGTATAACCACTTTGGTTGCAGTTGGTTGTCATAGTTTAAATGAAGTTTGATACTTTCTATGCCCTTTTACATTATTATAAAATTTCAGTAATAATCTGGTACTTAAGACCACACTTTTCTGTATGTTCGTTGAGTCATTGACTCATCAGAAAGCTATAGTTGTAATGAATTGAATCATCTTGGTGCCAGTTGGGTGTTGTCAATTTGAAGTCGGAGCTTGTTGATCCAGATGGTCTAGTGAAGCAATTGAAAGTCTTGAAATCACTTAAAGTTGATGGCGTTATGGTTGATTGCTGGTGGGGTGTAGTGGAAGCCCATGCACCACAGGAATATAACTGGAATGGCTACAGGAGGTTATTTCAAATAGTAAGGGAGCTGAAAATGAAGCTACAGGTGACTTTACTTATCATGGACTACTTAGCCTTCAGTTATTATGTGTTTATGTGGCATTCCTACTTGCATTTGCTTCTGTGTGATGACAGTAACACTCTATCACAAGATATATAGCTAGTTTTAATATTGAAAGCTCCCAGAATCCTTCTCTTGTTAAATTATTTACTAAGATCATAGATGTCTGACTAACTATTCCTATCTACCAACAAATTATAAAAAAACCTAACTTTCAGCTTAGCAAATTATGTTGGAGATATGGTGGTTATGCTCTGATTGTTCAACTCTTGACAGCATGTCAAAAGTTACTTAACAGCATGTCAAAAGTTACATAACAGCATTTTATGATGTCATGAGTATAAAATCTGACGTATCTATGGCGGAATGTTGTAACTCATGGTGGTTACTTTCAGAAAACATATCAGAGGATCTTGCAGAAGAAGGAAGTAATAAATGACTTTCTGAATAATTCATTATTAAGTGGAAATTTTTCTGCTTATCACATCTGTTTAAGAGTGCGAAGGCTACTATAGAAAATGGACTACTACTTGCAGGGTGACCTAAATGATTGAAAATAGGAGTGTATAAATGTACTTTTCTGGCACATTTGCTGTTTTTTTAATGTATTCTTTTGAACTTATACCAACACTGCCCAAGACTTTTTATGAAAGCAGGTTGTAATGTCCTTTCATGAATGTGGCGGTAATGTCGGGGATGATGTTTGTATTCCCCTACCTCACTGGGTAGCTGAAATTGGTAGAAGCAATCCAGACATATTTTTCACAGATAGAGCTGGAAGGCGCAACCCAGAATGCCTGTCTTGGGGAGTTGACAAGGAAAGAGTTTTGAGGGGCAGGACAGGTGTAGAGGTAACTAACTTTACATCACTTATATTTTGCGTCTGAGCTACTTCTAGTTTGACAACAAAATGTTTGTTCAGCATGACTTTTCTGGTCATGCACAGATTTGCTCTCATTATGTCCTTGATGTATATAGAAATTGAGGATTGAGGAACAGAGTTGCTTTTGCATTATGAAGTTCCATGTTTTGCTTATGTGATTTCTTTTTGGGTTGATGGCAACCTTGAGATCCTGGATTTTGAAAGTTCTCCTCTCGACTTTATACATTAATTTAGCCACCAGCTAAAGCTTGATGTAGATGGATACTTTAGATGGAAAGGTTTTTGCATAATAGCATGGTTTCCATTTTCTGTTTGTTTGCCACATCACTGTGATAATTTTCAATGGTATTTCCTTGTGGTTTCATGGTTTCATTGTTAAACTTTATTCTAATTGACCAGTCACTGTTGTTTGAAAGATGCTCATTGTTTTTGTAATTTGGAAAACTGTTGTAGGTCTACTTTGATTACATGAGAAGCTTTCGGGTTGAATTTCACGAGTTTTTTGAGGATGGTGTCATATCTATGATTGTAGTTGGACTTGGTCCACGTGGAGAGCTGAGATACCCTTGTAACCCTGTGAAGCATGGTTGGAGATACCCTGGTATTGGTGAGTTTCAGGTAATGGATACATTGTTAAATCCATAACTACTACTACATTCAGGAAAGTTTCGTTTTTAAGGGGTGGGGGTGGCTGGGTGGGAGGAGGTTCTTAAGGGGTGTATTAGGGAAGGAACTCTATGTGTTAAGATGTTGAAAGGAACTGGTATGACTATCCATATGCTCGTCAGAACCTCTCAACGTGTGAAAAAATTCAGTTTTCCTGTACGGAACCTTTTCTATTATTAGGCACTATATTGTATCTTGTCTCGTTGTTTGCAGTGCTATGATCGATATATGTTGAAAAGCCTGCAGAAGGCAGCTGAAATAAGAGGACACTCTTTCTGGGCACGAGGACCTGAGAATGCTGGTTCCTACAATTCACGGCCACATGAGACTGGATTTTTCTGTGATGGGGGTGATTACGATGGCTATTATGGCAGGTTTTTCCTCAAGTGGTATTCTCAGGGTTTAGTTGACCATGGTGATCGTGTGCTTTCTCTGGCCAAGTTAGCTTTTGAAGGAACTTGCATTGCTGCAAAAGTAAGCTCCTCTAATGCGATTCTGAACTTTGCAAGCACAGCTTGGTAGAAAGAATATATCTCAATCTGCTCATATTTGTTCCTGTGCATTCGCACGTTTTGTATAATAATTATTTTATATTTCCCATGAATACACCCTAATAATGATTTTCCAGAAGATACTAACTGATCAACTTCACAGCTATTTAGTAGACTTGCTAAGAAAATTTGGATCTTTGCATGAGCATGGAGCTATTTGACACTTTGCTCTATTTATCTCTGAGCAGCTATCAGGCATCCATTGGTGGTAAGACAGCTAGTCATGCTGCTGAATTAACTGCTGGATATTATAACTCCTGCAATCGTGATGGATATGCTGCTATTATGGCAATGCTAAAGAGGCATGGGGCTGCCATATGCTTTACATGTTCCCAAATGAGCATGGTAGATCATCATATGGACTTCTCCGAGTCTCTGGCTGATCCTGAGGGATTAACTTGGCAAGTAAGTATTAGTGGAGTAGCTTTTTTTTCTGCTCGTTACTTCAGCAAGAAAAAATGTATACTTAGCAAAGCATGTTTCTTCTCTAGTTAAAATTGCATATTTTTGTTTTTTGAATTTAAATGTTTTTGCCAAAATCCTGTAGTAACAGCTGATCACAATCTAGGTTCTAAATGCTGCTTGGATGCTTCTATACCAGTTGCCAGTGAAAATTCTTTTCCATGCCATGACAGAGAAGGGTACAGTAATTTATTGGAAAAGGCTAAGCCCGTCGGTGATCCAGATGGGAGGCATTTTTCCGCTTTTACCTACCTAAGGCTCAACCCGCTTCTCATGGAAAGACAAAACCTTGTTGAATTTGAACAGTTTGTCAAGAGAATGCACGGTAATATTATTACTCTATTATTACCTATTTCATGTATCAAGTTTGTAGATACATTGAGTTTTATCAATGCTTTCTTGCTGAGGCAATTTTGTGAATAGCTGGTTTATAGACTCTGCCTGACATCTATCAAAATTCTCGGTGGATCTGCCTTTAAACTATGCATCTTTTAAATTATTGAATTTTATCACTGTTTCAAGGTTGAAATATGGTATGTAGTGATATATTACCATTGCAGTAGTTGGAGGTTACATTCTATAATTTTCTTTCAATTTACTTACTAATAAGTGAACCCGTGGCAAATCCATTATGCATCAAAGTAGACTTAAGTGGTAACGACATTTTCATCTATTTGCAGGGGAAGCTGTTCTCGAGTACCAGACATAGCTCCTGATTTCCAGCGAATGAACACTAACATAGCTTTCTAAATACACTACTTAGGTACACATCTGTAAAGAAAACGAAGCCAAGCAATATTCGGACAACTGATCCTCTCCGCAGTCTGCTAAGGTAGACTAACAAATTCAGGTGATGAATTCTGCAATGGTTGATTTGAAAATCAGCCTGTGAAAATTGTTCTAAATGTAATTGTGTGTGTGTGTGAACAAAGAATGGTTTAAAAATGTGCAGATTAGCTGAGCATGAAAAATGGGTTAATATTTCTCCTGAGCCAAAATTTTCCTTTGTAATATTAAGTTATGCAGCAGGAAGGAGAAAATGTTCGTACTCACTTCTTGGGCAAATGCCCCAGTTTATTTGACAGTAATCTTTCTCACTTGTTCTTCTTGCTCTGAACAAAGTGTTGTAATACTAGTGCTAAAAATAGATGTATTTAATTATGTATTTTTTGAAAGGGTAAAATGCAGACACCTCCAACGTATGGGGTCATTTGTACTTTGCCCCCAACTGGTTTTTCTTTTTTTTTACACTTCTCCACCCAACTTTTGGATTTTGTTGCACTTTACACTTTCCGAAGAATAATAATGGAATACTCCGTTTGCGTGTACGTGCACCTAAGGTTAAATTTATATAGCCTTCTAACATATGCGATTATTTGTACTTTGTCTTCCAACTTTTTTATAGAATGATTTTTTTTTCAAAAAAAAATAGAACAAATATGGAGAAAAGTTTAAAAAAAATGGAGAAAAAAATTAAAAAATTTAATGTTTGATATGCAGATAAACTACTTCATGTTACAAGTACAAATTTAATGTTGGTACGGATTGAAATATACACATATGCTTGATGGTGTTGATAGAAATACATGATTTTTTGGTTTGATTTTTTCTCTTTTTATAGAATAGTAGTGTATTTGATTTTGTTATGAAGTTACATTCTTTCGTGATTTTTTCATTTGGGTTGTTGAAGTTCAATCTCTTTATTTGGGTCACTGAATTTTTCTTATTTCTCGTCTGAGTTCTTTTCTCTATGTAAAATCAGCAAACATTCTCTAATGGATTATAATCTTTTGAAGTTTGATGCATTGAATTATAATTTGAAAAACACCACAAAATTAGAGGAAAATAACAAATTTTTTCACTTTAAATGAAATTTTCGTTAAATTTAACGAAAAAATTAATGGACGGATCAAAAGTGCCAAGAAAATTAAAGTTTGAAGACCAAAATTGCAATATTAAATTGTTTGAGAATCAAAATGGCATTATTGGCTATGTGTTGAGGACCGAAGATGCATTTATCCACACACAAAAAAAAAAAAAAAAACAATCGTTATGTGAGGTGATAAGAAAGGAAAAATTACGTAAAAGAAAAAAAAAAAAACGTTGAGTGAAGTAAAATAGAAAAAAAAATTGTAACTATGGGTATATGAAAAATGAAAGTTGTGGAAAAAGAAACATGGAAAAGTAGGGTGAGAGTAACATTGAAATTATAAATATGGTTTTTTTATTTTTTTTGAGAGAAAGAATAAATTAAAAAATAAATTTGAATAATTTAAAATTTGTACAATAATTTTAATTTTTTAATAATAGTATAGATTACATGTACATCTCTTAAGGGTTTGTATTAATGTACCTTGTAAAATATTTGTGGAAAATTTTGATGATGAATAGGAATAAGTTTATGGTTAAAAATTTTATTATTAGTTAATTTCAAAGAATAATAATGCAATTTAACATAGGAAAAAAAATTAATAATAGAGGATTGGAGTACTATATAAAATATTTCAAAGTTTTCAGAGAGGTATAAATGTATTTTTTTGTCCTCAAATATAATTACTAATGCGATTTTGATTCTGAAATTTTAACTTTTTTTTTTGTACTATTGATCATTCAATTAATTATTTTATCAAAGTTATTGAAATTTCACTTAAAGTGAAAAAATTATTATTTTTCTCCCATTTTGTGGTATTTTTTGAGTTGTGATCTAATACATCTATTTTTTCTATTTTTCTTCAAACTTCAAAGGGGAATCAACAAAAAGAATTAAATTTAAGCAACGAATTTTTTTTAAATTTATTGAAATTTTTTTGTTAAGATTATTTAGAAAATTGAAGAAAAATAAGTGCATTGGATAACAACTTGAAAAACACCACAGAATGGGAGAAAAATATCAATTTTTTTTTATTTTAAATGAAATTTTCGTTAAATTTTAACAAAAAAATTAACAGAAGGACTAAAAGTGTAAAAAAATTAAATTTTGAGGATCAAAATTACAACTCTAAATTATTTGAGGATTAAAATTACAATAATGACAATATTTGAGGGGTAAAAATGAATTTATACCTCTCCGGAGACAACCACGTCGACTTCTCACACTATAAATACTGCGAGACGACGGCCATACGTAAACCCTAAGAATTATATTGGGCAGCTCCGCTACTTCTCCGCTGAAGGTATGTCTTCGCGACCGCCCAAACCCTAAGGTGTTCATGCTTTTATTCGCTGAGCTGATCTCTACTAGGCGTTTCCCGATTCCTGATGGAAAGTTGTCTTTATGCGTCTAAATTTTGGATATGTTATCACGTTTTAGCTCCGTATTTCGTATTTTAACTCGGTATTCGAGATTTACTTGTGTGTATGGTGCCTTCTGATCGTAGTGGAGTGACTCGGAAGACTGTTTCGAATAGAAGGCATGTATTTGGCTTTTCAAAAGTGGTTGGTTCAATGCTGGTGCTGTGTTTGAGAATGGATCGAATAATTATGGTGTTGATGAAATTGTAGTAATAGGAGCTGCGTATTTGTGGGGGGGTCGGGTCAAAATGGGAAAATTTGGTTTTTAATTTTATTTTCAGGTTGCAATTATCAGTCATTGCGCTACTAATGCATCAGTTGGATATAGTTATGATTCTTATGGTGAACCATGAATGATGTATGGCAATGTTATCGGCTCTTTGAATATAATTTTCTGACTCATTAGACATTATCTTCTACATCAGGCAATGGCGCCACAACAACCAAATTCTGGGCTCTTTGTGGGTTTGAACAAAGGGCATATAACTACCAAGAAAGAGCTTGCACCACGCCCCTCTGATAGAAAGGGGGTAAGGTTTACATTTTTCCTGGTGCACAGAGTTGTGTTCTTCTTTTCCTTGGATCTTTGTTGCGCCTGCAGTATTATGGGTCTCTGTGAATTTGGTGCATACAGCTGTTACATAGAAATATAATTGTTGGCAGTAGGCTAGCCTATGAGATTTTCATTGATATGGTTTTTCTTGTTATTTCTCTCAGAAAACAAGTAAGCGAGTACATTTCGCCAGAAGTCTCATTAGGGAAGTTGCTGGTTTTGCTCCTTATGAGAAGCGAATCACTGAGCTTCTTAAAGTTGGGAAAGACAAGCGTGCACTGAAAGTTGCTAAAAGAAAGTTGGGCACCCACAAGAGAGCTAAGAGGAAGCGTGAGGAGATGGCATCCGCTCTTCGAAAGATGAGGTGACTGCTCGTTACTTGATATTTTCTGGAATTCTGTCTTCTTACGTTATTATGCTAGCATCTTGTTCTATTAATTATTGTTGCAGCTCATCTATTTTGGGCTTTGTCTCCCTGGCTGTAATTAATTCTGACACAATGTTTAATTTTGGTGATACAGGGCTGCTGGAGGTGGAGAGAAGAAGAAATAGGCAATTGAATCTCCGCATAGACCTTTTTAGCAAAGGAGTGACTGATAGAAGTGTTGTTCAACTTATTTGTTTTCTTATTCTGAACTTTGTGTTTTACCAGAAGAGATTTTTATGCGAATGAGAACTTCATTTGCTGATGAAAGTTCAATTTTTCGTCAAAGTTAACTGAGATTGTGTTGGTTATTCCAAGATCATTGTCATCTGTTGCCTTATCACAACGTGTGCCGCTAGTTAACATCTGGAGGGTAATGTGTGCTGTGATGAATCCTGAAACGGAATGACAATGATTTGGGCTTATACCTGAATCTGATTCAAGTCAAAAACTGCAAAGGATTTCTGAGCTGTATCATACTGAATTGCATCTTAGTTTTGCATATGATATTTGTAGTATGTTTTACATAACCACACAAGCTCAATCAGAGAGGTCTCTAGTTTGGCCTTCTACAGAGAGAACTGTGCTGTCTCATTGACTACCTTGATTTTTTGTTGGACATAATTGTACTTGGAATGATGCTGTATTCATGAATGATATGCTCTATTCATAGGAAATGCAAGTAACATTAGGAATGTGATGATTGTATTTACATTTGTTATCTTGTCGAATTGAATTAACTGCCATCTCTGGCATAATTTGGGGCCAAGGTTTATTGCCCGTGCTACATTTATTGGTAATTGATCCATACTAGTCACTACATCTAAGTTAGAGGATGTTCTGTAAAGTTTTTCAAAAAAAAAAAACTATCTTGTGAGCTCCTTTTTCTTATAAGATATACTAAAATATTAAATTTTGTTTTTGATGTTTGGATAAAATAAAATTATTGAGTTTGTAAAATAATATTAATGTTAAATTTGCAATTATTTTAGATGACTTTGTCAAGATTTTGAGAAATAATTTGAGAGCTCTCTTTCAGTCTTTCTTTTTCCTTTTCCCTTGTAAGTGATAATTACATTGTTTTCCTTTTAATTCTCGATATTTATTTTTGTTTAATAAATAGATTTATACAATAGTTATTTTTTTTTAAATTTGATGATATTAGTTAAACAAAAATTGAATGAAAATTCATATCTATTCAATTGACTTTATTATTGATTTATTGTTGGTTAAATAAATCTTTTGTGATTAAATTGTACGTATAAGTGAAGATATATCTCTCGATACGTATTGTATGTGAAGATATATAAGGGTAATTTAATCAGAAAAATATTAATTTGTATGTAATAAGTTAATTAGGGGTAAATATGATTTTTTTTAAAAAAAGATTAACATTAAAAAATTGGTTAATTTGACTAATTGAAGGATTTATTTGTTAGTACTAAATATAATTTTTCAAATGAGATAAGATTTATGTGTAACTATCCAAAACCTCATAAAGGGGGGGGGGGGGTAATATCTTTTTTAAAAGGTTAATTCAATTTAATTTCTGTGATATTGTAAATGAACAAATTACTCCCAATGCAAAAAAAATAGTAATTTACGCTCTTGTGTTTTTAAAAATAAAGTAATTTACTTCCCTATTTAAGACGGTAAATCGCTTCATTTTAAAAAATACAGTGTAAATTGTTAATTTTTTTTCATAGGATAATTTGCACATTGACATTTATGGGGGATAAATTGCATTTTCTCCCTTTTTTAAAAGAATAAGCTTCTAATATTTTTCGGAGCTTGTAAGTTTGTCTGAACACTCTCTAAAAAGGTGTGTACGGTCTGTTAAAATGAATAATTATCAGGTTATCGTTGAAAATAATGCTATTGAATTATAATTTAAATTAATTTTTTAAACAAAAAAATTAGAAGAAACTTGGTATTGATTTCACAAATAATTGACAAATTTCATAAATAATCGACCATTTTTTCTAAATATTTCAAGTTTGATATACTTTACTTTGAAAAAATATGAATTTTTATTATGAATTAACCTACAAATATTTGTGATGATATGATAATAGACATCGCAAAAGTAGAGCTATTGAAAACATGTTATGAATCCTTAGTCCACGCATCTACATGGGAATTGGATGGTCCATCTGCTCCTATATTCATTTATTGCATATATTCACCCCAAATATTTATGGAAACTATGGTGTGGCATATTCACTCCAAAAATTACATATAATTATACCAAACGTTCACGCAATGTTTTAAAACCCAGCCCAGCCCGGACGGTCGGACCGCCCGAACCGCCACCCAGCCCACAAAACGGGCCGGTTGAAACCAGAAAACCGGAGGAGTAAAAAACCGCTTTTTTTTGTGAAAATCGTTTGACCCAGTGGTTCAACCTGTGAACCGGTTGACCCAGTACTGGGTTGATTGAACCAGTCGGGTCAATAATTAAGTGTAAATACATGATAAAATTTTTAATTTTTCTTATAAAATGTGTATTATTTTTTCTAAGTACCATAATTTTATGATATTTTTGAAAGGATAATAGATTATTTCTAAAAAATGTGCATTATTTCTATTAAATTGGGATAATTTTTGTTAAGTTTAACTATTTTATTTTATTTCTAAATATAAAATCCTGATTTCTCTTCTCAGTTCAATTTTGCTATTTATGTTAGATTATTTATGATAATTTAGTGAATCTAATTTTCTATTAAATTTGAAAATGTATAATATTATTTCTTGTATTTGATCTTTATAAATTTGTTTTAAAATTTATTTTATGATATTGTACATTTTATTGAACTATTAATGTCAAAGAAAAACAATGAATTTTTTTTTTTTAAAAAAGATAGGTTATGAAGTATATTAATATTATTTATTATTTAATGCTATTTTAAAAATATTAATAATTATTTATGACATAAATATGACGTCACTGGTTCGACCACGGTTGACCCGATGGTTGAACCAGTAACCCGTAACCCACTTAATTTTCCGATTCGATGAACGGTCCGGGTTTCAAAACACTGCATTCACGCGACATATCCGTCTATGTATTAAAACGCCGTAAAAACTTCCATGTGCTTATTAATTGTAAGAATAAAAGCACGCACATTTGGCACCCCGCCCGCATTTCTTGACTCATCCAACGACGCGCGTTTACATTGACGGGAGCACAATGAACTCGTGCTTCAAGTAACAGCACATATATCCCCTTCATCATTGCGATCATAAATTCGTATCGCCTCACTGCGGCTTCAGACTTTTGCTGCTGGAAGGAAAGCCCTTTATTGCCTAGACTCCCTAGCTATGAATTCGGAATCAGGTTTAACCTATTTGAATTGCCCCACCAATTTTCTGTTTCTTCACCTCAACTTCAGTGTCTTTTGTGGGCAAGAAACGGTTATGGGTTGATTTTGTGGGTTTGTGTTTGAATTGGCAGTGATCGAGTTCTTGGGGTGTGTGCCGTTGCTCCAGAGGCTTCCCAGTTCATCTCTTAAGAAAATCTCTCAGCTTGTCTCCGTTAAACGCTACGGTAGTTGAGCTGCAATTTTGTTTTTTCTGGTTTTGTTTGTTTTAGATGTGATCGGTTGTCATGTTTGGGGTGTGAATGTGGATGGATTTAGATGCAAACTGTCCGAATTTGGTGGGAATTTATTGTGCGAGCTTGGAGTTGTAGATGAGCCTGGGCTTGATTGTGGAATGGGTGCATTTAGAACGAGCTTTAATGTAACCAAGCAGGCATGAAAATTTGAGACACTAGGTTGATATATATTTGTACATTTTGATATTTTCTTAGCTTATCTAATTGAGCATAAATTAGTGAACCATGGAAAGTGTTTCAAAGTTGGTTTCAATTATAGAATTTGGTTTCATTCAGCCCTAATCGGAACGTGTATGGGGACTTACGTTTCTCCACTTTTGGTTTCTGTCATGTGTTTTGACTACTTGCAGAACAGTATATGCATGAGTGCCTCTTTTACCATTTACATGCATTTAGGTATCGGAGTGACTGAGAAGCACAAGAATACGGATATCTTTTGGCTCAAATTGGAGAATTTGTGAATAGATAAAGAAATTTGAGAAGTATAATTTATTGTCTCAATTTTTGAAACACCACCAGTATTCATGGCTTTGCCTGTGAGGAAATGAAACATACCTTGTGAGATTACTTTAATTTCTGTTGTTGAGGACAATTACATCTGGTACAAATATGTTATGAATCTTTCATTGTAAAGAGCAGTTTTGGCTTTTTCTTGATACATAACCACGTGGTTTCTTCTTCCATCATCTAATCGTTTTTAATGCATGAAACAATCAAGACCAAGGAGACTATATAGTTCGTGAAGGAGAAGCTGCTGATGGGATTTATTTCATCTGGGAGGGAGAGGTAAGTTTTGTTTTTCATTTATTAACTATGAAGGAATAGTTTATGCTTGTGTCTGTAATGCCTTTTGCTGTTTTCTTACTATGTTCTTATGTTTCTGTAGGCTGAAGTCTGTGGGTCATTTCACCCAGATGATAAAAATCGCCCTGAATTTCATTTAAAGCAGTTTGATTGTTTTGGTCATGGTTAGATGCTGATTCATAAACTTTCTGTCTCTTACATTCATTTCATCATTTTTTCATTGGGTTAATATCCAATCAGTGTTCTATGTTGCGTTGTACTATGGTTTCTCTCTATTACTAGAATATGAAACTTATGTGCTATGTTGTGTTGCATACTTAATTCTTACATATTGGTATACATATATACACTATTACCATGATGCCCATATTCTTGAGATGTTAGAACTCTAGAAGAATATTTTGGATATTGTATGAGGACATACTACAAGGCTCAGGTGCTTTTGCAGGTATGGTGTCATCTTCTCAGCCTGCTGATGTGCTTGCATTGTCTAAGGTTGCTCCTGTTCTGTTCTCTTTTGTAGACTGATACCCATGGAAAATATTCAATACCATTGTGCAATTATGTGCATTATGACGCTATTGACGCTTCTCTGTTGTTGCAGGTGACTTGCTTAGTGCTCCCTAATGAGCACACAAAATTGTTAAAACCCAAATCAATTTGGAGTGCAGATGAGACACAGGAGAAACTCCCCCTTGTGGAGCGAATTCTACACCTCGATCCTGTAGATGTATGCACCCAAACGTTGGTTGTCTTTTGAATATGGCATTTTACTTCCTTCCAAAATTTGGCCAGTGTAGTTGCATTTATATGCAAATAGTATTTGTTGCTCATGCATTTCTGCTAATGTATCCTCACTTTCCAATATTTTTGGTATTCTCAGTATTCACCTTCTTTTACGCATAGTTGTAGATGGCGTGCTAAGGCGCGCGCCCTCAGCTCCCATTTTATATCATGGTGCATCCCTTGCAAATAGAGAATCCATGGCGCACCATTGTTCCGGCGCAGAGGCGCGCTATGGGGCGCCATTCTGAAGCCCCTGCCCTTTTGTGCTGGGACTTGAAAAAAACTGGGGAAACCCAATTTTTTTCGAACTTGGGCCTGGCCCAGTGTAAATAAAGCCCAACCTTTTGATTTAGTTATTTTTTTTTTAAAGAAAAAAATATAGAAATTTGCACAAAAAATAGGCTGAAGACGTTGGGGTTGTACACCTATCCTAAAACAAAGGAGAGAAGATAAGATCTCAATTGATACATATCAAACAGTGATAAGGGAGATAAGAAAAATGATGATAATGATGAAGATGATGACTTTGGGGACGAATTGGAATCAGAGCGATGGATTTTTTTTGTTTGTTTTCATTTTTATAATAATTGTGTAGGATTTGTTTAATGGTTTTGCATATTTTGAACTCTTTTTTTCCCCTAAGACTTCTTCTTTTATATATTTCTTTGTTATGGTATGATGATGAAAATAATTTCTAATGTTTGTATTTAATTGGTTGTGCATTTTTTATGTGAAAATATATTGATGTATGAAATATATAATTTATTTTGTGCACCGTGCTTTAACAAGGAGCCCGTGGCGCCGTGCACCATGGCTCTATGGGATCCTTGCGGCCTTGTCGTGTTGTGCCCCATTAACAACTATTCTTTTACATATAAAAAGGGCCAACACCTGTCAGAGACAATAACCAAGTTATGCCAAATGGCAAACCTCTGGTCGTCTTGTCTTCCCAGTAATAAGGAGTGAGTGTGAGGAAGGCTTGTTCTTAACTCAGATATTGCCGTGGAATGAATGTTAGCATACAATAGTTTGACTTGCTAGCAACAAGCTTTCTTCATCATTTCCTCAAATGGAAAATAAAATCAATTCATCTTTCATATTGTCTAAAACAACAAACTCCTAATTAGGACCATTTGATGGCAGTTCAGTCAAGTGATTCGTGTTGTTATTAGGTAATTATAGTCATTGACTTAGTGTTATGAAAGTTCATAAGTTTGATCAGAGCTCTATGTGTTGAACTTTTTATCCTCATAAGATGTTTCCTTGAAGCAATTCGTTCTACTTCTGCATTTTCATTTGTTCTCATTCTCCTCAATTTGCTGACTGCACTGATAGATTGCTCTATTTGGATATGTTGCGACTTCGACAACTTTATTCTCAAAAGAGTGTTTTTTTGTCCGTGGTAGGTTAATATTTTTCAAGGCATTACATTGCCAGATGCTCCAAAATTTGGGAAAATATTTGGAGGGCAGTTTATTGGACAGGTAGGTTGAGATCTGTTTGAATTTTGTTATGTCTATCATTTTGGGCAGTTCAAGTGCTTGGTTCAGTAATATTTAATTAACAACTAAAGGGATATATCCTACATACAGGATTTTGCATGCTCTTTGTATCCTGTTTACTGAGAGGATTCTATTTCTTTTCCCTTTTGTTTTTAAAGCATTTTTACAAATAGGAGCTTTTAAATTATTGTCCAAAATGACTAATGGGTGCAGGCACTGGCTGCAGCATGTAAAACTGTTGATTGTCTCAAGATTGTTCACAGTCTGCATGCTTACTTCCTTCTTATTGGCGATTTTGACAGTACGTATACACTAAAAGATCAGTCTCCCCAAATTTCTTAACCCTCTTTGCTAGTTTCTTGATCATGAGATAAAAAAATATTGGATTGATCATTGACATGAGTGATATATCTGTTCTATGTAAGCCTTTGAATTCAAGATATATCCGTTCTATATTTGCATGAGAGGAAACTATCAATGATGTTGACAATAGTTGATATATCTTGGTGTTTTCCTCTCAGTTGGCATAGATACATGTATACACACACACACACACATATATACAAACAGTGGTTTTTGTATCCTAAAACACAATATTAAACACACAACACTTATATATATATATATATATATATTATATATATATATATAGACATGATTTAACAATGAACAATGATTTGACAACATCAAACATACAACACTTATTTTAAATTATTTCTATAAACAAATCCAAACATACACACTATGTCCAATACATACTTATTTATCTCTGTTTTTGTATGTGTATCTCCACAAAACACTCAAAATATGAATTCAAACTCTATGATAGGGTTTCTGGGACATAGAGGTTTAATTAAGCTAACCAACTTAGTATGTGAATTATTTTGAGTTCCAACTACTTGACTTTTTTACCTTAAAAGAGATCACTTACCTATATGCATTAGATACTTGGAAATTTTGCATTGGCAATGGAAAAGACCAGTACGTTTGTGTATGCATGCATTATAAATGACATGTCAGGCACTTGACTTTGTGCACTATAAAAAGTCCCAGGTGGTTTTATGTTGGACTCAGTGAGAGAGGAATTTGGTTGAGTTCATCGGAAGATTCATGGAGCCTGATATTTTTATGTTACAATAAATTACATTGACAAAATTACAAATAGATTATCGTTGTTTGGAAAATTACAAATACCCTTGACGTGTAACAACGAGCACATTCCCTTAGTTCTTCATCCAATTTTTTGTGGTGAACTGCCCAAGATGTCCTTTTGAACTATTAATTATAATTTTATATACTTTTTAGAATTTTATAGAATACTTTTATGAACTAGTATTCTTAATGGATTATCGACTTTACCCACCCTCAGATTTTTTTACATTTTGACAACATAAAGTAGTAATTTTTACCTAAGGACTACATAATTATTTTCGATTTGAGGGGTTATAGGAGAGGTAGCTAAAATTTGTCCTTTGTGTTATGGACTGATTGAGAGTATTTAACAGTTCCAGTTAACTTCAGGTTGCCTCTGGGCATGGAATGTGAATTGTTACTTTATCAACTTCTATATTCATCAAAAGGCCACGGAATTTCAAAAGCCTAGAAATGGAAAGTTTTTCCCTAAATTTGCTGGAGTTTCCATTTTTCCATGACCGTCATTGTGACACAATTTATTTAGAAGATTAATCTAAAACAATCTTAATATCTCAATCTAAATGATAGATTATAATGGTTTCAGTACCAATTATATATCAAGTACACCGGGTACGTGATGGAAAAAGCTTTGCAACCCGAAGGGTGGAAGCTATACAGAAAGGGAATGTTGTGTTTATATTGCTTGCTTCTTTTCAGGTAATTCCATCAATTTAGAATGGATTTTCTTTTCAATATAATAACATCTTTATGTTCATCCATATGTAAAACTATAAATTAAAGGGTACTCCAATTTCTGTCCTGGTGACGGCTAGCAAACCATTCATTTATTTTTGGTTATATGTTATATGCTTCTTCAATGGAAACCTTACTTTACTGATTTAACGAACATTAAATAAACTGTAAAAGGTATAATAACATGTTGTGATCCCCAATAATTTGTGTATTCAATCTTACTTCAAGGCATTCCTTATGATGAGTTGTATTTTTAATCAGCATCTTAGGGCAGCCAGACTTTGTGGTAGCATGTGGCAGTTCCAGTTATGTTTTCCTTTTATTGAATAAAATATATTCTGTATTGGAACAAAAGCTAGAAATATAAGATCGATGAGTAGGCGTATACAGCTCAGGCAACCAGTCTATCGGAATTATCAATAAAACCTTTTGACCATATGCTGAGTCCCGCCAACAGAGAACCCTTAGAAGTCTTCTACTCTCCTTCCACATCTCCATTCCATCAATAGCCCTATGATATTTAGGTATTTGTGCTAAGAAATTTTTTTGGGAAAAATCAACCTCCTTTGTTTCCCTGCAAAGAAGGAGCTCTGACTGTAGAAATTGCATACAACTTTAGCTAAAAAGTCAGTTTCAGAGTAGAAGGCTAAATGGTTCTCATCCTATCCTGCTTCCTTTCCGCACAAAGCTCCAGCTGTTCAACTCCAGTAAATTCATAATCCTCTCCTCAGCTAGGTCATCTTTGTAGATTCCCGATTTTTTTACCATGGCATCTGATTCTGCTTTTCTGGCCAAAAAAGAAAAGAAGAGGAAAAACTGATTCTGCTTCTCTTGCAGATTCTTAATGCCACCATTTCATAATCATGATACTAGTTTCACAAATTATTTTATCTTTATGTATGAGTGTCCAACAACAGGTTACATGTTAGAGTGTCTGGTTATGCTCTTATTATAATTGATGGCTATAGACATTTATATATCTATGGGTTGAGATATATTTTGGCCTTTGCCTTGGGAATTAAATAAAAATGATCTGGTTCCGAGTTCTGGAGATCTCAAAGACTGAAAATGCGACGGGATAGCTCATCTTTTGGAAATTCTTTCTTTGTGCTATGATTAAGAATACGTCTGAACGGTATGCTGACAATTTACAGAAAGAGGAAGCAGGATTTGATCACCAGGTGGCAACAATGCCTTCCGTGCCTGATCCAGAAACGGTATCCAGAATTTGGTTTCATCAGTTTCTATGATTGGCCTCTTTGTTTCATGATGTGTGAAATTATTATTCCTTCTTTAGCTTTTATCGATGGAAGAGTTGCGGGAAAGGCGCCTTATTGATCCTCGCCTTCCCAGGTTAGACTGTTACCTCCACCTTCATTGCCCAAATGCAGTACTTAAATTTGGTTTTAAAAGATTTTATATTTGTTAAATGCTGATTTCCCTGCGCGATGTTCTGATATGTGGTGGTTGAGTTGTTTCTATTCATTTTTTAGCTATATATTACTTGGAGACGAAACTGCTGGTTAAGCTTGCTATGGGCAACGCATACCATGTAGCACACACTGTTCTCACATATGATGGGAACATTCTGTTAGCAGATAGAAGAACTTTAATATTCAGTTGATAGATTTATTATATTCTGCTAACTTTTTCAAGCATACGTGATCAACCATAAACAAAGAGAGATATCTGTTCATGCCTATGTGGTCTATCTCATGAACTCCTGCCCATTTTTATTATATTGATGGATTCATTCCCTTTCTAAACCTGTTCTTGGATAGTTGCTTAACTGAATTTGAGTGTTTCGTAGAGATAATGTGAAATAATTTTGAATACTTTTTGCAGCGTCTATACCGTAAGTTCTTGTTTATGAACTTTATTTCTCACAGGACTTATCGAAACAAGGTAGCTAGCGTTGAATTTGTACCG